>VZSF01011129.1:46189-291189 GCA_013398295.1 Chionis minor
AAAAAAAAAAAAAAAAAAAGTATAATCCTAAAAAAAAAAATAAAAAAATCTTAGGTTTCCCACAGCCTTTACACTGTCACCTTCTCCTGTCTGAAAAAGTTTCCACTGTAAGAAAAAGTTTCCCACTGTAACCTAAAAGTTCAGCAAAGACAGCTGGTTCCTGCGAAATACCTGTCAATGGAAGAAAACAAAACAAAACCCTAAACCTTTGATTGTTGCCTACCCTGATGCACTGGATCTGAAAGATTTCCTCAAAACACAGGTGATTTGAGGAAATTCTTAACCTTATCTTCGGTTCACTCTAATGTCTGATCCTACATTACTACTTATCAGTGTGACGCTGTTTGGAGAAATACAGACAGAGCAGTGCATTCATATTGCTTGAGGAAACACTTTTTAAGTCTGAAAAGGTTCAAAATTTCAAAATGTTTCCTATAAATTCTGAAGTTTAGGGGTTTTTATTGTTATTTCAGAAACATTTGCCTCTAGATAGCTATCCCAAAAATGAGTCTTACCAAAAGGGACAGTTTCACGATGCAGAATCCAAACATACGTGATTATGAGAACTGGGCTAAGGTTCAGGAGCACCTATTGATGTGCTTTTTGATAACAAATTTAACTATACAAGGTAAAGCCCAAAAAGGACAGATAGTACTTTAATTTCAAACCTGACTGTATGCAAATACATTTTGTGTGTGGACTCAAGTTTACTGTACTTTCCTGGTTCCACGTAGCCTCTGTGGAGCCACTCACCACCCTTTATTCAGTAGCAGCTCTTTAGTGACGAAGAATGGGGAGGCCCAAAAAGAGAGTACCAGAAGAGCTGCTGAAGGCCTCTCATGTAAAAGCAGCTGGAGTTTTAGACCCAGATAATCACTTTAAAACAAAGGCTTGTCAAGGTTTCTGTTAAATAAGGTTTGCCTCAATTTATTTTAAAAAAAAACCAAACAAAGAAAACCAAAAAACATACTGCTGTATCTTACAGTGACCCATTTTTTTGTGGATTTGTTGTCAATAATAAAGTTAAGACAGGGAAGTATTAAATTCCTCACTTTCAGCTCAGCTTTTTAAAAAACAACATACTTCATCATAAAATACGTTGTATATTCCAAGTATTTTCAGGATAAAGATGATCAAAAGATGCAGTTAACACCAATGTGACATAGATAAGCCATGACTATATTAAACGGAAATGCCTGATTTTATAGGCATCATTGTAGATTATGCAACGCTTGTTAATGATCATCATAAAACATTCCAGGGTTACAAAGTAACTGCTATCACATATTGCAGAGGATTGCCTTACGGAGACATTTCTTGAAGTGTCACTGTTAAGATTCACATGGAAGTCCTATTGTCTGAAAACATATAGTCTATATTTTTATTGCAATAGATTTGCATTTACATATTAATTAATTTTTCATCTTTAGAGTCTATAAAACCAATTACATTGTAAATTTTTTCCTAACACATTACAGTGAATAACAAGATCTTTTCCTAAGTTTTGAATGTAATACTTAATTCTCCTGCTAGCTTCTTCAATGTTTTTGGTTCCCAGACCATTCAACAAACATGATAAACTGAGATCTGAAAAAAAAAATACTAAGATTAGGGTCCTTTAAACTTCTGTTCATATTGTTGAAAGTCTTGTCTTTCACTTTTCAGAAGCCTTTGGATATTATTACATGTACAATGTGTACAGGTGTAGATAAAACCTAATGAGATGCAATATGCAAGCCTTATTTTCAGGACAGCAGAATTACAAAACAAAGCAAAGAACAGTTCTGTTCTGTCAAAGGATCTAAATAATGGATCTGTGGTAGCAAAATGCACTTTTGATATTTCCATCTCTAGGCTGCCACTATCCTTTTCTTTCATTATACATTCCTACCCCTCAAATCTTAGGACTACTTCCAGACAAGTACTAGTTAGACATGAAGAAGGTGATCCTCTTTGAAAGATGATTAGAAACAAAAGCGTGTGATGTTTTCACAAGAAGGGAAAAAGATAGTCTGCTCCTTCTGTGTTAGGGACGAGCTAGCTAATTCCTAAAATCAGCTGATCACAGTGTCAAGGGGACTGTAGTAAGTAGCATCATTCTGAAATACAAGATATTTCAGATGACGTCAAATATAAGCCCGTTGCTCAGACAGCACAACAAATAGAGTTACCTCTTTGCCAGATCCTGCAGCTTTGAATACCGTTGTGGCAAGGTATTAACTGCAGTTCACCTTGGATCACATGTTATATACCTTAAAGCAATGGACAAAGAATTCAATGCTCAGAGCTTATAGAGCCTAAATTAGAGACTTACAGTAAGAAAGCCAGCACCAGTCCTGACAGCTTCTCCAGGAATACCAGGGGCACAGGAGCTCCTGATGGATAACTCTGAAAGACGAAATTACCTTGTCCTCAGGAAAGAAGAGTTTTGGAAATTAAATATGAATTTTACGCCACTCCAAGACAGGGTGCTAGCAAACAATATGAAATCCCATCCCAACTATCATCTCTTGCAATCTGCCAAATTAATAGCCCAGTTTTCATGGCCTTTAGTCTGGCCAGGATTGCACTCAGCTACACTGTAGGCTGAAAGTTGGACAAATTGCTTCCCGAATATGGGGGTTTTGAACTTCCATAGGCATCGCTGAGAGCAGCCTCCGCAGGAAAGGAAGTCAAATTGCTGAGGGGCTTGATGAGCTGCACAGCAGAGGTCTGCTGCAATCCCAAATTACAGTTGCGTCACACGAAATCATCCAAACCGCATCGCTGATGGAGCCGTTTGGTGTGCTGCGTGCGTTGGAAAGCCACCCTGCTATCGTCAGGGGGCTGGCTCACAGGGCCCATACTAGCTCTTCGAAAACTTGAATGCACCTGGAAAAGTTGTAACAACTTTTCTGGATTGCCCTAAATTCAACTTTCTAATTTTAGAAGGTGCCAGGGGAGGAGCAGGGCTGGCTGGGCTTCAGCTCCTTCCCACCGTGAAGTCAAGCCCTTGTTATGATGCTGCTGATCCTGAAATCCATGCTGTTTACAGGTTCACATGTTTAATATCACTAAAACCCCCACAACCACAAAAAACCACTCTATCAAAACGTATTATTCTGTTCCGATGAAAAAAGCCCAACCAAAAGACACACTATCTCTTTCAGGGCCTTTTTCCCCCCTGTGCACAGAGTGAAAAGGCAGAAAGGACATTGTATATCTATTGTAAAATACAAAAAATCCTAAAGATTACTTAGCTTTTCTCCTTATGAGATTTACTTTTTTCGTCTTATCAGAGAGAGCAGAGATTGCAGCTTCCTCTTGCTTTCAGGCATTTACCAGTAGGAAAAAACCTATTCACCTACAGTGGCAGAAAAAAAGATGATACAATTAACACAAAGTAAATTATTGGTCTTTGCCACATCAAATAATGCTCCGCTTCTTTTCGTATCCAACTAGGACCGCTGGTGTTATGACTGGCAGCCAGTGCTTTTCTTTCAGATCAGTGCATTGAGATGCTCACTAGCTTTTTATTTGCTCCAGGGAGTGGATTTGATCAGTGCCACACAGGAACCAGTTTGGGAACATTTGGGAAGTGAAAAAGGGAACAAGCCCCTAAGTAATTTATTCTTTAGGTTTAGGACGTTTAACTGAAAAGAAACATTATTTGTAGATTCTTGACCCCATTTTCTAGGTATCTTGTGTATGGTCTGCATATTCAGAATATTACTTACTCCTGCTTCAGCTTCCGATCTCCCTTACTCCAGCACCTCGTCTGATCCCATGGTACCCAACACCAGAAACAGGATCAGTTCCTCCACCAGCTTCTGACACAGAGGTCTCAGGAACCCAATTCGCTGGATGAAGCTGTGTTGACCAAAGGAGCTGTTGTCTTCCTGACATCACCTGCGAAGCTCCGCCTCCCTTAGCGCTCAGGCAGAACGGGGTTTGGGATGGAACGTGAGAAGAAATTCACTCACGGCTGTACATGGGAAACAAATAGCTTTTGTGCAGCTCAAACTGGGTATGACCGCGTTTAACCTCAAGAACGGCATTGTTTGCGTGCCACGGGAAGTAACAGTGATTACCGGCAGGTTTGCCTTTTGTGTCTGTGCACATAGTCCTGCAGGAGATAGAAACTCAATTCTCTGGCATTCGTGGTCTGGAAAGCAAACCCAGAAGAGCAAGGAGCCCTGGCAGGTACAGAGAAAGATTAGCTGTGAGTAGCTGTCTATTCACAAAGGAGGAAGAGAGGGAAAAAAAAAAGGGGGGCAAAAAGGGGGAAAAAAGGGGCAAAAAAGGGGCAAAAAAGAAAGACGAAAAGAGGTTTCCCTCTCTGTGGCAGGCCAGGAAAGGCTCCTGAGCTGCACTGGCAGCAGCCCCATCAAAGGGTCACATTTTTTTTCTCTTCTGTCTCCCATCCATCACTTGTGCACAGCTCTGAAGGCTGGTGTCACTCCAACTGCATACGCAGGGGAATGGAAAAAGTACTGACAAAGTTTAGGACCTTCAGTTTCTGACCTCAGATTTCGGGCCCACTCAGCAGCACTTGGGCATCTGCATCATAAAATCCTTCCATCCCTCTGCGTGGAAACTGCTGCGGGAATAAGGCAGGATGGAATAAATTGGAGTCAGTGTTATTATCTGGGGATGATGGGGCAAAAGCAAAACTGAATAGCAAATACCAGAAACATTTTGGTGAATAGAGGAGGAGCGGTAAATCCTGGCCGTCCTGAGATTGCAATATTGGCTGCTCTGCACTGTACTGGTTTTGCTGGCAAAGGCCACACAATTTATGGTCACACAAAATGCGCTTTTAAATGACAAGATTTTCACAATACTTAGAACTTGCTGGGAGAACTTAGGTTTTAAAAGCTTAACCCAAGCCCTCTCACTCCCAATTATTCATACTTTAGGAATCTTATCCATAATCAATAAATTATCTTCCTTTTTGCATTTGTACTACTTGTTGTGTCCAAATTAGTAGCTATTTTGAAAGCAGATAGGCAAATAACGAAATGTTCCAATAGGCAAAATCTACATTTTGATAAAACATGATGAGTCTAACACCAGACCACCACCAGTGTGTCAGACATGATGTACATGTAGTAAAAGGCAGCTTAAATCCAAACATTTTTAAAAGTAGATAAATTGCTATTATTTCTTTGATGTGGAACTGGGGCAAATAGATTCCATCATACTCACAGCTGACAGGCATCCGACATCTCCTGAGTCCCAGAATAGCTCTCTTTTTGGTTCAGTAATTAGCCTTTCACTACGATAATAAAAAACGTATTCATGAAACGAGAAGAGGCAGCTAACACATTATCTCTGTATTAAAGATTTGTAACTGTGGTAACAGAACTGTGGCTTATTTGGTTTCATTTAACAGTGTCAAGTCAGTCATCAAGCCTGCAGTCTAACAAATGAGTTTTACATTCTCCTTTGAGAGGGAAACTGGGCGAAAAGGGTTTTAATGTTGTAGTATCTTTGTTAATTCAGTATCCAGACAGCGGGATTGTACAGTTAAAAATTCCAGACCTCATAAAGCAGCAGTGCTTATATTTTTACATACACTGACCAGCAACGCAGCCCCTCAGGCTGTCACTAACAATTGTGATAATGATTTAAACAGGAAAAGCAATTGCCACAGCGAGCTGTCAGCCATCATCATCAGTCCTTCCTCAAGATGTTTGAGCACAAGGGCAAAACAACAACTAAACGACAATAGAAACAATACAATGTGCTTGATTTTGATACAAAGTATTTTTGTGCCAAACCAATTTATTTCTTAGGCTGACAAAGAGGCTAAATAAAGTTTTCCTGCTGCCAGTCATGCACATTTTTTGAATGTCAGCACTGCAGATGAACCAGCATAAGCCGCTTTAGAGTGGGAAACCAGGATATAGGGAGGAAAAGAACAACTTGATGTAAAGAAATAGGCCATTACAGTTTACAGCACTCAGGATTAACTGTGATATCAAGAGTTTAAAATGCAGCTTGTATAAATCCTGTTTTCTGCTAAAGCAATACTGATACTCCAAATAGATATTTATAGGCAATGTTCTCCTAAGTGTGATTTTGTTTTTTTCCCCCTAAAAGGCATACTACCAGCTTAATTAATACAATACACCAGGAAAGCCAACTCAGGCCAATTCCACACGCCCCATCCCACCCATGTGCAGCTCTGTGTGTCCAAGTTGGCACTCTGGATTTCCAGGCTGCTTAGAGTTATCTGGGCTTGGGTTTGGGGAGTTTTGTTTGTTTGTTTGGGGTTTTTTAAAGTTTTTTTGCAAAGCCAAGTTCTTTTGTTTAAGCAGTGTTGCCGGCAACGTTAGATCATACAGCAGCAATGAAGTGTTTGTAGTCCTTGAACACTCCCCTCCCTCCAATATGTTTCCTGGAGAAGTAGGGAATGTGCGTGGGTGGGATTCACTGGCCAAATTCCTCTGGAGCTGGTGTTGCTGTGCTGCTGCAAAGCTGGAATCACATAAAACGGTTGTGTTAGGGCACCTGGGGCCTTAAATTGACATCTCCCCTTTTAAAAGCTACAGAAAATTAAAAAAAAAAAGTAAGCAGCAGCCTGTTGCCACAGCCCTGATGCACAGGGCATCTTTGGCTGGAGGGGAGGTGTCCCCTCAGCTCCCTTTGCCTGTTTTCCGGAGCCCCCGCTCCCCTGCCCACCTCTGTCCTTGCACAGCACAGGGTATCTGGATGCACCCAGGCCCACGTCTGCTTTCATGGAATCATCGAATCACTTGGGTTGGAAGAGACGTTCAAGATCATCGAGTCCAACCATAACCTACACTACCAAAAACACCCCTAAACCATGTCCCTCAGCATCACGTCTACCTGTCTTTTAAATACCTCCAGGGATGGCGATTCCACCACCTCCCTGGGCAGCCTGCTCCAAAGTTTGATAACCCTTTCGGTAAAGAAGTTTTTCCTAATATCCAACCTAAACCTCCCCTGGCACAACTTGAGGCCATTTCCTCTTGTCCTGTTGCTTGTTACTTGGGAGAAGAGACTGACCCCACCTGGCTATAACCTCCTTTCAGGTAGTTGTAGAGAGTGATAAGGTCTCCCCTCAACCTTCTCTTCTCCAGGCTAAACGATCCCAACTCTCTCAGCGGCTCCTCATAAGACCTGTTCTCCAGACCCCTCACCAGCTTCGTTGCCCTTCTCTGGACGCGCTCCAGCACCTCAATGTCTCTCCGCTACTGCGGTGCCCAAAACTGAACACAGCACTTGAGCTGCGGCCTCACCAGTGCTGAGTACAGGGGCATGATCACTTCCCTGCTCCTGCTGGCCACACCATTCTTGATACAGGCCAAGATGGCATTGGCCTTCTTGGCCACCTGGGCACACGCTGGCTCATGTTCAGCCGACTGTCCACCAGGACCCCCAGATCCTTTTCTGCCAAGCAGTTTCCAGCCACTCCTCCCCAAGGCTGTAGCACTGCCTGGGGCTGTTGGGACCAAAGTGCAGGACCCGGCACTTGGACTTGTTAAACCTCATCCCATTTCGTTTACAATATTTTAGTCTTTTGGCTACCATCAGTTGTTTTGAATTCACTATTACCAAAAATAATGCTTTTTAAGTTTACTATTCTTGATTAGGCACCCTAGGCTTGTCAGGGAGCTGCTGATAAAGGAAAAGCTGCAAAAGGGCTGATGATTTCTGACTGTGTGATATACACCAGCACCCCCTTCTTTTATCAGCCTGAGGACGAATAGTGCAAGGCCTGCAGAGATAACCAGGCAGAGAACAGAACATTATTAAAACCAGTAAAGTTAGTGTGTTTCGTAACAGGCTCATAAAAACTGGTATAAACTGATAGGCTGATAAAAACTTATTGGGGACATGGAGGATTTAATTGATAAACAGGATAATTAAGGAGGCATAAAGGTAGAAGGGCAAGAGTTGAAGTGAATTTACAGGCCAATTACAACTGAGAACCAAGGACAGACGGCACCAAGCACTGCTGCTCACTCAGAGAGCTCTGGGAATTGGGAGGTTTGGAAGCTGGGGAGGAGAAAACATAGAAAAACAGATTTACATCAGACATAAACCCTATTCACTGTTAAGACCTAGCCACTGATGTCCAGGACAGTGAATTCTTACCTCATACCAATTACCTGGGATGTGGAGTAATTACACATATAGAAATTGTTGATCAAAGCAGTGACCTCACGCTCAGGCCAGGCCCATTCCTTAGAAATCCTGGGCACAGCTTTCAGGAGATTCACATTTAGCCCTATTAGTTCTTAAATCGAGTTTGTCAGATCTGTTACTCCCAGCCCAGGAGATATTCCTCCCTGGTTGCTGCAGCGTGTGGTATTATAAATGGTATTTGCCTTCCAGTCCCCGATTCAATTGTTTAATGTAATTGAGCTGCTGTCAGTCACTGACTGAGGAGACACGCTTTCCTCTCCCCTTAACCACGTCCCACTGCTGGCAAGGCAAAAGCAGGATATTTCCACCCTGCCTTGCACAAGGAGAGGTCCCAGTAGGCTCTGTAGGGTTCTGGAACAAACATGCTTCTGCGGCAGACCTTCAAAATTGAGGTTATAGCGTATTTCACACTGGTATTTACAATTATTCTATGTAGTTCTCTTTCAATGATCTCTCCCAGAATTTCAAAGCACGTGATTTCTGCCTAAGCGTATCTATATTAGCATTAATCAGTATTTTCTGTGGCTTTAGAACTAGAACGAACATTTTACACTGTTGACCAATTATTTTCTCTAAGGTAATAATATAAAATACTTGCTGGCAGAGCTGCAAACGATTACTCTGGAATCATCTGATGGAAGGCCTTAATGAGCCGATCCAAAGGCTAACCTTTATTTCATTGGCCTTTGAATGAAGCCCTGTGGTTTTAAGGCTTCATTGTAGTGTCAGAACTCTAAACCCTTCCACATCAACCAAGATCGCAGATAAGATGATGCTACTTTGTAAACAACAGACTGAACAAAACTATTTACAAAATTAAATTTCCAGGACGGCGTGGGAGAAGAGAGGAGTCTGGTCTCTTTTGTACAGATTTGTTGCATTTCGGGGTTTTTTTGGTTTGGTTGGGTTTTGGTTTTTTTGTTTGGGGTGGCTTTTTTTGGTTTTTTGGGGGTTTTTTTGTTTGTTTTTTACTTTAGCTGCTATGCTGTATCTCCTTCAGGAGAGGCTTCTATTTTAGGTTTTTTTACAGTTAAGCGATTTAGAGTAAAAGGTTCACCAAGAAAGCTAACACGTATTTGTAGTAATAAATATATATGGTACCAAGCACATCAATACTGCCTAATGCATTTTGCATCTCCGCAGGATTTTCGTAAAACATTTTCCCTTCTTAATCATCTTCTATCAGTAATATTCCTGAAGTACAACATAACAGAGCATTATAGCTTGAACAGATCAGCAGCGGTTAGATAACCATCACTTCTCCAAGCAGATGTTTATTTTGTAATGAAGATCCATCATACTACTTCCACTGAGCACACACTTGCAAAGACTTGGTTAACTTCGCAGCCAGTTGAAAGCATTCATTTACTTTTGGTAGAAATATTTTGTTATCCTTGTGTCCTCCTCCACGCCCTGCTCGTTGTGCTCCCATGACACCCTCGCTCTTTCCTTCAATTCAAGTTACCCTGTGGTTTTGCAGGGATTCATCTCAGCCACACTTCTCCACAATCGTTTACCCTTTCCCTGACATCAGGACCAATAGCCTTAGCCGGGACGGTGACAGTTTAACTAAAACACCACGTTCCCTGAAACACGTCAAACCCAGCACTGCCAAGAGAGGACTGAGCAAAAGGCAGAGATATCTCAGACAAATGATTTTATGACACTGCTTATGCAAACAGGTTAGTGAGAAGTCAGGTGCACATATGCCTTTTGGGTTTTTTTGTTCCTGGTCATATAACCACACCTCTCTATGATAACGTTCTCCCTGCTGGTGCACATATGGAAGCATATACCCATGGGAGGAGACAAGTTTTTGTGTTGGAAAAAAAAAACAAAAAAATCAAACAAAACGCCTAGTCACACAGGTTCCAGCCACTGCAGCTAAAGGCAAGCAGTTTTAGCTTACAGAAGTTTTTGTGGATCACGTACGTGTTCTTTATTTAGGTATCACGGCTACTGGCATGTTTAATGTCAGTAGATCAGTTGGTGTTTCTCTGTTCCTGTTGAACAAAGCCTTTCCTAAAGACACACCCTGTCTTTTTACACAGTCGTTTCTCTCCACATGCCTGCCAAGCCCTAGGCTTTTGTGTCTCTTGTCCTTGCCTTGTTGCCCTGAAACCTTCACCTTGTTTCCTCATGCACTGCTTGCAGTTATTCAGAAAAGCGAGAAGGAACCGCACCTATTCAAGCTTTCCTCAGCAACAAGCACAGTACGACATCATGCGTTTTTAACAATGTGAGTACCAGGCTGGTATCACAACAACGAATACCATTTGAGCGCCCAAGTGGATGGAAAGACATCAGTAACGACACATCTTGCAGATCGTTGAAAGGAAAAAAATCTCTTTAGTCTTCTAGGAGGCTCCATTAGGAAAGGAAAAGAAAGGAATCAAACTGTGGGAGTGCACTGACTTTGCCACAGCACTGTGTCAGGAAGGATGAAAGATATTGTACACCACTGTTGTTGGGGTTTCCCTTTTCTGGGAGTTTGTATTAGATGCCACCATTTTATATCAGTCCTTCAATAGTCTGCAGCAATAAAGGCAGAAATAAAACTGTTCCTGATCAGGAATGATTTAATTCATTTATTTACTAAATTGTTAATTTAAGTAATAACCTGCTTGTCCTGGCTTCAGCTAATCTTCCTTGGATTTATCTGAGCTGTTGCATTTGCAGAGCATCGGTGCGATGCTGCTCTCGTATGGTAGGCTCAGCTAACTGAAAATGTTTCAGAACCAAACGTGTAATGAATCAAAACTGTTATAAACTTTAAGGAGTTTAAAATGCACATATAATTCTTGATTTAAATACTGACATTTTAAAAGTTCCATTGACTCACAAACAGTAAGGATTTGTGTAACCCTAGCCTTATTTTCAAGGGAAACTCATGGTCCCAGGTGGGGTGTTGCTGCCCTGCTGCTGGGCAATGCTGAAGCACAGAGAAGCCTTGCTTGTGGCTCTTCGTTCACAGCGACTCTGAGTCTTAATCCACAGCTATATGAAACTAGAGATAGGAGAGAAGCTAAAAGAAATAAATAATCATTAATCACCTTTTTCACTCCTATCTTATACTCTTAAACTGTCCTATATATAATAGTCAAATATCTTCCCCTGAAGTTGCAAAGCAAATTTGCAAATTACTTTAAGTAAAATGGTATTTTCGTACTTTGAGTTGTTCACGAAACCCAGAAGTAATTAAAAGAAACGCTCAAAACTTTAATTTAAATTCTAGAAAGGTATGAAGCATACAAAATATTTCTAGTATCAATCCTTATTTTTGATCCCAGGCTGCATTCTTATTTCGGTGCTGGCTGGTTTGTAGGGGCATTATTATTGTTAAAGACAGCTGCCCAAAGTGATTCCTGATGGTAAAATGTAACTCTTCATGGGTCTAAAAATAACACAGGGGTAGAATAATAACGAGCCACTAGCCTCGTCCAAAAATTACCCAAGTTTCTAAAAGCAATCCGTAAACGAATAAGAAGAGACTTACAAAGCAATGCTGGACCTTGACACGTGCACTGTGACATTTTGTTTCTCTAAATGTGCTCATCTGCAATAACAAAATAAAAGTGTCCAGGGTCCTTTCTAGATCGAAAAAAGTATTTGTAGAGACAGCAGTGGCCGCTAACAGTAGCTTGTAGGGCTTTGTTGTTGTATGTTTTTCTTTTCAATACAAGAAAATCAGTAATGTACATAGAGCACTTACCTGATGTTGTTGGCACAGAGCAAAAAAAGTCCCTCCAATTAATATCTTAAAGCATAAGCTTTATGGATGGAAAAGATGGAAAGCACATCAAGCTAACGCGTACTGTTGAAAAGACTTACAGGAGGAATTTTCCCTCAATACTCACCCAGAATAAAAACATTGTTAGCCGTGCTATGACTGGCCTATGGCAACCTAAAGATGGAAAATGTGTGGTGTGTGCTTCTCTGTTTTCTAGCCCTGCATACCCCAAGTGCAACTCTCCCTGTAAGCGATGGAGGAGAGGATGCCTCAGCCCTGGGATGGCTGTGAGGCTGCGCAGCCCTAACAGTGCCATTTGGTGGCTCTTGGTTCTCTCCTGTGTGTTTCTGTAATACTATTTTATTGTATTGCATGCTATCCTAATCTATTAACCTTTATGCAAAAGTACTCTTACTTTAGGTAATCAACAAGCAGGGTCAACGAGGTCACTCAGTGTCCTGGTTTGAGGTAAAACAGGACCAATTTTGTTCAGTAACTCTGCTTTCTAACTAGGCCTCTTCTAACTGCTGAAATTAACAGCATATTGTGCAGAAAACTGCTCTTTCTCAGAGTGATAAGACCCATGTTTATAGCTGATGCCAGGGCACGGTATGCAGAGAGGCCCTTGCTTAGACTTACTGCGATAACGACCAAGGCCAGACACCTTGTTATTTGCCCTGTGGGAGGGCTGGAAGCAGAGAGGCGTAGAGGGGTCCCATCTGTGGGGAGGAGCAGACAGCACAGGTGACCCAAAACTGACCAAACAGTGTATTCCATCCCATCTGCATCATGCTCAGTATAAAAGCCGAGGGATCAAAGGCTCAGCATCCGTTGTTTCAGTTGTTCTGGTTTTATCCGTTTCCTGTTTTACGGCTTCACCTTCTTCTCCGACTTGCTTGGGCTTTTGCTCTTGCTGGGACTCNGCTCGGCAGGAGACAGGGAACATCTGTCGCTCGGCTTGCTTGGGCCGATCCGGCCCAAACCCACGACACTCAGGTAAGCGGGAACTTTGATCCCAATGAGGATTTTATGTGAGAACTCAGGAGTTCTTGTCAATATTTTTTATTACAGTTATTTGAAGATTAAACTTTGGAGGTGCTGTATTCTTTAGAAATAAGAGTACACAAAGTGCTCACTTATCTTTGAGCATATGAGCAGTCTCTGTGCTTATCTGCCAGTCTTGCCAACCTCTGTGCTTATCTTGCCAGTATCCAGATTTTAGGAGCTATTCTGTGCCAGAATCCATGTAATAAGTAGTACACAGAACTGAACCTGCAGCCTGTGAAAACAGTGGATTTGGATCTATACAAGATTGCCTAATTTATTTATTCCTCATGAATGAGGATCTTAAATGGAGGAGATTGATTAATCCATGCAATACAGTAAATTCATTTCAAAGCCAAGACCGATAAACCGGCTGTCTACATACCAGTGCTGCACAGCTTCACAGCTGACCCCAGAAGTCCATACTAGAAACATAGTCTGGGAACATGAACTTCACCCGCTGCCTTCTCAATAACCAGTGAGACCTGAGGTTCATCGGCTTGAATAGTCCTGCGTACATTAATACTCGAGGTTTAATATGAAATCTGCAGCTTTCCAGTAGGTCTGCTGGGTGCCAAGTCAGATGAGGTCAGGACCACGATTCCTGGAGCAATGCTGTAACGACTACACTTGTACTTCTTCACCAGAAGAAAATGAAAGTGAGAACACGGGTGAGAAGTCTCTATTGTTTTTGCAAAGAGGAATGGGAGAGTAAGACCTGATTGTGAATAGAGGTGAATTTGCAATGGCAATCTAGGAGACCCACAACAATGTGAGGTCACCTGCAGGTCTCCTTTTCACAGTGGCAGGAATTCACCATCATTTGGGATAAAGGAGTGAATGCACCTTGGGGGCAAGTCGCTGGGCCCACATCAGTCTCTGTCCCTCTGACCTTTCTTTTGTAGAAGGTTAGTGGGCTTCTGTAAGCATACTACTGACAAGACAGAAAGACAGCAGAAAGTTGTCACTGGCCTGGGCAGTCTCACTCCAAAAAGTAGATATTAGTCTCTTAAAAATTGCTTCGTTGATTTCATTTCAGAGGAGTGAAGTAATAAAATGCTGACAAATCATGAATACACTATTATCTCATGGCTGGTGCTAATAGAGCACTTCGATAATGATTTGGTGTTAAGGAAGCTATTCCTAAGAGGGATCAAGTTTAGAAAAACATTTAGGATTACAGAAAAAAAAAAAAAAACCCAAAAAAACCCCCCCAAAACAAATCTCCTTTCACAGGATATGGGGTAATTCTCCGTAAGGACCTAAGGTCTTCTTTGCCCCCTGAGGGAAGAAAAAAGCACATTTAGAAGCCTAAAGCTGATCTTTGAATTAAACTAGTATATATCATTCTAACATAGAACATACCATTCTAACTGAAAATTAATCAATTTAACCAAGAAGCAAGTCAGGGGGAGGAAATTGCATATATTGTTTTTTCTTCAAACAGGTACAACTTAGACAACTCCATTAGAAAATGTATATTTTGGATCATTTCTAGGTTGGCCTAATCCTAAAATAACTAACCCATTTGAAACAAAAATATTCTTTTCAATATGCACATCAAAGTCTACAAAGAGAAGTACTTTTACATCCATCCAATTATTAGATGACCAAAAGATCTCAGGACTTACAGAGATGCTGTGTTGCCACTTTCTTACAAAAAGTGGTTGACCTTCCCATGGACAAACCAACTCCTTCCCAGGTACTGGTATCATCTGGGTTTGTGGCAGTACAGGGGGGGTTCCTTCACTGCCCCAGGACAGCACATAGTGATGGAACATGATGACATGACATGGAGGCAAAGTTATGTTACCCATAGAAACCTGCCGCCATTCTAGGGACCCCATAACAAAGCAATCTCCTTTAGACACAGCACTTTCAGTTTCTGCAGAAAGTAGGGAATGTCCTGGGGCTGAGGCTTCTCCTCTGTCCCCCTGTGGAAGCTGGAGAGATGCTCCAGGTGCAAAAACACGTTTTGGCCTGACCAGAAGAGCTCACTTTGGGGTAGACTGGATTCTATCCATGCATCTATCAGGTCTCATAAAATATCAGTCACCAATAATTCAGCTATAATTTCCAGGCAATAAAGATAACATAGTAACATGTGACAAAGGTTTAATATCAGACCAAAAAAAAAACCAAAAAATCCTCCAGTTCAGCGTAGAAATCAATCAGGGGTTAATGGTGTGTTGATCTTTGATCAGCATCCTGGGTACATCTTGTGATCTATGGAAAGGTAAATATTGCAATAATGAGCTGTTGCTGCCATCTACCGAATGCAGGAGTTATGTACTACACAGCTTTACAATTTGGCTAGCCATCAAGTGTGAGATTATTTGTTGCTTGGCTGGATTAAGTAGAATTTCTGTTTCATTAGAACAATCATGTTTCTTTCTAGAAGATGTTCAGGACACGAGTCTGCTTTAGAGAATATCTGTCCCCTTTGGGGAACACTGACTTCTCCTGTGGAGAGCCACTCCTAGCCCTTGGGGGAATTGTGAAAGGTGAGGTTTGTAAAGGGCACACCTAGCTCCCATAATGTGAAACACATTGCTCTTAATAAGAAAGAGTTACTAGTTAGAGCTGCAGGTTTTTAAAATCTTAGTACACGTTAGCTTTTCTTTAGTAATACACTGTGCAGGACTGCATCATCTTTACTGAGGATAAATACCTGCCCTCATACGGCAGCTGTGGTTTACAAGAAGGAGCTTTCAGCTGCAAAAGTGCTGGCATTGGCACCGAATTTCTACCAGGATGCTGAAGGGTGGGCCCAAGGTCAAGCAGGCTGCTGAGGAAGTCCTAGCCATCAAGAGCTACCCCAGCCCCAGTGCTTTGTTTTATCCAGGGACGGAACCTGTTCCCGTATGTCCCAGAAACTGCTGATGGGTATATATCAGAGGCATTCAAACATACTCATACACGTATGCAAGCATTACACTTTAAAAAAAAAAGTTGTACTGACACAGTGGCAAGAAAGCTGGTCACTAAGCGCGAGAAATGCAGTACTATCATCTGGTTGCAATATATAAGAAAAGTACGCATATATTCCTTACCTACAAGGTACATACGTGGACAGTCACGGCCAAATTCAGCCCTGCGGGTAAATAAGACCCTGTTTGGTATGGACGTCAACGGTGGTTGGACACATTTGCTTCAGAGGTGTCTTTGGCTCATCAGGGGCCATAAGAAGGTGGCAGTTCCAGAGGAGGCGCGGCAGACAGCCTGCCGGTCTCGCCGGGCACCGCGTGCAGCCAGGCCTTCACACGCACGCAACTCAACAAAAATGCAAGAACATGGTTTTGCACAACACCCAAGACCATTGGCTACAATAGTCACTTCTGTCTAAGATGGCAAAGGGATTTAAAGAGAGAAATCCATATGAAAAATCTGGCGCTCTCTCAGTCTGCCTTAGAGTAAGTCAGGAGCGAAAGGACTGCATTTAATTGAATGACACCAGCATGAACCTGGTGCGAGCAGCAAATTGGCCTCGGTCACCTGTGTTCTTCTGCAAAACTATGAATTTCCACACGAGGGAGCTTCTTGCCCGCGAAGCTCACAGCTACTGCACAGAGTGTTTCCTCCTGGGAAAGGTGACAGGAATGGCTCCCTGGGAGTTCGTAACTTCTGCGCGGTGCAGCCTGATTGTGCTGTATAGAGTCACAGCGAGAGCCAGTAAGGAAGCGGTTAACAGATAATGATGATTGTCAGAGCTTGTTAACCACAATTATTTTCAAGACATATGTAAATCTGTATAAATACCTAAGTGTGGTATATAATCTAAAACACACTGTTTAAATCTATAAGCATTCCAGAGTTAATTTCACTATGGGAACATTAGTTGCAACTTCCTGATTTCACCGTGTTTGAATTCATATCCATGAACATTAATTTAAAATTAGTCTAAATATTTGTTGAGACTTAATCACCTGATAAATTTAGCTCTTTTTCATTTTTATGAATTATTCATTATCTCTTCTCCTTTCCGTTGATGCGTTGGTTATTTGCAAGAATTGAGTTACTAGTTCATGCTAAAAAAATCCAGCATTTGCCGTGATTTGTAAAATGTTCCCCTGGGAAACCTGCCTGGTGACTATGATAGCATTTGTTTTTGCCATCAATATTGTGTGGTACTGGTTTGCTTCTTGAGGGCTCATTGGAGTTTTTAAGAGAGATATAAGCAAGTTCATACAGCAAACATTTTGCAACAAAAATGTTTCTGGTTATGTCTTGCATATATATCATGGATGTTCCTACACAAGAAGCTTGTGTTAGTAAAAGTTGGTAGGAATGTTTGGGAACAGTTTGATGAGGTGTGACTGCAGGAATGTAGCTATGTAAAACTGCTATCTGAAACAGAAGTAGTTCCTATTGCACAGTCCTGTCATAGAAAATACCTGAGCTTGCCAAAGGAGAAGAATAATTCTGTTTTAGGGCAAGGCTGAATTAAAAGTTATCGACCACCAGATATTATTAAGAGGAACAAATCTTTTAAGGAAATTCTTGAGTGGAGGGGAGCAAGAATCCTTAACACTAGATAATTCAAATGAGAAGTGACTTGTGCCCCTCTAGCACATAAAGGGCCACCTCTCAAACCTTAGGGCCTGCATTCAACAAAAGCAGTGGAACACCAGATTTTCTGAATAGAGCTTACGTTCCCAAGTCTAGTACTGGCAGCCTCTTTTCTGGCTGCCACTCATTAAACAAATCTTTGCCGTAAAATTAATTTACTAGCAAACATTACTTCCCTTATTTCAACTCACTGAAACAGATAACATCTTGAACTTCCCATCGGGTGATGTCTTTATACTTGTTACTTGCAATCTCAGTTTGTTACTATTAATTAAATAACAAATCTGAAAATTACTTCTAAAATTATGAAAAAGCAAAACCCCCAGAACACACCCTCATGTGGTTAGTAACTGGTACCAGCACTTGCAAAACATCAAAAGCTTCTCTAAACATAGACTTTCATCAGTGACGCTGCAAGCCTTCATCTAATCTTTCATGATTTCCCATGCAGGAACATCAAAAGAGAAAGAAGAGAATAGCACTGTTCCAAAGCAACAGTGCTCTGTGTGAAAAGTATGTGTTTAGCTGCAACGCACATAAAACGTAAGTGGGAAATTATTATTTACATGACACATATTTTAATAAACATCATCATTAGCTCCCTTTCTTTTCCTATAAGGAACAAGGATTTGTGCAGTTCAAAATCATGTCCAAAGCTCAAGGGATTTCTGGAAGAAAATGAAAAAGAATTAGAAAGTATCTAATGTATGAGTCTTCAAAGCAAGAAGATCAATTTATTTTCATTTTACTTACTGAAACACATTCTGCATATTTTATTGTTTCTGTCATCTTGTTATAATCCATCCAAAGAGTTTTCAAAGAACATTAAGTCCTACAAATAAACAAACTGTGAACAGTAAGGAAGGTACAAAAATGCAACAATTACTATCAAAAGGCTTACTTGTGGGCTTTTTTTACATAAAGTAATTAGATTAGTCAATCGTTTTGTATTACTCTGCCACTGAGCAACAAGAGTTTTGGAGGACACAATGCAAAAATCTTAAAGGTCGTGAGAATTACATTTCTAGCCTAATAAAAGCAAAATATCTCAATTGTTGTTGCTATTTTAAAGCAAACACTTTCCAGTGAATAATTTTAAAAGTTTTGTCCTTTTTTTTTTATATTCTCTGATGTATCACAGACAATTTTGAAACCATTGCATATTAATATTAACAGAGTAGCAATGGCAAAAGACATACACAGCAAATATCAATTTGTAATTCTAGAAAACATGCATCTTAACTTCATCCTTTTGCCTAGCGGTGAGTATTCTCCTTTTCACTAAATTGTGAAGGGGATTTTTGTAGGAAATTTCATATGACCTGATGGTCTTACATGCAACACTTGACACGATTGAAGTGGTACTCTCTGCTTGAAGTTACCGTTAGGAATAACATAACTTCTGTTTTGGTTCAGATACCCATTCAAACACAACAGATTAAGGGTTTGGGGGAGTCTGGTGGGTTTGACATGCACAGTGATATTTGAGTCTGCTGTGTAAGATATTTAATTACATGTGGAATACTATTGAAACAGTTTACTAAACAAAAACGTTAGGAACCTAAAGATGCTCAGCAAATAAGAAAAAAACAAAAGCAGCCATAAAAATCAAAAGCGTTGCAGTCAACTTATCTCTTAGGTAGCTGGGTTGGCTTTCCACTGCACTTATGCCTTTGTAGGGTCACAGCTGATAGCAAAGGCCCCTTTGGTCCCAATCTGCCCACCTCTACATGTCTGCCTCTTGGCTTTGCATACTTACAATGAGGAAACAAGCACCAATCATTACTGCCTTGATTCTCACATCAAGATCTACAGGGACCTGGATCCCAAAGTTGGCCGTGTTGGTAAAGACATTGTTTACAAATCCAGACCAGTACTTGGAAATTTTGCCAATCGTTGACATCTCATTGAGAGCTTTTACCTGCACAAATAAAAAATAGGAATACACATAAATTTAAATAAGTCAAATATACACTGATTATATCCCCACAGAATTAATGACTGTACCCCAACACACAGAGTACGCTATAGTTGTCAAGTGGCTCTTTTGTTCTTGCCATTGAGATGCTCTATTAGTGTCAGATTTGCTTTAGGAGTGGCACACAATAAACAGTCTCAAGTTTGGAAACATCAGCATCTTTAGAGCTGACAGAAAAGTGGAGGAAAGCAATTGTGAAAGTATATACCACTTTTGCTCTTCTTTATTAATGAAGTTTTTTTCCCCTTTTTGTGTTTCTGATATGCTGCAAGTCACAGCAGTACCATCGCCTTGCACCACTGTGGCCTACGACTGACAGAGATGTTCTCAATTATGTAGCCATCAGCATGTTTCTCACAGGATACTGAAATTTCAGACAGCACCCACTGAAGTCTGCTGATTTGGCCAACGAGTTGATCAACAGAGAAGCTCTTTTATGATTCCTTAACTACGGCAAAGTGCTTTGTTCGCATCAGAAAACTCTGTCCAGGGTTCCTTCAAGCATCTCCCATTCTCCATCTCATCCCTTAAAATATCTCAATGGCTCCTCAGAATTATTTTTCTCCTGGTTAATGTTGTCGAATGGACATAGGCATATTGGACAGTAATCCTGCCTGTTGATCTCAGTCTGCGAGAAACGAAGACAGGAGATTCAATGCCACAGGCTTCAAGGAACTATGTGTCAGGTAACAGTGAATGCACGTGGGATGAAACCGTGAGCCTGTCAAAATCAACGGCTGAGTGCTCATGGACTGCAGAGGACAAGGACTTCACTTAGTGACATGTTTATTTCCTTGAAGGAATTGTCACTTCTGTCCAGAAAACATCTGTAGGAATTTGAGTGTGTAAGTTAGGAACTCCAATATACATTGTTTTACTTCCGTTCCACAATTATAGTACCGTACATAATATTTTTAAGGGTAGAATAACAGGGGGTTTGGGTGATAAATTTATTCAAAGTAGTAAAACTTTAAAATTCTTAACACTCGTTAGAAACATACCTCAAAGTCAACATCTTCAAAACAGCCACAAGTTGCATATGGGCCAATTATTTTTAGTACATCTTCTTTACTTTCATTCTGTATAGTAAACTTCGGCAGAAAAGGGTCCCAGTTCTGTACAACGTACCCAGCTATCGTACCTGGTGGGGACTGAACTTCTAACTAGCAAACAAAAGAAAGCAAAAAATCTAATAAATTAATTTTACTTTAGTATATTTGCCCGTAATAGTGTATTGTTTGTAAAATGACCAAACATTTATTTATTGAACATAATTTTATATATATAATTTTGACAAACTCTGAACTGGGTATTACAAGGCTATCTAACGGTGTTTTTAAATCTAGTGGACAATACGAAGCTCAAGAGCTGCACCAGAAGCTAACATCTTACACCTTACATGGAAGGCTTGATAAAAGCCACGTGCTATGAAAAGTTTTTGTTATTGTAACCACTGAGTATCCTGTAAGCTTTTTTTGCACAGTAGCTGTGCTACTAAAGGACTTTTTTTTTTTTTTACATCCTGATGCAGTACTGGAAAGCAGCAAGATGAGTTAACCTATAAAACATTTTTTGTAAAACAAGAAAGATTTCTGAATAAAGGGGAGTCAGAAATAAGGAGAATAGATCTGATACGCTGTAGGATCTGCATTTTTCACTCAAAGCAGCTTATTTCCGCGTTCTGCAATTTCCCAGAGATATATGGCCTTGAAGAGGCAGAGCCGTGGAACAGAGCATCGGCCTCCTCAGAGAGCTGCTTCCCAGTCATACCACCCACACCCACTAGTGACCCCAGGGATTTTCCATCCTTCCCACTTCTGGGAGTACAGCGGGTGGTTTCCATCCTTAGCACTAACAGGCGTTAGTCTGTGTCAGGGCAAGCGGGCTTTTGGGGTGTTCCCTAGCTGGGGAGACACCTGTATGGGCAGGTACACAGCCTTTGTTTGGGATGTCAGTAGAGCAAGGTCCCATGAAAGGTAGGAGTCAAGCTGAGAACATAACTCATAAAGTGGCCTTGATTATCAATCGCTACTTCTAAATGAAGGCTTCCACGCAGTCCCCCAGGCTGAGAGGTGGCTGTGAGTTCCTTCCTGCCATCCTCGCAGAGGCAGCACGAGGCTTCGTTAATGCTGTGCACCTACAGCGAGATGCTCAGGCAAAAGGCAACGGGGGTACCCTCACCTCTTGAAGGAAGCAGGGGAACCAGCAGCTGTTGCATCTCAAGGGTCTGTTGACTGTAATCACTTCTCGGCCCGTGTTATCAGCAATCCTTATGGTGAAAGACCTTATAGGCGAGCACAGGTTACGATCAAAGCAGCCATTTTCTTCCACTGCAAAGTAAACTCTTTGTCCCAAATGGTTTTTTATCTCATATTTGCTGGAGGTCTCCGTGCCAAGTATGGCTAACGAAGGAACACAAGTAGTACGTTACCTTAGTATAATGTTAGAATTAGTTAGCCTTTACCAAAGCTTGCCAAATTCAGCTTTGCGTACAAGTTTATAGTTCCAGTCTTCTCTATATACAGATTCTAAAAATCTATGGAACAGAGACTATTTTAAAAAATTGTTTTGAAATGACAAAAATATAATACACAACTACAGGGAAATAATAATGTCAGGTCTGCATTTTGAAGAAAAATTTTGTTCAAAGGCTTTGACGTGCTGTAAGCTGAAGTACATATCACAAAACAGAATTCAGATCCTGAGTTTTGGTTTGGGCTTTTTCTTGCTGTATCATCTGTGGAAAGTAACAATATGAGGCTGCCCCACTCCAATGACGAAACTTTCACTCAGTGAGGTGTCCAAGAATCAGACCAACAGCATTTGAATGAAAGAAATACATTTTAAAATGTTACTTGCAGAATACTTGTTCAGTACTTTGAAATTCTGAGGAACTATATAAATAGAAGCTATTATGCTTCATTTCATGTTTTCTGACCTTCCTTTATTTGCTTTGTTTATTTATTTTGCTAATGTTAGTTATTCTTAAAGATGATCTATTTTTCCATGGATTGGAAAGATGGTTAAACTTCCATAACTTTGAGAGGGAGGTGTCTGAGGGAGAGACTTTAGGACTGGTGTAGAGATTACTCAGTGTAATCTTTCTCTCCTCACAGGTGTAGCGAAAGTGAGCGTTCACCACACTCACACCCCATCACAGACCTGATGCAAGGTCAGCAGGAGGCTTCGCAATGGCTTTAACAAGGGGAGGGCAAGACTTGGAAGCCTTTTGGAGACCTCTGTGTACTAGCACTGTTAAAGAGCAAGTAGGATTGCACCATACCTTCAAGAAGCTCCACCTGCTGGTGAATAATTATCCGGTCCAGCTGTTTAAAAAAAAAATAAACAAGAGAGTGGACGTTGGAAAGTTCTGGGGCTGCCAGTGATCACCTGTCTATTTTTATTGCTCATCTCCTTGTTATTAGGAATTCTTTCCTTCTAGAGGTGCACAAGCTGGGTGCCCTAGGAGCATCTCAAGTCACACTTCAGACATCCCTCTGAAATGATGACTGAAGAGTGTGGCAGTGGGTGCTGTGCTCAGGTAATTCACCCACACATTTGAAGAAAAATAGCCTTCGCTGGGGGAATGAGGGGCCCAACAGCAATGGAAAGATGCAGGACCCACTTCTCACTCCTGTTCCTTCCTCCTGGTCTCGACAGAGGGGAAGCCCCTTGCCCCAAAGCTCAGGGTAGCACTGGGCACCACAGCACTTGCAAGAGTGAACAAGTTTGGGCTTAAGCTCAAAACATGCCGTAGCCACGTGCCACAGAGCCCTGCTGGAGCAGCCCGATAGTGCTAGCCAGAGGTGCCAATGAGGGCATACATGAGCTTTAATGCTCTGATTTCAGGCTCTGGATGTTCTGCACCCTAAATCTGGCAAGAGGCCACACTGGGGTGCCAGAATGAGCAAAACACCAGCTCCCCAGAGAAACCCTCGGCTGGCTGAAACTGTCTTCCTCTGTGAGCTGGCTACAAATGCAGGAGGAAAACTGTTTGCCATGACACCCAGCTTTTCTGTGCTTATTGTCCCTCTGACATCACTCTTTTTCAGAGAACAGTCATTAGTATTACGAAACCAGCAAGACGTAATTTCAGTCTACCTTTCAATTTTATGTGACTTTTTATGCTTCTTATGTGATAGCTCAGTCTTTGCTAATTTCTTTTCCTTAAATTCCTGATGGGCAAATGCTTGGCACAGGATTCTGCCATCACTCACAGCTGCAGACAGAAAGCACACAACAGCCTTCTGAGACCAGCATGTCACAGCTCTCCAGCTTCTGTATATATTACATCTGATAAATCTTGCCTAGTACGTATTCAAATTTGCAGCCATTTGTCAGGTCTAGTCATCTCCTGCAGCTAGTTCAGGCTGCAAAGAAAAGCTGGTAAAAGAAACTTCTTTATCCCTTTCATTAATCTCTGAAATGTGCATGCCAGTAAATGGAATAATAAAAAAGTATTTGGACTCAAAAATTTTGTCCCAAGGGTCTTTGCTGTTTCTAGTTTAGATTTCATGAGATATGTGAACTCTTACAGCTCATGGGAAGTGCTCTGCTGATGAAAAAAGAATAAACAAGTTAAAGATGGCAGGGCTATTTTAATATTTCAGTACTGATTTTAATACAGATTTCTTTGCCCTACGTAGACTTTCACAGGGAAAAGAAAATTAATGAGGCTGAGCAGTTAAAAGCTTTGAGTGATTTTGGTCTTTGTATTGGTTTATTGCGCACAACGTATAAACAATGTTGAGACAAGGTGGCGATATCACTTGTTCAGCTTGTTTTGCCTTTCACTGGTTTCTGCAAGGCAGCTATTCTGATGCGGCTTTTACAGGGGAACTTGTAGATTAAGGGAATTCTGTACTTGTATTTGAAATCATCTAAAGCCCTTTGGTTTACAAGGGGCTGAGTCTTAAGTTCAGATGTGTTAAAATTCCTTCTACACAGCTAATTCTCAGTATGCAGTTTTGTGGGCATTACATTTACATCTGATCATCTAATCAAGTATAAACTAAGCAGCTTCTTACAAAATTGCTTAAACCTAAATGGTGGCACAACATGCTGCTGAGCTGCTTGGAAAATTCTTCTCCAAGGTCTTGCCTACCTATTCCTGCTACGGGCAAAGGTTCCCTTGATTTTTGTGATGGGCGCTGGCCGATGCTTCAAACTATGGCTGGGATCTGGAAGACAGCAATGAGGTTTTGGTAACTTGTTTTGGAGGAAATTATCTCAAAAGTGATGCTCTTTAAATAACGATAGAAAGCCTGGTATCAGTTTGCCGGGGCAGCAGCAGTTTGCTGCCCTTCTCTGGTACGCCTTGAACAGCCGAGCAAATCACTCCTCAGCCTGACTGACCCCAGGTGTGTATTTGCAGAGTGAAATATTGCTGTCTGGCCTGAACGTACACAGCTGATAATTTCCTCTCATCCAGCACTGTATGCTGTGTCCTTGAGTTGCTGTTTAGAATAAGACTGTAAGGATCAATCCGAGATTCACTAAATTTGGATCCTTGTTTCAGAGTCAACCGTGTCATGGTCTTATTAAGAAATATGTTCAGCTTTCTCAAATCTATCCAGTTATCTTCCCCGCTCCTGCTGGAGATAATCCCAGAACCTCATTTCTATTTTTTATTCTGCATTTATTCACAACCGCTTTCTGCACAATCTTTCTTCTAGGAATATCATTCTATAAATTAAACATCTCTTTTTCCCACAGGTGGTTTAGTCTCCTAGGGGTGAGAGCTGTCACAGTTCCCTCTCTGGTAGCATTTTGTTAGTCTAAACATGAAACACTCGCATTCTTGCTTTAAAGGAGGTTCTCTATTCCCCATGTCCTTCCAGTAGCACCCATCTGTGCCTATTTAAATTTGGACCCACCTCTTCCCATCACACACTCAACCAGAAGCATACACAGTATTCCAGTCTTCCCAATAGTATAAAAAATTCCCAGTTCTGCTAGAAACATCTTCATTCATTTGAAAATTTCATTATGTGAAAATCTTCTGGTCCATCAGGATAAATCCCAAGGGATCACCCCAGCAGCTGTGAATTCCACATTCATTCTGCAGGCAGCCCTCTCCCTGCTGGTCGCATCTCCTTTCTGCTGCAATCTATCCTGTACGAGCTTGTTTCATTAGTCACACAGCCAGTACGACTTCAGCATCGCACACCAAAGTGTTCTGCAACGCATGGAAACTCTAGCTGTGGGTATATGCCAATAATCAGCATCGCACACATGCTTTCCACTTTCAGACTGCAGAGAAAATTGAAAATAATTAGCAAGGGCTGCAGCAGACACATGCTTATTGGGCGGAGAAGAGGCATGAATGAAGTCTGGTGTTCTAGTTATAGCTCTGACAGCCACTTGCTCTTTTGTCTTTATGTCATATGTAAAGCTGCTATAAAATGGAGTAATAGAATTTGCTTGCCCACATTGTATGGGTAAAACTGAGGTATAATTCATGTTCATGCAGGAGACTGAATATGTCACCTGCCAAATATTTACTATCGCAATCACTTTCAGACTAAAAAATGCAGCTCCCACAGTCTGTGAGCAAATGCTCATGTAATTGACAACACATATCATTTTGTGCATGGGCACCATGAAATGAAAATCATAACTCCACATGAAAGATTGTTTCTGAAGGGTCTCCCGGTTTCATTAGCTATCTACGTAACTTAGCTCCAAGTATAAAATACATTCAATTTCTGCTTCTGTACAAAACTACCAGAAATGTATATCTAAAATACAGACCTGCAGTCAAATAAACATTTCCCAGCACTACCAAAATCAGAAACAGACACATACAGCAGAAAGGTATCAGAATCACAACCTGACTATACTGGGGGCTTGATTCTGTCCCTGCCCGTACCAGCGGGGTGTATGAAGTGTTGCTCAGCACACACAAAAGAGTAGCAGAATCCAGCCACACGTGAAATGCAAACTGAAGTCAGTGTCAAGGCGGCTACAGCAGTGACCCTCCAAGTAAAAAAACAACGGAGGAAGAGATGACACTTCTGGAGCAGAGCTGCAGATCATCACTGGTATGAGCTCCAGGACCCAAAGCGTTTCCCAGAGCGAGATGGACAGGTACACCTTTAGCAGTGCAACTGAGAAGACTTCAGCATTCCTGAATTTCCCTCCCCTCCTCTGCTTCCATTTGCAGCACTTCCTCTCTTGGGCACTAGCACTTTCCTGCCCCACAACCCAACACAGAGCGTATGAGGGTTTGTAGCCACGCAGGCTTATGCTCACCAAGCTGTCACCATAAGACCTTACCTCCCCAGGACCTTACCTCCAACCTGGAGAGCACTGTCCCTGGTAGGAGGAATTTGCTCAGAAGACCTTCGTGTTCCTCAAAGGAAGCATTATAAGGAAGTGACAATTCCCTCATGCACTGCATGTTACAGTCTTTTTGAGGTCAACTGGAGTTTGATAGCCGTTTCCCTGAGAGTGAGCTCTTAAGGAGCTGGAAGGAAACTGGGGGGACAATGAGAGGGGTAGTACTATGACCTAGAAAAAGTCCTATAGGAAAGAAAACCATGGTTTTGGTGCACAACAAAAGGATTTCTGCAGAAATGAATAGCAGCAATGAAGGAAAGGCTTGTCATTCCTATGTTCCTTATTTCATAGTAATATCAACTAAAAAAAAGCCTCTTCATCTCCACCTGCCCTCCCTGAGAAAAAAAATCCAAACCACGCTGTCTCCCAAGGTATCAAAGAAATCTATGAGGAAAACAAAGCAATTTAACATTTGGAAAGATTCAGGACCTGGTTCAGGTACTCCAGACCAGGTGGCAAGTTATGAGCGTGTGATGTTTGCTTCCAGATACTTGTGGATTCCACCGGCTTATTCTGTTCAGGAAGGTCAGAAGAACCAGGGAGGTAATTCTTAAAGATAGGGTTGGCTTTTCCCTGAGATTCTGCAGGAAAAGAAAAAAAAAAATCAAGAATGAAGAGGAACAAACAGCAGCTAGCTGCTTGGATCAAAACTGGAACAATAATGTCACATTCTGCCTGTGACTGTATCAGCATTTTAATTCAGATAAGGTGTGAGGATCTGAAATGAATCTTCTGGTCGTCCCACACTTTGAGCACTCCCGTTCACTTTATAAAGCAGTCTCGGAGTATGCAAAGTAGAATCACTGTAGATGAAGCTAAACCAGGAGATGTGGTCTTGGAGGGCACCTGGTCCGCTCTGACAGCTTGTGGGCGCTCAATCAGTGGGACAAGGCTGGAGCTGGTCTGGGCTCACACACAGGGTGGCCACAAGCTCCTCAGCACAGGCTGCTCAGCCCAGCCTGCTAACAGACACTGAGCCGCTGAGGGCTTGCTGCTAGCAAGATGCTTTCTAACACCTTAAGGGCATGCATATTTTTCTCTTAATTAGAGATAACCTTTCCAGGGATCTCACATTCCCCAAGCTGGATTTACAACCCTGGTACCAAAGTCTGCAGAGTCTCTTACAGTGTATCATTCATTATTATCTTAATGAAAAGATCAGATATCGTTAAGCTGTGTTTTCTGGTTGCTATTGCAAACGTGTCCTTTAGGACATGGTGACGGTTCCCGTGGCTAGTGCTGTGCAGGTAAGGAGAATATTTGCTGTTACAGGCACCTGTATGCCCAGCCCTTCATAGGCACCGGCACCGTCTCCCGCGGGGCAGCGATCACCTGAGCCATTTGATTCCCAACAAACTCCTACTGGTTTCACTACGAGCATCTCTCCACAGCCCTCAGTAACACTGGCTCTGCCGGAGCAAGAAAGAGCGAGCTGAAGCTCTCCGCATATTAATGGTAAATCCTCAAATTAAGCTGAGCCCCTGCGCTTCGGCAGTAAAGCAGTCCCCAAACCGATCACTTTTATCTCATGTGCGACAATATTTAGGCACGATGGGGTTTGAGGTCCAGAAGGAATTTTGGCTCGAGGTCCGAAGCTCTCTTTTGCTGTTGTGGGTTTAAATGAGATTCTTTAGCATTATTTGAACTCACTATGGCTGATTCATCATTTAATCATATTTTGATCTTAATTTATCTTTGCAGCCACTGCTTTCTTTCAAAGTCTGAGACCACAGGAAGAAGTAACCCCTTTGAATTTGTAGCTGGCTTTTAAAAATGTATAACGGGCTAATAAATATTTTATATGCTCTTCTGCATCATTTTACCTCTCAGGGTTCTGTTACTGCTCTAACTTGTTGTTACATGAAATGCCATGAAGTGGCCGAGTGTTAGTGTTATTCTTGAATAATAAAAAGAAAAAAAGACAACAAATTGCAGTTCTACCTGTCAAATTTTAAGCTATACAAAAATCAAACAGTAAATGCATTAAATATTGATGACAATCCAAGCTACTCTGACACTTTGTCTACTTTAGTGGATGTTTCCAGTTCATTTGTGGTATGGGAAAACTTAAAAGTTACTGTATGCTACAGTAAGCATTCTGTACAATCATGATTTGTAGAGTTGCTTGTTCCTAAAAGAAGTATACTATCAAGTTCTTACATTATGAAAACCATATTACACAACATGATTATTTTGCTACTTCTGTTAACTGCTATGCATTAAAAATATACAAAACCAGATCTCTTGTGTATGGCTAAAGGTAAGTAAAATGCATACCCCTTAAAGTAAAAATATATATATATATTCTGAGAGTGCAACAATGTTGTAAAACTTGCTTGCTGCTGTATAACTTTTAGTGCTGTAAGTGCAGAATGTTTTGAGTATTATTTGGGGGAAAAAAAAAAAAGAGTAAACCTTTGGCAAAGAGAAATAGACATTGCTGAAACTGCCTGGGCCAACATCTGCCTCTGTTCATCACAAGGTGACCTCTGTAGAGTTACGTTCATGTTATGAAAAAACAAATTTGTGTCCTCATACTTAGTTTATGTATTTGAAAGCACGGACAAAATTAATTTAAAAGGCTTATTAGATCCACATACTGCAGTGTTTACCTGTAGCCCCGAGTACCCAACCAGCTGCAGCTAAAAGACAATACATGACGAAGATGAATCCAGATAGCAGTAATCTGATTAAATTTGGTTATTGTTCAGATACTTATTTTTATCTTTTGTGGTTACATCAGGACTCCGCCTGGTTTTGATAGGGAAAAGCATTTGCTGGTTTGGTATTTTCGAAGTGGACTAGGAAAGAATTGTGCAAAAACAGTGATGCCCTTGGCTCAGCACCTGCCCTTCCCACGCATTCTCTACCGTCAGGTTTAAGCACAAAGATATAAACACTAAATCTTCTGATAGAATGCAGATGCCAACATTTTGTAACATTTTATTCAAATAACATTCTATTATAGATTTTAGTCTCCTTAGGAGCCTCTTGAATGCTGAAAAATTAAAAGATACCAAAACAACTGTGCTTTGGCTGATGTGGTTTTAGCCTGAAACTCTCACTTCATCAGACTGCTGATTGCTGGAAACGTAAAAGACTGTAGTTTTCTGTAAACATGATCTAAAAATACAGACTATAGATGCGCTTACCTTGAGAGGCCATGAAGCTTCCTGAGCTACTTCTTCAAAGGAAGCCAGGTTAAAAGAAAAGGCTTTTCTTGTTGCAGCAAAGAAAAAAAGAGCACAGCATGCACAAAACTTCAGAAGGTGTCTGTCTACTTCATATCAGCTTACAAAGAACTGGAGGAAATGTATTGCCTTTCTCATGTTCCACAACACTGCATTTTATGTCGATGGACAACAGGGGGAGATGATGCTAACAAACAAGAAAAACATTATTCATTTCAAGTCGTTTGCACCAATGGAAAGAGGAAAAAGTGTTTTGTGAAGACAAAAAGGCAAAACTTCAATGTACCCACTGGCTAACTGAACACATTAGACCTAAAATTCTGCTTTTTAGTGTATGTATATATTCTGAGACTATACAAATTCAATCTTTATAATTCAATATTTATGTTTCCATTTCTTCAGGGTAGCCAGTAAAGACAGAGGAGTTAATTACCTGCCTTTCCCTACAGCTGGCTCCCAGTCAACATTTCCCATGCACAGAGCAGGAAAAGCTACATTGGATTTTTCACTGTATTCCATCCATGTAGCATCAGCCTCCCCTACAAGGGATGTCATGCCTGCACACAGACCCACAAAATGATCTTGTACCCCCCACACCCCCCACAGACCCCCCATGCAGGGCTCTGCTGATCCGCATGAGATGTTTAAACTGCATTTGGAGAATTAAAACAGATTGGCTGTGCTTTTCTCCAAATAAGCACCGTCCATACACAGAATGTAATCACCCACATTGCACTGAGAGGAAAGGAGGAGGAGGAGGGAGGGTAACCGTGACTTACCAGCTCATATTTCTGCCTCAAGTACCCAAGTCGCCATGGAGATCATCACGCACATGCGATTTGCGGACAGATATGATGCATGGCTGCAAAAATGGCATAGTCTATGCACAGAGCCCATGCACAGAGCCCGGCAGAGCAGAGTGAGGTGTTGGGGACCATTTTCTGTTCTCTCTGCTACTGCAAGTCCTACTGATTTGCAATGGTCTGTAGGAGCATGTCTGAGCAGATTAAATTCCAGAATTTACAATTTGGGAAGATGCTGATGAGGAGTTCTGAAGGGCAAATACAGAAAACCCCTCTAAAAAAAAAAAAAAATTATATAAAAGCTGATTTTCTTTTAACTATGGAAGCTGATTTTTGTTAACTATGCTAGTTCATGCAAGGACCCCAGGACTACTTATGGAACATGTAAAAATTTGGCTGTGAGAAACTCCCCAGGAGTTTATCATTGCCCACTTGAGAAGTCTCTGGGTGCAGTGGTAGCGCAGCCCGACCCAGCAGTCAGTCCCTGCTGTGCTCACCCTTGGAAAAACCACGTGAAGGAAGGCAGCCCACAGACAAAAACTTTGGTTGCTGAAGAACTGACACTAAACAAATCTTTCTGGGCTGGGAAGAAGTTTGAAATTGCTTTTTGCTTTGTTTCTCCCCGTCAAGAATATACTGCTTTGGAGCAGGGGATCTAACCTTGAGAGTACACACAAAGCTTAAGCAAAGAAGAAAAGAGGAAAGGGAAAGCTCTGGATAAATATAGTAAACCTAACTTTGAAAATGACAGATGAAAACTCAGATGAGATGGCACCCACCAACCTTTAAAAATTAATAAAGACTCACTTTAGCTCCCAGAAAACCAAACAAAACAAAAAAATCCCAATAGTTATGTCAATGCATAAAGCAAGTGTAGTACAGTAAGAAAAATGTGCCTAAAATAGACAACATGCATATATGCTGAAAGATGAAGTTTCAAACATTTATAAAAAAGCATTTTTGAGAAGTCCAAGCAGCTCATTTGCTGACCTGGAGGGGCAGTGGTGCAGCCTGTCTGTGCTGTACTCGGTACCTGGCACACAGGATCAGTCCCAGCCATTCCCGCAGGGCACTGGGACAGGACAGCCTGGCAGTGCTGGGAGCTGCTGGCACCATGACACGGGCTCCTGGGCAAGAGCTGCTGCAGTGGCACAGGCAGGTCCACCCATCTGCAGGAGCCAGGTTTCACTGTCCTGCCACCCATGGACTAAACATTTCCTTGAAGCAGTTCTGCCCCAAAGAACTGATTTTCTGGCATTATTGACAAAATTGCAGTAAGTCAGTAATAGAAAGATATAAAACTTGGCTTGAAGTACATTTTATGTTTTTCCATTTCTTTCACAATTTTCTGTATCCTCCTGTCCCCTCTTAGTCCATTCTTACTGTTTTATTTGGAAGCAATAATTTTAGTAGATCACATCAATAGATTTCTGCAGGATTCGTAAACAGACCTATGCATTTACATAGGTCTTTACCAATAAAACTATGTATTTAATAGTTTCTTTAATCTGAATATTTGGCTTTAGGGGTTTTTTTTAGGTTTTGTGGGTTTGCTTGTTTTTTTACATAAGTACTCACACAGTGATCAAAATCTTCTCCTGCCATGATTAAAAGCAGCCTCACTAAGGACTTCAGGAGCAAAAGACTTAATCATGTTTGTCTGGACACAAATGCAGCCACCCCTTGGTGCTATATAGAAATGCACAGGAAAAACTACTCAAGAAATCAGGACAAGCGTTTAAAGAATCGTGTACAGCTACATCTGGCCAGCTGTTAAGGACTTCAGGAAGCAGAGCAGCAGCACCCAAAGTGGGATTTTGCCAAGACACCGAGCTCACTGCCTTTGGCCCTTGCAGAAGGCTCCGAGGGACGACTGCCTACATTTGCTCTGTCATTAGGAGTCTGAACATGCTCCCTTCCTCTGTATGAAAGTGCTGAACATCTGTAACACAGTCACAGGTATAAATAAAACAAAAAAAATAAACTGAGTGTGCCTACCTGTATTCCCTCTACCTGTAAGATATACTAATTCCATCCCATGCTGTAAAGCTTATGAAGAGTGCTGGGTAAATCCAGATGCAAATTAGCATGGATCCATTAAAATCAGTAACACTATTCAGATCAGGGCAAGCAGTGCTTGGCTGGAGGAGTTTAGGCATCTAGAACCTTCCTTTTTTCTTTAAAGACAAGTGACATTGCATCTTTTCTATAATTACCACTTCCTCAAAAGCACAGGGATCCATCCCTGCTAAGCTGGCATACAAACGTCAGCGTAGCTAATGGTCATTACACAAATTACAGCAGCTCGTAGGAAACCTATCTGTGGATGAAGACATCGTTGTCCCAGACAGCACAGAGCCAACACAGATTTTTCCTCCAGAAAGAACATAGCATTAGTCAACCAGGTGGATCAAGAGAGCAAAGGTACCATATGGCTCAGCATAGACACTGCTTTTGTGGAGCCTTAATCACTCTTCTATTTTCTACAGGTGCCAGAGCATAGCAGTGGTTTCACAAAAAACCACCTTTGCTAGTGGTCAGAGGCACCAAGAGAAAAACAGAAGACAGCAACAAAATTGAAAGTATTAGGAAAAGCTGTTCTCCACCCTGCTGCTTGTAAAACTGCCCAATAAACTCGGTGCAAGATATTCGCCCTTGTACTCGGCAGGGAAAAAAATGACACTGCCCTTTCCCCACTCTGTCACTACCGCCTCCCCCAGGTAAGCAGGAACTGCCTCTCCCCTCCATCCCCACAGTCCTGACAAGTTCACGGGAGCGGGCTCAGCTCCTCCCCACCTGCCCTTCCTGAGGTCCCAGCAGCCAGGGACGCGCTGTGCCATCCAGCGGGCAGGATCAGGAGAGCATGCGGGCGCCTTGAAATGCACCCCAAAACCTCACTGACCTTCCCTGCTACTAAGAGGGGCAATCGCCAACGCCCATTTCCATTTTATAAATATAAATTATGATTTTATAATTGTCACCAGCATTAAAATGTAGTTTTATTGTCATTTCTTCAAAAGGAAATTACGCAGCCTTCCTCCCTTTCCGAGACTTGCCTTTAGCGCAGGGAGAAATGCTGAGTGTGAGCACAAGTATCAGACTGCGACACTGTGCAATAAGAAGCTCCAAGTTACAGATTTTTACCCAGTTTTGCTTTCTGCACTGGGGGGAAAAAAAAAATAAATTAATTTCTTAAATAAGCTACCGTCTGACATGGATCTCACCTTGAACTTTGGTTTGTGAGGCGTCTTGCTGCAGCTTGTGTCTAGAGTAACTCCTCCCCTCCGAAGACTTCTGCAATCGTGTTGAAATACTGCAGCCAGCGCCTGGCATCAGCAGCGCTGCCCGGCTGCCTGTGCTGGTGGCACACGGATCACGCACGGCCCTGCGGAACAGGCTGTCTGCAGGAGGTTTACCATAGCTATTCCACAAGGTGACTGTTGTGCATGAATTAATAGGAAAATACAACCTTTAAAATAACAGCTCTTCAGTGGTCTGCTTTTATTTCGCATTTAACTGAACTGGGAGAAATGGGGTGAAAATAGCAATTTTAAAATGATTGTGTAAGAGCAAGAAAAAAAAAACCTTTCAAGCACTTGTATTCAGAAAGGGTACATGGGTACTGAATACGTATCAGAAATATTAACACTCCCCCCAGCAAGTGTGAATATGGGTCAGAGCCTAAATACAGATGTCAGCAAAATACAGAAATCAACTGGAAATTCGTAAACCAGTTTCCATACCCAATTTTGACACAATAGATGGAGAAGGCTTTTGGGGTGGTTTTGGCAAGTGTAGGTTTATGGTTGGACTCGATGATCTTGAAGGTCTCTTCCAACCCAAGTGATTCTATGATTCTATGTGGTTTTGGTTGGTTGGTTGTTTTGGGGGGGAGGAGGTGTTTGGCTTTTGGTTTTGTCAGGGGTTTTTTGAGGGGTGTATTTTTGTTGTGTTGGGTTTGTTTGGTTGGTGGGTGGTTGTGTTTGTTGTTTGGGGGGGTGTTTGTTTGTTTGTTTGTTTTATATTCACCTGTAAAATCTTGCTCTTGTGAAAACATAGCATATGGAGTGGCTGCGGCACTCCTGGTGAGCGCTGCTTCACACAGTCTGGTTTCCCAGCAGTTCAGAAACAGCTGCATGAAATGATGAGTCCAAAATACTGAATCCAACCCCAGACCCAAATGTCTCAATTTGAATCATATTAAACAGGTTTTCGGATAAAAGCAGAGGAAGTGTGACCATGAAGTGGTTGATTTAAGTAGACCAATGTGATTTAAGCAAGAAAGGAGCAGTGTGCAAGACCTGAACGTTTCTTGCACCAAACGGTGTATTAAACCTTCTCTTTGGTCATGAAGAAATTTTAAAACTAGTCTCTCACCTTTGAGTGAATTTGCCCTAATTAATGAGCACTCTGAGGGAAATGTTTAAATCTATCCTAAAGCTATTCTGCTTCAGGTAAATATCTGTTAATATTTGTTAGCTTTGAGTGTCAGACAGAATAAGTTTATAGCTCTGTGGCAAGAACACTCTGGAGGTACATATAAAGTTCGCTGCTTTAACTGTGTGTTGGAAACAAAGACATCTTATGCCTCTTTTCAGCTTATTTTAGTAAACAGTACCGTGATTAATCTAGTTTGAGAAGCTGAAGTGAATTTTTCCTGATTTTGTTTTTATTTTGACTTGAAACCATTTGCCCAGTTCAACTGAAATTCACAAACCATCCCAACTTCTTTTGCTTATTAAATGCATGCTCAACAGTAAGAGAACTGCATCTTGCCCTTCCTTCCATGTAACCAAATCCCTCCTAACACCTCGACCTGCTGGCCACACTCTTTTTACTGCTCCCCAGAATACCATTGGCCTTCCTGGCCACAAGCACATTGCTGGTCTTTCCCTTTCTCTGAACTGAAACATCTAAATTGGAAGAAAGTATATTCTAAATCCAAAGTATCAGAAAACGCTGAGTGTATTTAGGTGCTTTTCCTTCTGTAAAAATGACTTAAATTGAAATCAACATTTGCATCAGCTGTCACATCGACTTGTCAAGGTGCTAGGTAAGATCTGGTCACCCCTAGCTATGTCCATGTTAGCCAACAGTGCCATGCAACAGCAGTAGACCTGTGGAAAGAAGAGACAGGCACTGAGGACTCACCTACACTCGGAGGCTCTGGGTTTTGCTTCAGTTCTTGTGAGGCTCGTTCGTCGAGTACCATTGGTGGCTCTTGGTCTGCTCCTGGAGCACGTCTTCTGAATTTGTCTCACCCAACAGGAATCTCTGCACACTCCAGGACTGCTCCAAAACCACACTCAAGCACAGCAAGTGGGCGTGACCAGGAGGTTCCCTTAAAAAATTCTGTACAAACTATGTCACTAATACGGACATACCCAGCTGACCATGGTATTTTGTGGTCAGATGCCACCTTCCATCCATGAAAGACATTTTATTAAGGCGCAATAAATTTTTGGCAGTCATTACAACAATTACAAATGGTTGAGTTTTGCTAGTTCCCTCTCTGGAAAATATAAGTCAACATAACTAAGTTACTCTAGTAGGTCACTGGAGTGTGTCTGTTTACAAGTTAATCTGTAGTAACACAGATCCAGTGACCCAGAGGTGAAAAGTTTTGTGCTCATTTAAAGCACGAGGTGAACAGTCCTGATGCTCCCACAAGGGCTACAACTATTCCAAGATTATCAGCTCATCTCCTCCACATCTTCAGAAAGTCACCATTCAATACTCTAATTCTAAATTCAAACTAAATAAAACATTTTTTCACCTTTTGAGAGAAGGAAAAAGAAGAGAAATGGGTAAGACATTCGCAAGATTTAATGACATAATGGTAACTCTATTAGGACATCAAAATTAATTTCAGTTTCCCTGAGGTATCTTATTTTAATTAACAAATCCATGATCCTGCTCTATTAATTAGCATACTGAAAGAATAATAAGTTTCAGATGAGCTTAATTCTAATAAAGCTTTTCATCCCCTAAAAAAATAATAAAAGGAATTAAGGATCTCAATCCAATTTGTTTTCTACATTTAGTAGAACATTTAGAAATTCTATCCGATAGTACAGCACAACTATTAGTTTGGGTGGTTTTTTTTAAATTTGTAAATGTTTTGGTTTTACAGTTATTGTATTTCAGACATTCTACCTATCGAAAGGATTTCAGTTGCCCACTAAGAAAAGTAATTCTTGCTTTTTTGAAAAGTAATTCTGATAACAGGTAATTTTATTTTTCATATTATTTCCTATTAAAATTGATAACCAATAAGGATAACACATCGATTTTTAAAAAATCCTTATCTGCTGCAGATTTGCCAACAACCCACCCAACAGCAGTTACACATTAGTATCCCAACTTGTTCAAATCAAATTCTAGGGGTGTATCTGGGACATCAAGCTGCACAGTAGGTGTTTTGTGCCTCGGTTTACCTGGACCATTCAGTGCTCACCAAGTGGCTGCAATACTACTGGTCAAATCACACATTTTTATAGACATATTAAGTCATTAGTCTGGCTCAAAGCAGATCTGGAAAAAGGATTCTTTGTTCCCAAGTTTGTTTTATGTTCCTCTCATGTTGTATCACTGTTCACTTACTGGTGAAAAATCACAGCAAGTTTTTCCATTTGTTTTTGATTCCCAAAAGCAACAAACTTAGAATCCTGCAAGGCACTTTGCATATTCCCTGTTATATGAAGTAAAAAGAAAGAAGGAAATATTAGCAAACCACTGAAGTCTCAAGTTAGCAAAAAAAGCTAAGGAGAAAACTTCTGCATGGATAAAAACATATTGATGCTTGTAATTTCCAAACTACTTGTCCTGTAAAAACAGCCTGCGTCTTTGACCTAGCACAATCAGCAAAATAAACAAGAGCAAAAGAGCACACTAGGAAGTTATGCATGCACAACTTTTCTAATTAGTATATCGTGATGGTGCTTTGCTTATGTATTTCAAACTACCAGCATGAATATTTCCAATGTTTCACTGAAGAAGAAGAGTCAAAACAGAAAAAAAAAAAAGCATTAACAGAACATGTAGAAAGAGTTGAGCAATTTAAAATATATGGGTTTTAACAAAAAATGCACTTGATTTTCACTAATACTTCTGCCAGCTCTGTCGCTGCACAGTCCCTCTCTCTTCCAGCAGTCGCAGAGTGGAGAATGGCAGGAAGTGCTCTGTGCCCATAACAAGATGCTGTGACAGTTACAGTTGGTCCTGCTGCCTCCCTGTCTTAGCTGCCTCATCGTATATCCCATGAGATCCCAAAATGACAACCTGGTGCTCCATTGCCTCTGATGTATGCCAAAAAATGGCAGATACTCTTTTAAAGATACTAAGAACCTGGAGAGTTCATTATCACAGACAACAACTTTTTGCAAGAATATGTGAAGATCTTAGCTATGTTTGGTCTATGTTTATTTTCCACTCCTTTCCGTCTCCATGTGGTCCACTGAGAAAGCTTAATTAGCAGGTCTTTCTCATATATGTGTTTTTTTCCTCAGACATCTAATAGCAATCATCCTGTGTGTTTATTTTCAACACTCTGTGTCACAGACATGTTAAAGGAGGAGGATGTTTCTCAGCAAAACAATTAACACACTATCACTGTAGTTAATAAAAACAGAGTTTTTGTCAAGAAAACAGGACAGTCCTTTCAGAGATTCATTGCTCTAATAATTAATCTTCTCAGAACAACCTTGATCATGGAAGATGGAGACTGCGGAGGCAGTGAACATCCTTATTTCTTGCTTTATGTTTCTGAATCAGGGTTCCAACATCAGGCTTGAGATTTTTGCTGTAGTGGGGATTGGCACAGATGGAGCCATTCATTTTCTAAAAAAATATAATATTTCCTTAATGGGAGGCATAAATTAATGCTTAATAGCAGACTAAATCTCAGCTTAATTATCCTGTGCATGCCAGCTCTCATATGTATCAGGTAAAAGTACAGAACTCTAGGTTCCAGACTTGTTCAAAAGAATGGAAAGTTAAAAGAAGATTCCCCCCCTGCTAAACACACACACACCATTTTCGTGTGATAATTATACTAATTTACTTTAATACTTACAGTGTAAATACAATAGACAGACAGAGGAAGAGTTAGTATACCAAGCCCGGTAATGAATTATAGCAGCACGAAATGAGAATAATCAAATACTGGATGAAATTCTGCTCTCATTTACCCCTGCATAATAGTTTATTCTGGTGACTGGTATGTGAATGTGGCCTCTTCTATATTTTTTTTTTATACAAAGAATTTTATAGACCCCAACATTTGGTTAATGGTTACTAAATCTAGCATTTACAGAGACATTAGGAGAGATGGTATTTATTTGCAATTTTATTTCCCTCATAGTGAAATGTAGAATCCATACAGCTGTACACTGAAGATGATTAGAGTTGCTAGAAATGAAGGCCTCCTGGGAAAAAAAAATATCAATAGCATAGTTTAACTACATGAACCATAATTGCATTATTAGCTCTGCTGTGCACTACCACAGGAAAGCTAATGACATGATTCTGAAGAAGCTTTATAGATTATGGAAAACTGTATAACCTCTTGCGCTCCCATTGACAGCATGACTCATTTGAGATCCCTGCCATTGTGGGAAGGAAAACTGCCTTATTTTTCACAAACTTTGTGAATATGTCTTTTTATGGATTTTAAATACTACCGGTATATATGCCCACGGACCGGTAGCTAAAATAAAAAAAATAAACATTTGTTTAACCTTAGCTGTGGAAAATTTAGCAGTGAATTGTGTTTTCAGTCCCAGTCCAACAAATAAAATGACAGTTGCAGAGGGAGAGAGGAAGAAGAGGAGCTCCCCACTCCAGGCAGGCGCTGGCTGTGTCAGAGGCAGCAAGAGGATTACTATCATAAACTGTCACTGAAATGAAATGTCTATTTTTTTCAGAGCTATAAGTATACTTACTGCTAAATCAATCTGCCTACAGTTTACTAGCAGGATTCCAGCTTAAGAGCAGAAGACCAAAATAATTTTCATTACATTCTAACAACGTGCAGTAGCTATTTCCCTGTGAGTCACTCCCACTTTGTCCCTGTATTTTCCTCTCCCACCCAGTCCCCAGGTTGCTAAGATGTAAAGATATGAAAACCATGACTTTTTCAGTACTTACTGAAACAGAAGGAATGCGTAATCAAGATTATTGTCTTGAAATACAAAACCACCCAAGACACAGCCCTAAAAGATTGGGCCTGGGAGGCATCTCATCTCCTCACATGTAGTCAACTTGCTTGAGTAGCCAACTTGCACACACCTGCTCTTGGGCTCCCTGGTGACCAGTAACAGCCGATATACGTGTATTCTTACTTTACATGTGCACTCAAAGGCGCCTCTGGGTCTGCCCTGGTTGCTGCCAGTTTGCCACCATACAAGGAGCAGCAACTTCTCTTTTCGCTGGGAAGGTTTAAAAGTGGATTTGTAGGCTCCGTGGGAACTGAAAGAGAACTGACCCCAGGGTGTTTCCTCCACCTCAAAGGTGGGTATAATTCATTTCACCCGTTTTAGGTGAAGCACTGAGCAACCCTAGGTATTGCTGTGGCCGTTCCAAGGCAGGTTCCGGGCAGGGCAGCCCGGCTTCACAGTGCCGAAGATCCCAGCACTCGGTAAGCGGGCAGGGATGCTCTCTTGTTGTCATCATGAGACCATAAAGGAGCTGAGAGTGCAAGGGGGGAGACTTGCCTTTAAACTGGATGTGGGGAAGGAAGCAGGATAAAAAACTCCAAATAGAAAAAGAGCACTAATCTACCAGCAAAATGTCCTGTCGCCATTTACGCAATTTTTATATATATAAACACACAAACAGAAGATATATATAACTTGCTGCTGAGGCAGCTTACCACTCTGCAAACCTATTAATACATTACGTCTTCTCCTGCTTAAAAGGGTTAGCTTACTGAAGGAAGTGCTAACTTGCTGAATGAAATCCTATAACAAGGCAATCCCTAAACCGACATGCAATTGTGATATGCACAAGATACAGCGGATAACAGTCTGATTTGCAGAGGTTATTGGAAAACAATGTCGTATGAACGCCTGGAGCTTTTTTAACTGGGTGCTGAGGAACCATGCGGGTTTCCAGGTTTATAGTTTCTACTGTCAAATTCTGCTGGGTTTACTTATGTGTGGTAAAATGTTGCCATCAAGTGGCCATTTATTCAATTACAGAGCATCTCTCCCCTCGGGGGCAGGCTGCTTGCCTTGCCTTAGGTAGTGACTTCCTACATTAAACTGTCTGGTATGTAAATATATTAACTCCACTGCTACTAGTTATGCAATTACATTACTCAAAAACGCTTTTGATCCCAATTGCTTTGAATCTGCAAAAAGAAGGAGGAGATTTAAAGCGTCTGAATTAGCAGCATCTGACCTCTTTATTAAGAAAAGCCAGTCACATTTTTCCTCTGCAGCAGAGGAGCATAACATGTAATTCTAATTCTAATAAGAGAAAGTATGTAGGGAAGCATTCCTCTTGATGCCATTGTACATACTCCCTTACAAACCATAGGGGGCATTATCTTACCGTGATTTGTTCTAATTTATCAGTTTGGAATGATGCTCCGTTATTGTCACATTCATCAAACTCTCAAAAGCCCTATATTTACACCAACTCAATAAATGTAGAAAACTGTGCTCTACACATTCTGCTGTTTCAAAAGTCCTTTTCAGGGTACCAGAAGTGCAGGATTTGCACCCTGATTTATTATCTGCAACTTAATTTAGATCTATTTACCTACACTGAAATGTGCAGACTAATCTGTAAAGTGACAAAAATCTGTTGTTGAGTCAACATACAAAGCAAGCAAGGGACTAACCTTTGGGAAGAGACGAGAAAGACAGTATAACTTCAGAGTCCTGGGCTCTGCAGAGCACAAGAGTACTCCCCCACTGTTGACTTGAAAAGAAATGCAGCGGCAGGGGTGATTGGGAGAGGGCAGGATGGCGCTGGTCCAGCTCTGGTCCACCTGTACCTTCACACGGCACATCCAGCACACGCAGGAGAACCTGCAAATCCACATAGCCGGCCAAATTACTTTGGCTTTGCCACTGAGTCTCAGCCAGCATCCCAGTTCCCTGCGATGTTGCATGTATGTAGAGCCAGCAAAAGCCCCCGGGACTGACAGCGGGGTCATCGCCTGGGTGCCACCACGCAGGAGCCTTTGGGCAGAGTCACACCTTTCTTTCTACAACTGCAGTGATTTAAAACATCACTATCCCTGTTCACCTCATATGGCTGCGTAACTCCCAACATGAGGACAGGTCTGTGAAATGGTGGTTTCCCTAAACCCTTTTTAAGTCAGTGCTCCAGTTTACCAGCACGGCTCACACAACCAGGTGCCAGGTGGCTGCGGAGAGAGGGTTAACCTGTTAGTCCTTACAGGTGCTTTTGAAGCCCAGTTTAATAATCTTTGCATGCTTTCTGCAGAAGGAAGTTGCAAGGATCTTGTAAGCAGCAGAATTAAAGGCAATTTCGAAATTGGCTCACAATTTTTGCTTATGGGAATTACCTTCCAAGCAGAAAGAAGGAAGCCTTTCAAATGTAAAATTCACTGTGACTTAGTTCAACTGTAGGTAAAAAGCAAGTATTAATTAACAACCTTGGTGTTGAATTCAAACTTATTTTTAACTTTATTCTAACAGGAAGAGGTTAATCTAAGAATAGATCCTCATCTTATGTAACTGACTTTCCTTAGGTTAAGAAATACATAAAAAACTAAAATGAGCAGAGTTTGCAGATTGCTTTAACAACAAATATTTAGACTGCTTTAGAATGAATGTCACCACGTGAGGATGAGATTTGATACTCTGTATGGCATCAAGAGATCTACACATTTTCTTGTAGAAAGACTTGTAGAAACAAAATACAGGAGAAGTGGTCAAAATCAAAAATACTAGACTGTAAAACAGCAACTGAGTCTTGGGTTTGGGGTGGCGATGGGGACGGGATATCAGCCATTTTTATTAACCACTGAGCTTTTGGTATTCATAAACTCACTGCTAATTATATACTGGCATCCTGAGGATAGTAAAAGGAGACTATTATGAGAAAGGTAGAAACATTTTGTAGTAAAACATGCTTTTCTGAACAACTTCAAGAACAAGCTTAGCTAGTAAGATGGTTCCCCTGAGAACTGCACTCTATTGTTTTTACCTTTGAAAAAGTTGTCTTTGCTGCATACCATCCAGTTTCTCTCCCATTCCTTTTAGCAAAAAGATCCCTGAAATGCATAAAGGGTGCAGATACTTTTTGCTCTATCTCCCACATCACACTTCAGACACAAAATGCTTCCGCTGAAGAAAATAAAGCCAGTTGCATCTTTCTAACAGCCAACGCTGCCCAGTACCTGTAATAAAGGTATGGTGTGACTGCTTACTGACAGTTATCCCTGCGGTTTTTGCTATCTTACAATACAAAAAGCCTAATACAGTACTGAAAATACAGCAGGAGACAACTTCTGGCATAGGAAGAGTGCCAGCTCCAGCAGCATCAGGGAAGTGCTGGTTGTATTGTACAGAGACGTAAGTGATTGAACAAGGAGAGAGTTCAGTGCTCTTGACACCTACAAAAACATTATCAAGAGAAAGAAAGGGAGATGGGGCCATCTAATTGTATAATATTAGAAGAATACTTGCATAATTACAGAGCTACTGTGACAGCTGCTTCCAATGTCCGCTATCACACGCTGCAGGTGGTAATTTATCCATAGGTTTCCCATTCATCTGAATGGAAAACGGCAGGGGGTGGCCTCTTGGCATCCCACATAATGGCAGACACTTTAAGCAACTACCATGCGCTAGGTCCCCATTTTAATTTTGGGAAAAGGATATGGACTCGCCTATTGCTAAGTGCCAATTTTAGGGCTGTATTCTTATCAGAGATGTCATGGGACAAATAGGAGACGATCAGGGTACTCAAGTAAAGTTCCTAGGACTGTTTATTGCAGACCTCATTTCTGGAAATTTCCTTTAAGATGTATTCTCTATTGTGTACATTTTACAGGAGATGGTAAAGGAGAGCTGTGCCATTTAAAATCCAGCACTCTAATATACCAGCAAGTCTGAAGACAACTGTTGGTAGTTTGGAATAATAATATATATATAAAAGCCATCTTTGTTATTTTATTTATACCTCAATTATGTCACTTCTAAAAACACAGTTTGGAAAGAAGGGCATATCTCAGTGCATATCCTTTCACCTCCTTCATGCATATGAGTATACAAAATTCACCTCGGGGTCAGAAATCAAATGGTTATTATGGCTTCAGAAGGAACATCACACATGCAGTGCTCTGCGGTGCCTCACAATACAGCCTCTTCATCTCTTCAGTTACCATCCACTCTTTATTAATAAGCAGTGAGCTCAAAACAGAGCAAAGCTTTAATCCTATACTTCTTTTGAGCAGGATGGTTTGCTATCCTCACTTGCTTACAGCCTTCACTTAGTGGTATCCACATACCATATACTTATAATATCATTTGTTTTATTTTTATTTCCATTTAAGAGTATTTGTCTTCATATTTTCCGTCGCGTGTTTTAATCACTTGTTGAGCAATGCTATCACAGACTTATTGCTTAGGTCTTGGTAAGCTGCCAGAGCTTCCAGCAGTAACAAAAGCCAGTTGCAGCCATGCCGATTATTCTGGATGCCATTAGGAAAAGCTGGCAGACTCCCTTTGTCACTTTTGCAGCTGGGTGGCATTTGTGAGGTGTGTTTCATGTTCTCACAGCGCTAACTTGCATCACAGAAAAGCACAAAACTATCATTTTAATTGGAGTAATCATAGGTATCATTCTTGCCACTGTATATTACATTAAGTTAATGAACTTTGGGAGATACACTTGAACACATCATTGCGATCAGCCCAGTTCATTATAAACTCTATGCCTCATTTACATGGGTTCCTAGTTTATTTTACTGGGGATGGGGAATATGCATCCTCTGCAATCAGCTCAACTTTTTTTCTTCCACACACAAATTATTACTTCTGAGAGACAGGCTAAGGAGATAGAGGAAACAAAACAAGCATAAAAAGAATCTATACCTACTCTAAACTAGTGCTTTATTCAAGTTTGGGCTGCTAAATATGAAGGAAGCATAAAATAAGGTTTTGAAAAGCTGGGGGTTTTTAATCATTTTACTTCGGTGTTTGTCATGAGGAGAGTGAGGTAGCTTTTCCTACCATCCCCCAGTGCTCTCCTCCGGAATGGCACCCTCCAGCAGACCTCATGCGGGAGGGGATCCCACCTTGCAGCTTTTGATTCTTGTGTCCCTGCTGCCCTTCCCCTTAAAGCTGAACTTGATTTAAAAATAAAATAATCACAGCTGGCTTAGAGTTAAAATTAGCTTGAAGGAAAAGGAAGCACCTCAAAAAGAAAAAAACTACAGAAAAGTCACTCTTCCGTACAGCTTTGTCTGAATAATCCTTTCCAATAAGGAACTCTCCCATCTATCTATACAGTCCCTTCTCATCTTACTTGCTGTGCCATATATACAATACATTATTTCTGAATCAGAATACATTTGTGCATTTTTATGTAATGTATCCGAGACCACCATTGCTAGAGACCTTTAGGGCTCTGTAAGGCCATTCCAGAGACAGAAGCAAGGCTCTTTTCTCATTCTGCTGCTTTTCCTTGGAGTTGTCAACCAGGCCACCTAGAAACTCTTCTCCTCTATCATATCTCGTATTTTTTACTTCACATATTTGCCTCTTTTTTTTTTTTTTATGAAGCCAGAGAGCAGCAAAGATTTTGCAGCTTTCATAATTTTTTTAAATGCTTACTAAACATAGGCATTTTGAAAACACAACTGTGTTGTAGCTCCCATCTCCAAGGGAAAAGTTTTAAAGCAGAGAAATTCAAGGGAAGCATACATGCACAAAGTATGAAAATATCAGATAATTTCAAGGGCTCTTGCATCAGAAAGCCTGACTCAAGTCCATTGTGTCACAGAATTAGCAGGCAGCTGGAGCCGTCATGCACATGCACTACTCCTTGATAAGTTTGTCCATGAAGACGACGAGTAGAACGTACAGGTCATGATGACAACATACACCTACTAACTAGCTCACACGTTAACTAAAGCTGACAAGTGTAAATCAATGCCAATGAAGCATTTTGTTCCGAAAATCAAGGATATTTTTTCTAGTCTAGACAATTCTTCCCCAAGCATTAAAGAACATATTCTTCCTTTTTTTCCCCCTAACATTGGAAACAATGAAAGCAAAGGGTGTTGTCTTCTGATTTGCATACGCCCATGTTATATCTCTTTCTCCTTGGTAGCCATTAATACATGAAAGAATGCCCAATTATAATTGAAAGCACCAAAATTCCCATTATGGTATGGATCACATCCTCCTATTCTAAGGATGAACAAAAACTGCTAGACTCAGAAGCATTAAATGACCTCAAGCTCTTATCCCAACTCCCAAGTCATATGAAAGCTGAAAGATTTGTCAAGTAATGGGAGAAAAATACCCTCTGGAGGGGAAAGGAGTGCAGCTTTGGGAAAGGGAGCACAGCCTGTAACACCCTTGTTTTGAAGGGAGCACATAGCCATGGCTATGCAGGAGGTATTTCAGGGCATCCAAGGATTGATACAGGGAGCGAGTGCCGTGCAGAGTGTGCCTTAGACCAGCACTGTCGTACTAGGGTCAGAAGCATAGTTAGGATCACTCCTTATCAGTAGAATTAGAGCTCCTCTTTAAGCATCTTGGACTTTAAATCTTATTTTCCCACTAATTATTTCTTCTACACTTTTTGCCTGGTAATCCAACTGCTAGATTGAATCTGTTTGCTGTTCTCTTTCCAAACAACTGTTTATACCAGGGCTGTAGGTTCCTGTAGTCATTGACCAAAGAGGGAAGGAACAGGGATCGCAACAGCAGCAAGTATTTGTTTTAGCATGTAGAAGTGATGATACTCTAAAAATACAGGTCACAAATAAATACAAGCAAAACACTAGAGATACTGTGGCAATATCCAAGTCTCAGTTGCTGTCAAGCGCTCTATCAACCTGAAGGTGACCCAAACAGACAAGTCTTGTAGGGTGGAGATTTCAGCATGTCTTGACTTCTGCTAATCTTAGCAGTGAGGCAGCATCTGCTTTTGTATTATCAAAAATTTTTTCTCTATCTGCCCGCTCTTGCCCCCTTTGGACATTTTGTACAGTAATCAGAAGATGAGAATATTAATTGGTTATAAGACAGTGGGTGGATAAGAGTAATAAAAAAATTAAAATGGATGATGTGAATAATTAAAACCAGTTTTCTATCTACTGAAGGAAGAGAAACCACAAAGATGAAAGTGAGGTCGCTTGTTTTATGAGTTCCCTAGCCAATCAATACCAGCCGTCAGCAGCAACTGTATAAACACATCCCCTCAGCAAAGCCTTTGTAGAGCCACCTGCACCCTGATCCAGAATGAACCTCGGTGACATTTTAAACATTCTCACGAGAAGTTTTCTTCATTCAGTGAATACAACATACTGCATGGCTGAGCAAATTACTGGAACATATGCAGTGGTAGTTCAGGATTTTCAGGCAGCGGTTTTAAGTTGTTGGGGGTTGTTTAACCAATGCTTTGTTTTAACATTTGAAACCCCCATATTCATTTCCTTCCATGTTCCAACGCGATTTGTCAAAACTTTTGCATATTTTGCAGTTTGAGTCACAACAGGCTAATTCTCCAACCCCTGTAAATCAGTTTAGCTGCACTGAACTCATCAGAGAGAGGTAGATTCAATCTAGCTGAGGATTTAGGCTATTGCATTTTAAAGGGTTTTTTTTTTTTAAAAAAAAAAAGCATCTTGAGTAGTTATTTATTATTGAGCTATTAGGTTTATTTATTTTTTGCAATGTTTGACAGAGTCATAGGAGTGAATTGTCATTGCGGGAAGCAGGGGGTTATACACACGAATCTCATTAACAGTAGTATTTTTCTTGGGATTTTGCAATGCCAATACCATCTAATCAGTCCTAACTTTCATGCTTCTGCATGCACAAACCAGAAAGGATAGGACTTAAGGAAGGTGAAGTGAAATTACTATGCAAAAAAACCTCCAACCTGATTTCGTCGCTGAACTTCACAATCCCCAAGCAATGTTAACCATAATACTTGAAAACATTTCACACAGAATTTGAGGCGTTCATTACCTTATCCAGTCTGCTCTGAGTCTCCAAGTCTGCCCTACAGATTCTTCCCTTTAATACAAAGGCAGCCTGTAATATAAAAGGTCTTTCTTGAAAATCTATTAAAAAAATATGTCTTTATATTAAAGATAAATTTCTGCCAAAAGAAAATTCCTTTATTAAAGATACTATTTATTTTTCTGTTAGGCCTGAAATCAGCAGGTGTTTCTCAATTTCTTTAATGACAGAAAAACAATAAACCACAACTGCTTAATCCATGTGCATGGAAGGGAACAATCACATTCCATCACAGTTTCCTCCTCCTATTTTTCCAGAGCACTATCCTCCCGAGCTCCATCCTCACATTGTGCAGCAGTTGTCCAGAAACAGGGTAATTCAGTGCACAAAGGAAGAACAGAAATTAGAGAAGTTGCAGAAGCGATACAAGTATTTTCTGTTAGTCTCTTTATTTTCCTTCTCTGCCTAGTCATACACGTGAGAATACCAGTGTCACAGATTCAACAACCTTTATCTTTTTCTTCCTACGCAATATTGGCAGATTCCTCCCCAAGACTTTTACAATTGACATATATGCTTGACTGATACTAAATGGCATTGCCCTTCACAGGTGGTTTTCCATAATTGTTCTTTAGAGTAGGTGACATTACAACATCAACAGTTACACTGGGACATAGAAGGGGAAGAAACCCACAAGGAGAACACAGGCAGACCTACCAAGCTTTTGTGTGAAGCTTCCAGCATTTCTTTCCTCTAGCTCAGTCAAGAGACAGCATTCATTAGTAATTCTTCTTTTTGCCATCAAGGCCAGGAGAAAGAAAAAAACCAAGCAGAACCAAACTGTGGAAGCATTAATTCAGAATCAGTTTTGGCAAAGTCCAAATTTCTTCTCCTGCCTTTAAAGTGAAGGAAGCAACGAAGTATGACTTCAAGGTTCTGTAGGTGAGATCCATTCATATGATAGAAACTGCTGTAGTTGCTCAAACATGTCAAAATATTTGATAAAACATCTTTTTCTTCCTTTAAAAAGTGTAGTTTTAATCAAATTGAAATATTTCAAACAAATGCCTTCACAAAGCGATACACAGTGCATCCCATAAATCTCCATGGAAAATATCAAAGGAGGAAAGGGGGTTGAAGCATGAAGAGCATGTCGGAAAACTTGTTTTTCTAATAAATGTCAAAGGAATTCATTGCCAATATAGCGAGATTATCAGGCTCCACACTGACTGGTTAAGCAACCCTATGTGCCTTGACTACACAAAACTTCCAGTGCAGTAACCACCTAATAATTCATTGCTGGATGTGTCAAAGAAAAAAAACCAAAAAAAAAAAGAAACCAAAAAAACGAAACACAAACCAAAACACCCTATAGGCAGAACATGCAAAAATCTCCTCATAAATCAGTAATTATCATTCTCAGTGTACTTCCCAGAACAGAAAAGCATTACTGGAAGCAGTAGCTAAGCAAATACCTCAAATTCTAGCCTCTTTCTGACCTTACCAAAAGTGCAATACAACATAACATTTTATTATTATTATTTTATTTTTTAATTTTTTTTAGACTTTTTGATTGTAAAGATGGGGTGGAAACAGCTTATTCAAGTTTAGAGCAGCTTTTGCTAGCTTGAGAGTCTATTCCAATGGGCATCTTTTGGTATCGGACTTTGTTGATCCGCACGGAGCGTGCACCAGCACACGGGCAGAGCCTGGATCGTCTTGGTGTGAGGCTGGATGGCATAAACATCGCTGGCTTGAGGGAAGCATTTTCCTGCAAAAGCTACTGCTAACTTTCTGCTGTATAGCTGAGAATAACATTCAAAATCTTACATTCTTCTAATGAAATAAAATAAGCATCAGAAAAAACCCTAGAAGATATTTTTAAACCGGAACGAATTCAAAGATGCTGCTGCCAAGATCATACACCGCACAATACAAAAACACGTCTCAACTGATCGCATCCCACCGTAATATAAAATCATTTTGAAAAAGCACCTTTTTCTGTCACCTTGTCTGACAAGCTTTATGTATTTTATGTGTATGCAAGTGAATGGCAGTTTATTGTGTCCCAGGGGATGAAGTATTAATGATCATTTGCTCCCTGCTGTGTGGCCTGTCATAATTTTGCAGAAAGACTGACAGAAGTAACAACCAATCAGTCCATTAATACTCGCCTGACAGTGGCCACTCACTCCATTTTAACCAAGGTCCTTTGCCAAATCCTTAGATAATTTTCATTTTAAAAAATGCTATTTTTGATAGCATCTGCAAATTGCTAGATAGAAGCAGAATAAACAAACCGTCTATTTCTTTTGTGTAGCAGTCAGACTTCTATCTCAGCAGGTGTTTTCTGGAAAAAAAGACTTCCAATCTGAAAGCCCATTTTGGTCAGCAAGAATCAATCTCTAAAACATTCAGCAATTTGTTATATCAATATCTTAACATGGTGAATTCCTTGCAGCATGTAAGAATTAAATCCAGTTCTGACAAGTAAATAGAAGGCAAATTTTTTTTAAAAATGATAGTTGAAAGTCAAATGTCAAAAAATCCCACAGATTTGTACAATGTGATGGCATTAATTTCTCCCTCTCTGCAGTGCTGCCTGCTTCATTTTACCTTGAGGCTTGTGGAAAAACCCAGATAAAGACAGTTGTTACCAACTCTGACACACAAATAACCTTACATTTTATTAGCCATTTTATATCATGCAGCCCCACAGTAGATGCATCTGAGCTATTAAAAAAAAAGTTTTGAGAAAATTATTTCGGAGTGTTTGCCAAGCACAAGGTACAGATGATTACGGAGGAGATTAGCAGATGTTGGTACCGACAGTCAGTTGCCATGTGCCCCCCCATCCATTCGTTCCCCCAAGAAGAGCCGTATTTCTTTCCAAGCAACTGTAGTTTATTCTTATTCACACGGAAACAACGGAGTCCCAACATCCCTGGAATGCATCTGAAAGCATAAAACCTGGCCTGAATGATGCCGGTGATAAAATGATATCGGAGGGATGGAAATTATAAAAATAAAAAAGAGAAAAAAAAAAAATCCCTGACAGGTGCACATCAGCTTGAGACAACCCCTGCCTCCTGGGTGACAGATAGCCTGTGACAAGGTGTGACATGCCTGACGGACCCTACCTGAAGGAAACAGCATTACCCATTCCCTTCACACACCGTGCTCCCAAGACCTAACAACAGTTAATATCACTCAGGTGCTGCAGCTATAACATTTTGACGTAAATTAAATAGATACATCGCATCAAAGGCATTTGTATAAATGGAATAAGAAAGGGAAAGGTGCTTGTTTGCTGCCTGCTGTTCTTTATATGCAAATCTTAGTATATTACACGGCAACATACTTGCCTTCCATAGCCACATAAATGTTTTACTGTTTTATGAGATGTTTGCAATAAATGTGATTGATGATGATTTTTTTTTTCATAATTGCCTATTAGAAATACACTATTTTGGTGACAAATCCTTAAGGGATAGCTCAGTTTCAAAACTGAATAGAATGAAAGTTACCTGTACCAGGAACTGGGTGGTGCTGCTAACATGTCAAAACGCACATTCAATCTGCTGGTTAATTTTACTCATACATTTCTTTAAGCTTGCTAGCATCCTTTCCAGGTTTACTGAGTTTTGCATTCCAATCAGATACAAAGATGTATAAAAATACTGCTACTGTACCTTAGGGCAGGCAAATAGCTTTAAGCTACACACACAAATAGTCACAAGGGTGAATAGCTATAATTATATTGGAGTGCATCCAAGAAATCAGCTATTCTGTTTATACTTCTTGCCTCTTTGAATTTATGTGCACTTCAAGCAAACATACTGTAAACTGATTTTAATACTAAAACTGTTGACCTTAGTGTTGCAGCTTATTGGCTATTTTTCATACAATTGCTGTTGTGCTGGAAAATATATAAATGTCTGGGTAAAAAATTTATAGCAAGAAAAACTCCCGGACCATTTGTAAGTAACATTGGATATCACTAATAGTCACTTTAAAATGCAAGACCGTTAGAGACCTTTGGCCTACAGTTTTAAATCCAAATTCTGTCCTGAGTAATTCTGAAACTGGCAGAGATGTAGGAACAGAAAGAGACCAGCTCTCATTTTCACATCCATAGCCATTTTGAAATGCTATGTATGGTTAGGATTCTTCCAGCACAAGCCACGTCAGAGGGTGAAGACAGCTGCGTGAATGCTCCAAAGGTCATACATGGATTTGCACTCATTAGTGGCCCTTGTAATGCATTTGTCAGAGGTTTGGCTCCATTGTTTATATCAGACCTCTCCACATACGTTAAGGAAGTAGCAGGAAAGCAGGACTATAGCTGTTGACATGAAAAATATGATTTATGTTCCAGGAGAATATGCAACTATAACCCCCTGTTCAGATAAAAATCAAAGTAGTGTGCATAGGCAAACTCATGTTTTTGTGTTGCTACTGAACTATCTTCAGGACCTGCCCCGAGCCACGAGTTTGCTTTGACTTTTATTGGGACTTAGTGCTTTGGTTTTTCCAACATGAAGACACAAACTATGAGAGTTCTTTTTTGCACCACTCTGAGATCTAGCAGTCAAGATTGCTACGAATGTAATATTGCTGATGAAAATGCATCATCCACTCGTTAGCGGTGTCCACAAAAATATCAGTAACATATCAAGAAAATCAATTGACAAATATAATATTCAATAAGTATGCAAATAATCACATAGGACAGAAAAATCTTCTGCAACATTAAGCAACAAGAAAGTAATTCAGCATCATTTATCAAACTTTTCAAATACATATATGGTTCAATTAACTCTTTCAAGTTAAATTATAGCAAACAAAAATAGCGATTGTAAGATAGTAAATGAATGGAACCAAAATCAGGACTTTCACATCTGTGAATTATTAGTCACAGATTTCCATAACAATACATTTTTTTCTTCTAGGTTAATTCAATTAAGAGGAAATTTGTCCAATTTTTTGCCAAATAAATTAGATTTAACATATTAACTTGGGAAGACATCAGAGGAAATTTACTGGGTTCATTAGGCTTAGGAAATTAAGTTACAGAAAATTGTGCTTCCTTGTAATAGATTTAAGCAGTAATATTTAGCAGTCTGCCAAAGATACACACTTCTCATACAAATAGATATCTTATGACCTGAAAGAGCCACTGCTTCTTCACAGCACCTGCAGTCATAATTTTGTAAAGGAAAGACTGCTTCTACTTTTGAAAGCTTCTAAAACATCTAAAGAACCTAGCAGAATGGCAGAAAATGCTAATTGCATCCACAAAAATTAATCATAGGCCCATTATCTGGGGTAATGGTAAGTGGGGATACTCTGAATAATCAAAAAACTTGGGGAATACATGCTGAAGAACATAGCAGCAAGACACTCAAAGCCAGTCGAATGGGTATGTTAGCCCTCATTCGGGTATGCTGGTCCTCAGCACCATCTCTTGAACATCTGGCACATGCCCTCCGTGCAGGCTCAGTCTGGCTTGTCCAAATCAACTGCAAGATTAACCCACAAGCCAGACTAAACTCCCATGATAACTAGCAGTATGCATTGAGGTACAGAGGTGCAAATCCACAGCCTGGGAGGCTTGGGATGTATTCTGGTAGGCTGCCGATGTGACCAGGAAATTTAGGGTAGCTTTGGTGCACAACACTTCACATAAGTGCTCCTACAGCACTACCTTTACTCATCTTCTAGTAACAGTTAAGCAAGGCGTCCACTGCATAACTCTGTTCCTCTTCTTCCCTGTTTGTGAGTACATTACCTCCTATTGAAAAAGAACATCAAAAAACCAAGAACAGATAGGAAGTAATTTTCTTGCCTTGTAAGGAGGTTCAAGACCACAACCTTTTCCAAAAAGGCAGAGGAGGAACCCCTACCTTCCCATGGGTGTATCCAAGGCTGTGACAGACCAGAGCTATTCCTACTCTGAATTAGCCAAGAATTCAGTATCCTAGGGGAGAGAAAGTGGTTACAGCCATTTCTGACAGCTCGGAGGGTGCAATAGGAGAGACATTAACTCCAAATATAATCCCCAACCTAAATAGGCAGAGAAGAATTTGAGCTGCCGACTCCTTTCTCCTAAGGAAAACTCTTGGGTAGTCACCTTTTGAGAGAGCATCATCAAGTCTCATTACATTCCATTCTAGAGGTACAAAGGTTTTCCAAAAAGCAGTAGTGTAACTATATCAGATTCCTGTGAATAATTGCTGTTTCCAAACGTAATTCTGGCGTGAAATTTAACACATGGATTAAAAATTCTGAAATAGAACTGCCGCGCACATGAAGCAGAAACTGGAAAACTTTGTCGTGATCATCCTTAATTCTAGTAGGGAGGATATTGCTCGACGAGTTCCTTCCTACGGAAGTGATTTGCTCTGGCCATATAAGACAGATCTGAGTAGGAGATCCTCCTGTCATATGCATAATTAAAGCTCAAATGAAAAGTAGTCTGGTCTCTGTAGCTAAATTTGGCCAAAATATCACAAATTAAGAATTCCCATTGGAACTACAGCACCAAGAGGTACAAAAACTAGTTCCCTAATCTAAACACTTGGATAAATTTGGATCACATGGTCACAAAAAGCATATCCACATACAGCAGCGCAGACTCCACACAACATCCTCAGTCTTTACTGCCTAAATCCACACCTCTGACTTCAGAACCTAATGCTAGCATTGGGCTAGGAAGAGACACACCTGTGTTCAGAGAAGGGGGGAAAAAAAAAAACAAAAAAACAAACCAGCTCCCAGTAATCGAGGGGCTTTATAGCAGACCTTATCTGTGGCCCTTGAATACCTTCTCATAGGAAGGCTGCTCTGGAACACTGCTGCTGAGACAGACTTTCAGCAGAGAGGAACAGAGCGAGACAGACCTGTACCGAGTCATTGCACTGCACTTGGGCTAGTGTTTGTGGACAGACTCAAGATTCCCTTCTCTTCCAGGGATATATCCAACGCCATAACTGGAATTGTTACTACTTTCCTTCTCCATGCCTTCCTTTCTTCAGACAAATTGTCTTTTGCCTCTTATTGCTCTGCCAGTTAGCTAGCAGATAATTTGATTTGCAGAAGAACTCACAGAGGAGTCCTAAAGTGGCTTATTTCAAACTACTAGCGGTATCAAAATAACACTCCAATGGGCAACCTCAGCTCCCAGAAGAGTTTGTTTAGATGTGATCCTGCAAGCATCAAACAAATAGCACTTCATCAGATGTGCATAAGATGGCACTTAAAGAAGTGGTGCAAACCATGGGCTTTAAATTCTTGTTATTTGGTAATAACAAACAACAACAGTTTGATGATTGAAACATTCTGGTATGTCACACTGGCATAACTGCTAAACAGACAGAACAGCAGAAATGTGGTATGTGAGGGCTCTCTTTTCCTCCTCTCCCTCAGCAGTATTTCCAAATATTATGCTTGTATTTTCAGTTCTGTTTTCATCACTGCCTTCAAGCATAGGCTGCCAGATGTAACCACTGAAATACTTGGTGATATCTAGGATTGCCCACTTAAGGAGATGGACAGAAATGGGTGGGGGCTTCTGGCTTTCTTTCACATTCTGGAATTGAGAACTAATGTTGGAGAAGAATACAATAAGAAGCTATGAAGGCTGTGTGAAAGCAGTAGAATATCCCTGGTAATTTTAGGCTCAATTCAGTCATTCTGAAGATGTGTATTTTTTATTTTTTTTTTAAAATCATAGATATGGCTACAATGCATAGGACTGAAAATACCCTTGTAGTTGAAAGTACTTCACCTATCTAATAAAAAAGTATTTTAGATCAGTAAGGTCGCAAAAGCAAGTGCAACACGAGAATGGGATCTTCTAGGAAGACAGCCAGCTAAGAGTAGAAGTGAAGACCAAACTTTGATGTGGAGTTCTGGAATCCTCTAAAAAGATTCAAGAGTCAGGATAACACAAAGCTGCTTAGCAACAAGAACTATCCTGCTACGGGGATATTTGACCATCCTAGGGCAAGGAAAGCCAAAATGGAATTTTTTTTTCTGATGCTGCTGCTGATTTCCTACACTTCTTGTCCTGTGTGTAACGATTCAATTCCCCACTTGAAAAGGACACGGGTCTAAAACAAGTAGCTGGACCATGTACAAGCACCATAAGGATTTGTATAATTCCTTAGCGCCTTGTGCTTGGATAACAAATAACTGACAAAGAACATCACAAAAAGGAAGAGAAAGGAAACCATCATAGGGTGGTATTTTTACAGCTGGGACATATTTTGGAGATGGGCAGGTAGAAACTGTTCGACTGGAAGATTGGCATACTAAGTGGTGCTGGGCATTTAGTTGGCTATTTGGCCAGTTGTTCCCTTCTTATCTACTGCAAAGGGAACAAGCCACTTTTTGCTTCTCTGATCCCAACAGAGGTAACTTTTCTGTACCTTGCTTAAGATACCTGGTAAACAGTTTTTCATCTAAAAACTCACAAGAAGGAGTATGCTAACAAGTGCAGGTTACATCCCTGAATTTTGTGAAAGGCTTGCTTGAAACTACTTAAAACACCAACTTCAGCTCATATAAAATATCAGCTCTTCAAGCACTCACTCCTAAGCTTGTACAGCTGAGGCTTTGACCTTAGTGGACCAGATGGTGTACATGGTTTAGCATATACTTTCAAGAACCGTGAAAATAAAAAGCACACTATCATACGAACTTCTTTATTATTGCTCCTTGCGGCATTGGTGGTTGGTTAGGGAGAAAAACAATACTTAAACATTCACATATTTTAGACATTTTAGGGGTGTTCTCGAATATATATTACAGTCTATGAAACCACTCTTTATGTTTGATGAATACACCTACAAGTGACCATCTGGAAATTATCAAAATTCACAGGAACTAGAAAATATATAGACAGTGTGGTTTCATTATTCCCCACACTCCCGTATCACCTCCCGTATTTAGAAAGACAGAACCGCTCATTTATTTATTTTTAAAATACTTGAGCGGAAGATTAAGCTTTTAGAGAAGATGACTAGAATAGGAATATAATGAACCAAGCCAGACAATAGTGCTTTTCTATTCTTGACCATCCCCCTCCCCCTTCCCGGTACCATGTCCCTATTATACAAGCAAATGCCACTGTCCCCATGCACTAAGGTACAGGCTGTCTCACAAGACACTGTCAGCCCTGGTGTGCTCAATTTGACAGTTTGCCCATGCAACTCAAATAATCTGTGGCCTAATGAAGGCTTTGCTTTTTCTCTAATTATCACGTCTTTATTGACATGCATTGGAAGGCCTGATTCAACCTTCCCACTCCAGTGCTGTGCTAAATGTTTTTTTTCTTTTGAGGTTTACAAAATACCTGGTATTATTTCAAAACATCAGCTACAACAGTAAAAAGTATCATTTCAGTTTGTGGCTGTCTTTTACTGGAATAAAAAGAGTCCAACAGTTTTCACACAATTACTTTAAGCCTGTGGGGATTGATTCATTAAAAAAATAACTTTGTGGCTTCCATGGTTTGATGCCAGTAGAATCATTAAAATAATGTGTCTTATATTTCTTAATATGAGAATTCTCATTAACATGATACATCCACTATTACCATATTCATCTCAAATTTGGTGCCAACAATTTCCAGAGTGACTTCCCATATAAAAAGGGTGATTGGAGAACTAATAATTGGAACAGACATTAACAAAGACAGTTTGATTATTAATAACCAACCCCAGTGCCTTTCTATGGTAGCTTAAGCAAGAGTTGGTTTTTTCCTACCTGTCATATTTATTTTTCTATGAAATTTCAAAAATAAATCATGAAAAGCCAAAACAGTTACTGTAGTTCAAAGCATATGGAAAAAAGTTTTTCTTAACTACTCTTATTTTACTCTTTAAAGGAAGACTGCATATTTCAGGTAGCGTATACAGAGTAGTTTTGCTTAAGAAACTGTCTCAAGGTTCTGTAAATTTTTAACAGTGCCCTTTATAAATGTTTCAGGGGCTATAGAAATGAGACAGGCCTATAAGAAGTTTAATGGGTCCCTGTTTAGCCATTTGTAATGGGGATTTAACTGCTTTGTTTGTGAGCGTCAGCCAAGAAAACAGATTACCTTCATCAAGTACTAATACTCCAGAGTCAATCTAAACTCTGCTCAGTTATGGAAAGGTATCCTGGGATGTCAATAAGTATTATAAACACTAATCCAGCAAACCTGTCAGCTGCTTTATAAAAAAATTATATCCAAATCCAAGCTCCAAGTTCAACACTGCTCTTCCATGTCCAAAGCTTTAAAAAAAAAAAGATGTGATGGATCATCAGAGGCACATTTCAAAATTCAAAATATTCTAGTCATAATTGAAACCCTTGTTGTGAAAGCAATGCTCTCTGAACACCAACAAGCTAAAGGCATGTGTTAAACATTAAGAAAACAGGAATTTCAAGGCCTTGAAAATTACATCATATACACCATTTCCATCATGAATATTTCTTCCCTGTATGCATCACGTCCATCTCACAGGAATGAAGCTCTTACCAGCAGAGGGTAGAACCACTGTTCAGCTCATCCAGACCCTATAGAGGGCAAGTCAAACCAAAAGATTTATTGCCGTGACTCCCTGCGAGTGACTGCTGCTGTCAAGTCTTAAACACAGTTTATAGGAATGAAGAACAAAGGTACGCACCAAACTCCTCTCCAGATTTATTTGCACAAAGAGGACACGGAGACCTTGCTCCTCCGTGCCCTGGCAGAGCCAGAGCTACCTGCAGAGGAAGGGTGTATGTTGCACTCGTTGCCTTTGCTCCACAGAGCAGGACAGAAAGAGCAGGAAAGTCAATACTCTTTGAGGGACTATTCTTCAACGAGAAACCATGTCAGTCCTGCTTTTGTCTTCTGGACTAAATGGAATTCCCAGTTCTCCTTCAAAGCTGTTTTTCCTTAAACTGAGCAGAGGAGAGCTATGCAGGCAGAAATCTCATCTTTTCCTACAGCAGCTAATCCATTTGGGATGAGAGAGAAGCTGTGGGCCAGCCAACTCTTCTGGACAGCAAGGTGCTGCAAAACCTGTACCCGCCGGGATTACTCCCAGCAGAAGGCAGTTGCGGCAGGCTTTTAGCCGAGGAACTCCTGGGGCACAGGCTCAGCCTGGCAAGGAGCTGAGCAACATGATCTAGCAAGACACTTAAGGGTCTGCTTAATTACCCTTGTTTTCTCATTGACTTTAGATAGATGGTGAACATGCCTTAGCAGTCTATTAGACCAGGGACAACACTGCAGTACTTTGGAAGATGGAGCCCAGCCCAAGAAATTCTGCAGCGCTGCTGCCTGATGCATAAGCAGAAATTTCTTTCTCCGGGGCTTTCAATCTGGTACCTTTTATGACCACTAAAAAAAGAAAAAAGAAAAAAAAAAAGAGAGAGAAGAAATATCTCGTGCTTTATCCTTCATTTCCATCTCCTTGCCTAGAGCAATTATTTACTAAATATTTGTAATAGCATTATCATTTTTGTAAAGCTGAAACTCTCTTCTCAAGAAGTTTGGGAAGCTATAGCAGGTTGCTGTCATGTAGCTCGCATACTTACTACATATTGGGTGTTTGATAGTAAATATTCCTATGAAGAAGAGTGTTTAGAGAAGGAAAAAATTATAAGTGTTATATATGATTGACATACGGAAAAATATAAACAGAACACTATTTGCATAAGAGTACATTAGGAGAATTTCTTTTATGTTTATTCAACAAATGCTTCCTAAAAGGTTTTTCTCCAAACCAAGCAATTTAATTTTCTTTTTAATGTTATTCTCAGTGGTTATAAACTTAATTAGCTTCTTAAGCTTCACATTTATTTGCGTTTGAGATAAATGTAATCTGTTCTTGGTATAACTTTTTGAAATCAAAATATGGACTAAAAAGGTGCAAGTTTGATTAGTGGAACAGATACTGTAGCAAGTAATCATAGCAATGAGATGTTAATTGGTGTCTGGGTGGTTCTATTCATAGCAACAATAGGCCATAATAACACCCGGTGTCCTCTACTGTTCAACAGTATTTTGCCTTCTCATTTATCATACTGACAATTATATTGTTCTTGAATTTCCTGCCTGTCTTAACAACAGAAAGGTATATAAAATGAGTCAGACACCTGTGATTTTGAGGCAGACAAAATCAGAGGGAACGTGCTGTAGATCACCATAAATCCTGTTTGTTTCTGGAAGGCAGCAGGCTGGAACCAGTCTCATATTTTTTTCCCCACAAAATAAAAAAAAAAAGTTTGGTGGATTTTTTTTATCTCCTGAAAATCCTGCTCCATGTACTTCCCCTAAGAGACCTAGGGATTGCAGCAGTACTTCACCCGAGAGGAAAGGGATCAGGATATGTCCCAGGTGCAGTCCTACCCCCCTTCAAAATGCACTCAGTAAAGGACAACTTTTAGGGCTTGACACAGCAATCTTCACCCACCAGCCTAATTGCTGCTACTTTTGGTCCTCTCTAGCTGTTTTTTCCAGCCACATCAGACTCACTATATTTGAGTGGAAGGATTTTCAGTGTTGAGGTTCTCTGGTTGGAGGCTCAACCATCAGGACTCTTAATTCAGGAGGTTTTGAATTAGATGTCAGATAACCACCCGCACATAGGCAGCGTGCTCTGCGCTCAGTTTCTACCCAGTTTGGTGGGCCCAACAGCAACATCATTCATTCCCAGTGGTCCCAGGAGCACAGGTGGAAATGTTTGTGTGTGGTACGTGTGAGCAGGCACAGGCTGAGTCAGAGACAGGGCTTTGAGAGGGAGAGCAAGGGCAGAATGAAGAAATATGTGAGCCCAGGAAAAACGCACTCCTGTTGCAGTCGCTCCTTCATCTTTTAATTTTCACTCATTATTTTAAAGTGAATGTTACTCCTTTCTCTCCCTTCCGCGACTCTCATCTGCAGCTTTTCCAATTATATGGTCAGCTTCATGCTCGACTACCCTTAATTCATAATCCTCCTTGTATGACATTTGTACTATTTAGCCCACAAGTGCAGATTTCTTTATTTGAGTAATTTAATTTCATTGAAACTTCTGTTTTTCTTCTTCCTAGCTAAAGTCTGGGATTCACATTAACTACCTTCCTTGCCATTTTGTGCTAATAGCATTCCCCTCAGTGAGCCACCCATACTTCTGGGTCAGAAGCCTTTTCCATTTCCCCTCAGAATTTTGTTGTTTAATTCGTCTGAACATCTGCCAATTTTGATAGTTACTGCATACATAGCAAGAACCATGGGGAAAAAAGAACCACAAGTTCCTGAAATCCAGAAAAATACACATTCAGGAGAAGAAAAGAACAGCCTTGCATCTTATTTGATGTTTATGAAACAAGTGTCAGCTTTGCATTTAAGAAAAAAATAACCCAGTTTATGTACTAATGTGCATAGTACCTGCTTAAGACATGCAGACCATGAAATTATATATATGTTGCGTTAAAAAAATCAGTGATGAAACCAGGAAGTTCCTCCTTTTTTTTATGGGACAAGTCAGCTTGATGGATTTCAATGTTTCACTGACTAATATTTCTAAAAGCCATATTACATTCTGATTATGATGAAGTTTTACTTTCGTTTCATACACAACAACATACATTCAATGCATTCACTAGCCCCTTCTCAGATAATGTACCTTATTTGAGCAGTAGACACGGAAAATGATACTGCAATGCAAAAGAAGTAGGAGAGGACAGACTTTTCCCGTATCCCAAAAATTTTGAGCAAATGAAGTCTGCTTATCAAGTCCAAAAAGTTGCCCTTAGAGTTTACTACATGGTTATACTTCACAAACACTTACTACAAACACTCTGATGTACTGTCTTAAGCAAATAAACAGTCCTTCACAGATAAACGAGAGTTCTTGCACAGAAACCCTTCGGATTTCACCCAGCCTCTAAGGAAGTCTTGGCATTCTGGTACATATTCCCCCGCATTTTTAGAGCCTCAAGCTTCCATTCAAGGAACAGGACTGATCATTCAAAGCTGGTGAGACACTGATGTCTGCATCAGTGAAACAAGCTTAAATGCTGCCAAACCTGGAGAGGGTTCCTCTCTTTTGTCCTTTTATTTCTCTTTGATTAAAAAAAAAAAAAGAGGGGATAAACAGGTTTTAGAAAAGATTAATCCAGAAGAGTCCCATCCACATACTCCATATCTTTGATTTCTCATTATCAAAGAAAATTTCAACTGTTCTGAAACGTTAAACCATTTCAGCAATTGTTATCTGAGCTATTTTTTCTCCGACTCATATATAAGGTGGCCATACCCACCATCCTTATAGCTCTGCTCGTACATATTCCAAAACCAATGTCACCCAGTAGATACAAAACACTTAATCTCTTGCAATAAAGAAACAATTGACCTGAGGTAGTTTTTACTGCTTCTGTGAACTGCCTGGAAGCAAACAACTCCTGCATGTAAAATAGGTTCCTGATCCCCTGAAATTGATTAACTAAAACAATTACAATCAATTAACACTCTTCAAAGGGTTGCTGTAATCCAAAGAAAGAACAAAATCAGCCAGGTGACCTTTAGCATTAATAGACGGCAGAACATTTACATACTAAGTTCACATTTGGAAAAAAAAAAGATTACTCCAGACCCTGATCCTAAGCTGATGTGAGAAAATAAACCTGAATATAACAGAACAACAGGGAGCTCAGAAGCTTTGACCAGCTGAGCATGTAGCACTCCAACATGCTCCACGAGAAAAGTGCATTAAAAGAATAACTAAGTGTTTAATATCAAAAAAAGTGATATTAATGTGTAGTTCAGAGGTGCTGAAATACAATTGCCCTATGCAAAAATACAGAAAAAATAGAAAGATTGTAAGGCCATGAAGGGGCACAAGACAGATTCAGCTTCTATACACCCGACATTTCTTGTCAGAAACCCTTGTGAGCATGTAGATTTCCTTCATTTTAAGGAATGTGAATTAAATCTTAACTTTTTTCATATAAGTAATTTCTGTATAGTTTTACACACACACATTCAGACTAAAGTGTACAGATTGATTACAGCTGCTCCCAGGAATTGTCTTACTGCTTTTCCCTGATGACTTCTGTTGATAAATGTGCTGACTAAATTTAATTAGGCTGAGTTTTTTTCTTTTTTGTTTACTAAAATAAAGTTGCTTAATAGTTTAGCAGATTGGTTTTGAGTACCAGAAAGTTCATTTTTGAAACTTGTTTCAAAGATACTTCCTTTCAAAGTATTGTAGCCATCTTCTTTAGAAATTAAAAATGGGCTATTTTCTTAAATAATATCCAACAAATAATATTTTCATTTGCTTCTACATTTTATATACATTGCACAAGAGATTAGTAAGGAACCAGTAACTTATTTTATAGGTGCCAAGGCTCGCATGTCTTTCCCATCCCTGTAGAGTACATATTACCATAGAATTTGTATCTATGTGACTGATTGAAAAAAGCATAAAGATCTAAAGCTTCTTCAGTTATTAACAACTTGAAAGCCTCGATCAACTTAGTGGTGAGAGGCCAAAGCAAAGACACCTGTCAGTACAGAAAATGTTTTCCATGCAAATTACTGTGACTTGTTCAAGGTGACAAACCATAAAATGTGGAGTTGTTGTTGTACACGTACTGAAAAGTGTTGCTTGACTCTTTCTAAGTCTTGCAGAGCTACATACGAAGGAGTTTTACTCAAAACATTGCATTGCTCGTCATTTACAGCAGTGAATTTTGCAGATTCATTAGAAAGAGCATTAGAAAATAATTGTGAACCTGCTTCTCACTAGTTGCCATCACAAAGACCAATTTTACAGCCTTTTGCATGTCTGGTAACCTCCAATACACAAGTGTCAGCATTCATTAGCTATTGACGAAACATGACTATTTCTCCAGGATAACAGCAATATGGAACACAACTTTCCATTACTTCCTTAGAGAAAGTGGCATTCATAGTTTTAGGATTAGTCAGTTTGGAAAGCCAAACAGTAGGAAAGGCTTCTCTAGCTCAATCTCATTTTCTTTAAAAGGGTATTGGAACTGGTAGGTACAGCGTAACACCGGGAAGAATGATTCTGATTACACTCTGATTACACAAAAATTAAGCATTTCATTGTGGTTTAGATACAAAATCTCTTCCAAGACTTATGAAAGTGTCTCTGATTGTGAAGAGGCAAGGCTGAATCAACCCTGTCTCACTGGATGCTTCTGTACGTCTAGATTAGACAACTCTTGTTCACAGTATAGTGGCAAAAAATGCCATTATTTCTCATAGGATTAATACATCTGAGCAAAGATGCTCATTTCTGTTCTCTTCCTACATTTAAAGCTGATGGAGTCACAAAAAATATCTGCTGCTCTGCGGTTATTTTCTGTCTCCCCTCAGGCACATATTTAGGATGTATCTAAGGTGCGTGTCATACTACGCACCTACGTAAACACATTACCTACCTACAGACCAGTAATATGCCACACCAGTAGCATTTATCTGCTTTTAACAGCAGCAGCAACCAGTGCATCATACCAAATACTTTAACTGTTCTAGAGAGATGATTAATGGTGCCTCCCCTTACCCAGGCTGACACAGAGCAAGCCTGGTGTACGAGCACCACACCAGCCAAGCAATAAGGACATCCCACCACGCTACTTATGGCCTTCCTGCCACAAACAAGAAGTGGAATCACTTTCTGAAGAGGAGAAAAATCAGTCCCTGGGTGGAAGAGCAGGTAGAAGACAGCAGGCTCCTGCATGGCAGACTGGCTCGAGGCAGCAGCATGGGTCCCGGCTATGGGAAGACTCTCAAAGTTCATGAGTCAACGAAGGGTCAATGCATGCAGTCTAAAGCATATTACACTTTGTATGATCCGATTTCTGTGTTGGAGCCTAAGAGGAGAACAAAGCTACAGTAACCAAGATCAATTTACTCTGAACGGGATATTCACAAGGGAGAAGGGATTGCAGTTATGTGCATTAATAAGCTAAAAGTATCTTATTAAACTAAGCCTCCCCCAATTGTGCCTTTGTAGTCAAGCCATCCAGCTCCCGCACTCAATACCAATCGAGTTACCTTAATATGACCTTTTATTCGTCCAAAGTCTCTTTCAAAGTACCATAGACAACTGTCTGCTACAAGACACAGACATAGGCTGCCAAGCTGAGCTGAACAGGAGAAAGATAGATGCTGCCTCAAAATATGCAGCATACTTAGTAAAAACAGCGTTTACAGACTCAAGCTGCAAAATACCAGGTCCCTGCTTGAGGGATAGGAGCATAATCTGCTAAAAAACCAATTGATCTATTATTTAGATGTGATCAATGTAGTTATACTGCAAAGGCAGGCAGTGCACGAAGTTCGTAGAAGGAAAAGCTTATGAACTGATCTTTTATTGCTACAAAAGGCTTTGGCCATATGAAAAAGTCTGAATAGCTCCAGTATAGTACTTCTTTATATCTCAGCAGAGAATGTGACTGTATTAGCAGCATAAGAGAGATCTGTATCTGTAGCAGGATTTACAGCTAGCCTGTATCAGCTATTCGAAACAGAGGAGTAACTGAGCACGGACTGGGATCTCCCAGAACGCAGCCAGGGCTGTAATTGCCAGCGGGGCATCTTTCCTCTCCAAGACCACGGCAAGGTTGTGCTGTGTGATAATTAAGAAACAGATGGCAGGTGCATACAGCCAATACATCCTTGTGCAGGATGGTATTCTATAAGCCTTTTTCACACCTCCCTGCTACACCCACAAGGATTTTGTTTGAAGCATATGAGAACTTCACTCAGCTTGTTAGCAAGAGCAATTGCTTACATTCCTCCCTTGGTCTCCATTTCCCTCTTACCACCAAGGCTCAGCTTTCTACTGATCTTGAACCCTCAAGTCTAACCAAACTAAATGCATCTAAGTAACTTGGCATAATATTATAAAAGTATGTGTTAAATGAACCTTTTTAGTTGTTGTTAAGTTTTCCCTGGGAAGGTGAAAGCACCACAGTGCAATTTATGATCAAAATCAGGGATCTGGCATCACTATTCACCTCCTCATCAGGGCATTCCCCATAGCGGGAACAAAAGGAGACTAATGCCTCCTGCACCTGAGCGTTTGACCCATCAGGCCAACGGGAAGTCTGAGTCATGAAACATCGCCAGATCTGTCAAAGATCAGGGCCCTGTTAGAAAGTGCCAAATTCTTGCAGTCGTGGTAGTGATGTGTTTCTAGTAAAAAGTGAGATGATCATAAAGAACAACAGAATCAAAATATTTCTTTTGGGAAGCTTGCATACTGAGTAAAACAGTAATGCACAAGATAAGATACTTTGGGGGTTTTCTTCCTTGTTTCTTTAACTTTTATTGCATAGTAAGTTTTTCTTCTTTCTTTTTCTAGTCAGCCTAAAAAGCTGAATCCAAAGGGAAACCTGAAAGAGGCAGAAGCAGTGATCTCTGACAACTCAATGGAGTTTTCATGTTCATCTCTAGAATAATTTTTCAAAAAAATAAGAAAACACAGGTCTTGAGGACAGTAATGAGTTCTGGTTAACTGAGAAATTAGACAGCTTGGTGGCAAACTCCCATCTTCCTCTATTTTATAAGTGTGAATATAAAAAAGGGAACATGAAACCAGAGAGTGTGGTCATTTCTCTGAGCACTACTCCCCACCAAAATGCATGTGCCTGGAGTTGATCCTTAAGAAAGGGAAACAAGGATAACACAGGACCTAGAGAAACTGGGAAGCCAGCAGAGAAAATACTGTAACTGAAAGAACAATTTTATGATTTTTGCCAAGCAGAAGTAGTGAGTAAAAAGCTCCACCTGGAACATTTCTCACTTGCAAATAAGCTATTAAAAATATTTCCCATAGGATTTAAAGCACGTACAAAAACTACTTAACCTGCAGAAAAGTGGGTTGATGTCACTGCCTGCACATTTGTTCTTGTTCCAAACACTGTTACACAATTTTACTGATTTTAGTGACATATGACTTAGAGTGACCCTTACTCTTTAAGGAGATAAAAATCAAATTAATTGTGATCTAGAAAATTGTCTTTGAAGATCTATGCATTTTAGAGAATCAAGCTTTTCAAGTTAGCGATCAGAACTCTGCTGAGGGTTATGTCTCCAGTAAAATGTAGAGAAAGTGTATCCCTTTATTCCAGAAGGCCCTCTAATAAAGAAAATATAGTCCCCGATGTTTCCAGTATTAGCTTACATTTGTGATCAAACATTAAAATATTCTTGAGCTCTCCTCAGAGTTAAAATGACCTGTGCTAAAGTTCAAAACTCACTGAGTTAGAAGAAATATTTCAATTAGCGGATAAAGAAATGTCAGTGAGATTAATGGCAAGCAAGTACTAAAGATTTGTTACCAGCTTATCATTGCTCATGCTGACCCTGTGCCTCCACACCTCATGTTACTGACTGTCCCCCTTGCATGTTTAACTGTCCCTGCCTTTATCAGCAAGTGAAAAAGAACACTCTTACATAGAAAATAGTGACAGAAATTTTTTTGCTTTATAGTTAATGAAGCTATCCTTACTCTATACATACCACATGCACACTTTTTGCATACATGTTAACATGAAAAGCATAAGGTGCAACATCCTGTATGTGCCTGAATTTTCTTTTGCATAACATCACTTAAAATAAAGCAGAAAAATTACTTCCAACAGGAAACTCTAATACACAGGACACAATGTCTGTTGTAAGCCAAGTTTTCTGTGTAGTGGAATGACAATCAGGTTCCTTGAGTTGGGGTAAAATTGCCTTTCCTGAGTGACATTCCGTGCAATGCAAGTACATGCAGAACACACCTCTCTTGTCCTAAACATGCCCATGCATGAGTTGCACTGAATGCAGAGGAAAGCTGTGGTGAACTTTACAGCCTTGCTGTGCTAATAGATTAACTCTGCCGCTTCAGCACTGAACTGGAAATTACCCACAGGACTGCAGAACCAACCTCCGCTCTTGGAGGATGCATTATATTCCCATATGCCTTCCAGCACTTGCCCTTACTACCACCTTATTTCAAAATAAACAATGCCATCCAGAAAGGCAGTAGACCCAAACTGGCTTCTCACAGTGTTCATTCTTCGTACCAGTTTCAGGGAAAAGGAAACCTTTGGTGGAGAGAAGTGAAAGCCCTTTGTCATCTTTGGGATGAGGAATGTGCAGAGAAGCTGCAGACCTCCCTCCTTCTGGGTACATCATGTTCCAGGCAGACACCTCTAGCTCCTCCCAAAGTCACCACAACAGCTGACAGACTTAAATATTTATTTATGGCTTTTAACTAATTTATAGTCTGTAGTTGTATACGTCATATTACATTTTATGCAATAAAGTGCTTTGGAATAAAAATTAACATTTGACAGGGCCAGAGCCGCTTAAGTGACAAGGAGAAGCAGCAGAATTTCCAGAACAAATCTGATTCAGACCTCCAGAGATTTAAACAAGGACTTCTCAAACTGCTAGTATATTCCAGTGCACAAAACTACAGAGTGCTTCAAGAAAAATTAATCATTGTAAGAGATATTTGCATGATAAAAAAGATTGATTTTCCTGATAACAGAGTACTATCAGCTGCTCCACCTCCAAACACTCAGCTAACAAAGAAATCTTGCAGTATTTGAAGCTCTTACAACAAAACATCCTGCCAGCATAGACTGTCCCAATTTTCACCAGCTGGAGAGAAGATCAGGTCATTGAATCAACTTAAGAAGAGCATTTCAGCCAAGGGAAAGCTGATCCTCGTACCTTATTGGGAGAAAAAGGGGAGGATGTGGAGTCAAGAGACTTCAGTGAAGCTCCAGACTGAAGAAGGTGGCAGCACAGCCCAGGAGCTCCAATGCCCACCACCCCAACCCAGACCCTAAACCCCAGCAGCATGGACAGAGCCTGCAGAAAAGGTCCCCCTTTGCCTCCTCTGAAGTTGTTCTACTAGAAAAGCTGCTGCACATGAGTTTTATATATATAATGAGTGAGAACACAGCAGAGTGCAGCATAGATGATCAGATGTCTACGTTGGCCCATATTAGTATGACACATCTCCCAATTCATGCATCTGCAATCAGTCCTACTGAACAAACTAGAAAAACAGAATCTAAGTGATTTTTATCTATAAAAAAAACCTTTCTTATTTCCTAACAAACTAAGTGCTTTTAGAATAAAGAAAAAGATGAAAGTACAATACAATCTATTGCTTGTTAAACTCAATAAATAAAATAATGGTGGAAAAAAGGCTGTTGCTTTTTTAATAAAACAAGAGCAGTTGTAATAAGCGCACAATTCTGATAGCCTGAAAGAATAAGATGCAATACAAATTTTAAAGAACATCTTTTCTTATAGAATGCTCTGCGTTATTTGCCATCAACTGCACAGTTAATTCAGATGAGTTAAAGATTTCATTATATGAATAAATTGACAATTTTTTCAGCACCTTTATAATAATTCCATGTAAATTACAGGCACTAAATAGAAAACACTATGAGGAACAGTCATGGTATCATATACTGGAATTCCAATAGCTCCTATATTGGGGAACAAGGGATAGTCTATATTTTCTGGATTCCTATGTACTAGGATCATAACCTTACGAAGGTTTTGCAACTATTGCCTAAGATACAATTTTAAATTCTAAACTGCTTGCATTTTTACTTTAGAATTCACCTCATTCAGTGAAATGTTACCTCAGCATCTATTAAGGTTTTGCCTTGAGCAAGGAATTATTGGGCTTTTTGTTTTGTTTTTTTCATTTTTACATTTAAAAGCTTTCTGCTTCTAAAATGAAGCTATTTAATCCCTTGTCATCACATGGCCATAAAAATTGCAGGCAGACAGAAGTTAGCAATGGCTGCTTCACAGGCCCCACAGCAATGCATGGTAACAGATTTTCAAAGCAGTTCAAAGAGTCCAGTTTCCATCTGTGTTTGGTGAAGGGTGCAAAAACCTTGGGGCCATGTGAAAACTCTGCTTCATCTCTAACACTTGGAATAACAAAGGTGTTATTTTTCAAAGCCACATTCTCCCCTCCTGGGGTGGCTCTGCAGATATAGTTCAGGGAAGGTGGGAAACTTCAGAGTAGATATTCTCCTTCTAGACTTTGCCTCCTTCAGGGAGTTCTTTTGAGGATGTCACAATGGTGGCCTATATAACATGGGTTACTGCCAGCAGAGGCCAACAGTTAATGAACCCTATAGACAAATTCTTTCTTCTGATTTCAGTACAAAAATCTGCAGGAAAACAGCATCGATGTTCCCCCTACACACCCTTCTCTTCAAGCCCAGAAGCGTTATTTGATCAGAAGAAAGTAGAGGGTGCTCTACACCCATTGTACAACCCAAAATCGTGCAATACAACACAGATATCCATTACGTCCATCGAAGCCAGCTTCCCTAAACAAGACAATATGAAAGCAATAACAAAGAGGATGATTAGTTTGCTTTCTTCTTGATAAGTAGCCAGTTGCTAATCTGTGCCTCATTGTCATACACAGGGCAAGTGCGTCTCTAATGTTTGTTTCCACTTCGCAGCTGTATAAAGTTAAAAAAAAAAAGAAAAAAGGAAAAACCAAAACACAACAATTATTTGTAGGGCATTTTGTATAATATTGCTCTATTAACCATTCTATTAACCATCTGCTATTGCATTTCTTGTGACCTGGTATCACACAAACACATACCAGAACAGAGATACAGAGAACAAGTTGGCCAGAAAACACCAACATACACATATGCAAAAGGAAAGGGCAGTAACTATGAGAATCTCCTTGAAGTTTCCTTAAAAAAGATTCTGGGGAATAAAGGCAATAATGTAATTAGTTCTAACTCTTTTAGTGTCACAGAACAAGAAACAATCTTCCAAAAACATTTTTGCTTTTCCCACATGCTGCAATATGTGCATAATATGTATGTTTAAATTCAAGTCTAGATGTTCACTAACAGTTAAATCAAAGTTTCAGTATATTCAGATTGACTTCAATGGGCTTTGATTCAGTTGACTTCTAGCTTAGCCAATGCGGTTGTGGTCAGGATAATTTCAGGAGGCTGAAAGGAGCATGCATCTATTTAATGCAATGTTACTATTAAAGTCTGAGAAATAATTTTATATGGAGGGGTTGGTGAATGGTTTTGACTTCTTTGGTTTTCTAGCATGCATGTCTTAAAGCATAGCATCACCAAGAGAAATTGCTTGATTTTTATAGATGTATTTTCCCCTATGTAGCTTATTTGGCAATATCTACTACAGCAAGACTTTATGACAGTTTTGAACTTAACCTTCTTGACTAGCTTAGCTTCTAGAATTGGATGCCTCCTCAGTATGCCCTCCCATACCTCCCCAGAGACTCTCTTTCCTCTCCTAAAGACAACATGATTATTTTCCAGCCTTTTTCCATTAGTGTTATGCAAATCATTTCAGTGGAAATAAACCAACACAAAATCAGCATGAAGGAACTCTGTTCCAAGGTCCCTGCCTCTTTTGCAGTGCTGGGATTGGTGGGTGGGAGCATAGATGGTGGTTCGTTTTGGGGAGGTGGTGTGATGTGCCATCTGTTCCCACTGCTGGTAGGAATCAAAGTGGAAGGCAGCACAACAACTGTACACTCACACCACCATTCCAAGAGCTCAATGCTTGTTTTCTACATTTGAATGAAATTCCATGCCTTCCACTGCCTACAGGGACCCACATTTGTCCACAGACATTTTTTTCTTTGTTGCAAGGCTCCAGGCCTCCTCTTTTTGTTCAAAGCTTCTCTCTCAGGGCAATCTGTACCCTGACCTGCAACACGTTGCTGCTTCTTTGACATCATTGTAGGTGAGAGTCAGGACAAAAGTCCATCTTAAGTCTTATGCTAAAATATATTCTTTTGAGATCAAGACTTATCTCTTCATAGCTTTATCATTACCTTCTACATTTTGACAAGTGTTTAAATCAGAGTTGGAAGGATAAAGTTCCAAAACAAAAACTAGATTGCTTCCTCTTGGTGTGTGCTTTGTTGTCTTTGTATTAACTATTCTATTGTTCTGAGCAATTTAAAATTTAAATGCAGTGAGAACTGGGTTACAGTAATTCTGATTTCTAAATGAAGATAGTTGTTTTTGGCAGAAGACTTTCCAAGGCACAGGACGGTTTAGAAGGCGCATAAAGGATAGCAAGGCTTGGCTTAATAGAAGATAGCGCTATCCTTTCTTCTTGTGCAAAAGCTTTTTTAGGACTCCTCTGGTGTCCTGGCATATACTATTTGATGCATAGGAAGTGCTGGGGAATGGGGAGTGACATTTTTGGTGGGAAGGGGAGCACTTTGAAGTCATGCATTGTTCTGTCTCTTCTCGCTCTTGCACACTTCCTATCACCATGGTAACTGCCTGCTTCAGTGAAAGAGGAAACCTGCTTGGAATTTGTTTCTGAGAGTCATGCATGTACTGTTATAACAGTAGTTTCTGACTAAATTATTAATTTCATGTCATCATCGAGCTTAGGTAAGCTATGCAAACTTGCAGCAGCTGAGGAGCAAACCCTTGACAAGAATTTTTGAAGTATATGCAGACAGAAAGCAAACCACTGTTTTAAACTGAAGGGATTAAATATCACAATCTAAATCTATCTGAAGTAGCTTTCCATGCATTTTTGTATCTTGCGCCACTATCTACCAACAATAGCTAGACCATTTCTGAAAGCTGGCGTTTAAAGTTTAAATCTACAGCTTGCTGAAAAATCTTTTTGTGGCAATCATTGTTTTCTTTGCTTCAAATATATTCTTAGACTCCAGGTATGCTATGTAGTTGGAAATAAATAGTCAAATCAGATATACACACTAAGGAAAACAAAGAGGTACAGCACTTCTTAGTGGGTACAGAAAGTCTAGAGTGACCAAGAGCTGTTCTTTTCAAAATGGAACGATGATAAAAATCAAATTATCAGGGCTCCATTGCATGAGAACTCTTAACACTCATTATCAAAATACTAATCCCTGCCCACTGGCACTGCAGGGGCTTGGGCTGATACATTAAACTCATCTTTCACCAGGTGCTACATCTAAAATTCAGCTCGGTCTAGAACTCTCTCTGTCCCTGTCACTATCATAGTGCTTCAAGTAACATGGAAAACTATGTCCAGCGTTCACCAAATCTAGACTAGCACATATATAAAACCTAATTCATACCGCAAATTTTAGCAAACCCTTGTGTAGTGTTTATGTCCTTGTGTATTTTAATGATTCAGCTACTCTAACACTCACATTGAGCTAGTAGGAAAAAAGTAATTGTTTATGCTTTCTTTTACATTGTGTTGTTAGTGTCATCATAAAAGAATGAACCTTATTTTTAGCATAAGGCATGTCATTTACTAGGCAAAGAATTTTCTTCGTGTAGCAATAGCTGTATATGACAGTAAATTGTCTCCACACATCAAGCCTCTAGACATTTCTGTTAAAACAAACATACAAAACAAAATCACCACACTCCACATTCCTCAATGCCTCTTTCATCAAGAATCGTGAAAGCTATGAAGTTGTCTTTTATGCATAGGCTTTAGCATAACCCATCTTTATGCATATGCAACGTAATATATACCCAAGAAAAGTTAGCATCCATATGTTGTGCTGAGCCATTATTATGTAGGCACACAGATATAACAGACACTAAAAAGCAGAATATCAATGCATAAGTTGAATGGGAAATCAGGCCTGCGCCTTTTACACAAAATCACTGGCTCTTTCTTAAGCAGTTATAAACATTTTAGCTTAATTCAGATGTGTGCCCAGCAGCCAGCTTGGGGCTGGAGCATACAAAGGCAAAGTTTCATCCATGATTTCACAAAAATCAGCTGGTGCGTTCCAGGTCCATTGATATTATCGTGGCTGCAGCTCACACAAACAAGGCTGAGCTAGTTTGTACTTAACACAGTTCCAACACTACCTAGATGGTAAGTGCCAGCACAAAGCTCAGTCTGTGACACCAAATAATGAAATTTTTCATCCATATTGAGCTTGACAGCATAGATACTCAGCTAGTAGTACTAAGGAATTGCTCTAATAATACTTTAGTACTGCAGTCCTATATATACAATTCCTTCAGTATAGACATGAATTTAACTAAATTTATCAATGATAGATAAAGGCAAGCAGGCCAAGATAGCTCTACTGAAACTTTTTTTTTTTTAAAGGTCATTCCCTATATTTAAAACTTTTCCAGCTTTTGTTTGCAAACCCAACTCCTAATTATTAGGAAGCAAACTAAACTTTTTTAATTGGTAAGAAAGACAGCTATATGTTAATAAGTACTTAAATACCCTCTTGAACGAGATAAAAAGTGCTACCACAAAGCAGAAAAACAATTAAAATATTAATATACTGGCATTCACACTTCCTCCTTAGACCATTTCCTCACAACTGGTAATATACAAACCAGGAAAAACAAGCAGAGGAATTTGACCTTAATAACTAAGCATAGGGAAAAAAATCAAAGCATTTTAAAGAAAGAGACTACTCGTTGCAACAGGAAAGCAGGTCCCTTCATTCATTAAAAAAAAAATGCAACAGTGTAACTGGATCATTTATAATAGGCTGAATTATAAGAAAACCTCTTTTCTCAGCTTTTGACCTGAATAATATCCCAGCATAGCCATGCATGGCATAATTTATGCAGAAAGGATTAATGTGCATAGTGCTTTTTGCTATTACTAAGTTTCTTTTCTGTGTGAATCAAGACTACATCATTCAATAAAGTGCAATCCCTTTAAAACAGACTACTTATATGTCATAAGCATATTTCCATTATATACATAAATTAGGATTTAGGTAAAGCTTTGTCTTGGTGACAAGGCATAAGCACCCAGATCTAGAGATTAAGATGGGCAGATTATCCTTCAATTTCAGCCTCAAAACATCCTTTAGTGTGTCTTTTGGGGCATTTTCTCCATGCTTTTTGCATTCACAGTACAGGGCGGGCACAGAGAGGAGGCAAGGATGGCTTCCCCCAGCAGCAGGAGAGCGGTAGTTTTCCTGGGCAGTACCTGAACAGTTACCAAGCCACGGGAAGGTCCCTGGAGCCCAGCTGTGCCTTCTGGAGTGACTCTGCCATGCTGCTCCTCATCCAAACCCACAGGGCAGAATTCAGCCCTGCACAGGTTTGGGTAGAGGCAGGTGTGCAGAGCGCCAGGCACGGGCACTGCAGCAGCTCCAGAGAACAAAGAAGCTTTCACCATCCCTCAACCAGAACTGCCAGCAGATTTAAATTCTTTCATTTTCACAGCAGCAGCTGGCTCAGTGGATTTTGCCCCAGCTAGGGACAGGTAGCTCATGTTTTTCCATCCCTCTGTACTTGAAATTCATTGCAATGAGCTTTTGGGGGCTGCTCTTCAAGGTTTTTTAGTCCCCTGACTTCTTCCCTAGCCATGGTTATGCACCTCATTGTTGATTTTGGACATAATTGTGACTCTTCCATCATTCTGATGGGAGCTATTCTTCACTTGTTTTCATTAGGCCCCTGAAAGCTGACTTGTACAGAATGAAGGGAGCTACCCTGCCTATCATGTATGATTTTGGTGTCATCTGCAAGGATGGTTATTGCAGTCTTTCAGCAGACTGATCAATTTTCCTTGAAGCCATCACTATTAGCAATTAGGATGCAAAGGTGAGAGCTGTTTACACTTGACCACAATACATTTTTAACTGGTTATCAGTAACTAGACAGACATGAATGAAAACCATCCTCACGAAGAGATACAGACACTTATAATAAATGCATATATTTGCCTTCATTTGGGAAATTAATTTTTGTATCCTTCCTGTTTCGGCAGTACAATCTAAAGGGAAATATTTGGCTGCTAGATATTCCCATCCTGCTCAAATGAACTCAAAAATCTGGTCTCCATCCATGCTATGAGAAGATCAGCTAAAGCAGATTTAACTGATTAACAAAGCACCCCATCTGGTAGGAGGACTCAATGCATGTCCTTCATTCAGTGACATCTGATGCTCCCAACAGGAGCCTTATGGTCCAAATTCAGAAGTGCTGCTGGTGGGTTGGTGGGAGCTCGCCCACTGGCCAAGGGCAGCAGCTACACTAAGCTTGTCTCAACTCGAACTTTTTTTGTGCTTGCATTAGCCAACTGTAAGCAGATTGCTAAAGCAATCCCTCTGTCTGTCCCAGCAAGAAAGAGACAACATAGATTTGACCATTTCACCTTTATCAAGAGGGGTGCAAGGGAACACCACAAATCTTCCTTCAATGTGTCAGCACATGCCTCTTCCACGCACAGGATACTCAGCTGGGTGGACCCGTGGTCTGTTCCAGTAGGTCTAATTCCACTAATAATAATAATCCCTTCTAATAGGCTCATGGCTTGAGCTAGAGCCATTAATCTCACTCCCCTCACCCTACCCTAATTCTGAGCAGCAGTCAGGGAATCTCCATCCTTCCCCGTCACTGAGCTACAGACTGTGTCAACAGGAATTAAGCAAGCACCTGTGGTACCACCTGCTGCATTCTATTTACTTCTTTGTCACGTAACCATTTTGGGTTTTTTATAGTTCATTCAGTGCAAGAGGAGGAGGAGGGGAGGAACACCGTTGATGGTAACTTTCCACCCCCGTGAGCGATGAAGTTGCCCTTACCACACACAGAATTACCAGTGAGACATTTTTATTTGGTTTGTATACTTTCATACTCACTCTTCTGTTAAGCTTTAGTAAACTATAAATGCTGTATCAATTCCTGATATACTCAAGAACCAAAGCAATATACCTCAGTCCTCTGAATATATACAGACAGGGCTTTTTTTGAAACTCTACAGCAAGCAAAGACGTTCGGAACCACAAGTTCACAATATGAAAATGAAAAATCCTGGGTCACAGCACAGAACAAAAGAGCTCTACCTGATTAGATGCTATGGGAGGTAGCCTTCTCCTCTAACAGAAGAGCAGTTCACTGATCGTAGTCTTTATTCCAGCCCCTTCTCCCTTCCATGCTAAAAAAAAGTCTTTAAACTTTTATAAACATTTTTTATGCTTTTCTACTACTATTCCTCAAGAACTAGAGACAAGACAAGAATTTTATGTATAAAGCCATTCTTCTTGCCTGCTTCCTCCTTCAAGCTTCCCCAAAGCAATATACAGCTAAAAGCTTTGTTCGTAATACTAAGTTGCATGGAACATTGTGACTCGCCAAATGCAACCTGTGAATTGCGGGGGTACACCATGCGAGCTCATTTATCTCTGAATGTTTCACCATTGCTACCTATTAATGTAAGATGTCACTAGTTACTTCCCAAGAGAGCATGATGGCTCAACTTCTCATTGTAGAATGTGTGCAATAAAAGAACATATTTTCATGCATCCACTGGTAACTCTTGAGGCTACAGAGACCAAATGTCAGACATACCACTGGAGAGAAACTGTTTATATATCACAAGGCATAGAAAAAGTCCTAGTAAGTATGAACACTGTCACTTCCTATTGATTTAAGTGAGGATTCTCATCACCTCACATAACTGGGAATGTGGTGGGGAGAGACATTTTAAGGCAAAAGAAAAGGCTATCCACTGCACAGAAACAATTCTGGACAACTATGGAAATATCCATGGTTTACAAGTTCATTCTACGGTAATATTTGAAATAACAGCTACTCTAGAATATAATGTTTCTCTCAGCAAACTTGATCCAGATATAATGATATTTGAAGTCTTAATAAGGAGTTAAATGAATGGCAGTGCTTTAAAGCAAACTGTGAAAAAGCAGCAATATAGCGCTGCCTTCATTGAAGTGTAACTGAATTCAACCCTTCCCTCGTAATGGTATATTATAACACCAAACTGATGGGCAGTTAGGGTTACCAGGTTACAAAGATACATTTACCACACTGACATTTACCATAAATGTAGTAGATTGTCATTTCCTATAATGCAATATGTGAAACTAATAACAGACCTAGTTATGGTGGATGGATTTTTGTGCAGGTTCTTTTTAAAGGCACATCATACAACTGTGGAAATAGAAGAGCATCAGAATACACGAAGGTAGATTGGGAGCCAAACCAAGAAAAACCTGTATCAAAAGTAGTATCTGTATTAGCCAGTCTAAATTCTAGGCAAAGGAATGGTATGTTTCTATTAAGGAGATCGCATGGGCTAAGAAGTGACTTGATTTGAAATATCACATTCTTTTGTGAGGTATGGTATTCTCACAGCACATAAAAAAGAAGCGGGGAGGGGGAAGGAAAAATAGAGGTTGGCAAGACATCTCAGTGAAGCTAAGATATGGGTAGTTCATAAGGAGCCACTCCTAGCAGATGCTCAGCTCCAAGATGTCATGGAGTTCTGTGTTCATTCCATGAACGTGGAAGAGACATCTCAGAATGGATTTTATTTAGGGCAAGGCTGTGCATGCTTTAACTTGCTCAACTTGAGTTTAAGTTTTATGTGACAGTGAGTCCTTTAAGTGCGTATGAACTTCTCATTTGTGTTAAATAGCTATTTTTAAATGTAATCTTCCATCTCCAAAACAAAAATTACATTGGCTGAAAAAAAGTTTTGCTTAAAAAAAATAAGTTGCTTTATTGACATTGCAGTGCTTCACATGCTTACTTTCTACACTTTATGTCTTCAATCAGACCATTTTAGTAGGCATTTAATCTGGTTCCTTCACAGACTCACTAATGTGCTTTATATACGTGTAAGCAGTCCTACTAAAATTAATGTGAGAGAATAGTAGGTAAAGTTAAGAATGAGTGAGTTTTTGCAGAGTCAACATTCTCTTTCATTTTACTAATATATTCCAAGCCCAAGTAATTTTTTACAAAAAAAAATCCAGTATTGCACAGTTACCTGTCAAAGAGTACAGAAGTTATTAAATCTTTTTCTCACAGCTAAAGAGAGGGATTATTTTATTTCCTTGTGTCCCCCTCTTGTGCTAAACCCATGTCTACAAAGTTAGCACCATTTCACACTAGCCACCTACTTATCCCTTAGAGCTATCCTTAGTCTCACTTTTGCTATGTCTTCTGAGGAGAATTAAAATAAAGCGATAAAGAGACAAAGCTTAGAGTTGCCTCCATAGCAGTTGCCCTTACATTAATTCCACGAACTCAGATTTTGCCATTATTACAGAATTATAGAATGGTTTAGTTTGGAAGAGACCCTAAAGATGATCTAGTTCCAACCCCCCTGCCATGGACAAGGATGCCTCCCACTAGACCTGATTGCTCAAAGCTTCATCCAGCCTGGCCTTGAATACCTCCAGGGACGCGGCCTCCACAGTTTCCCTGGACAACTTGTTCCAGTGTCTCACCACCCTCATGGTGAAAAATTTCTTCCTGAGATCTAATCTAAATCTACCCTCTTCCAGGGTATTATGCTTGGATGGCCCCTACTTGGATCCCCTTCCAAGGGGGCAGAGCTTTGGGTGTTGGCACTTCAGACTCAATTTGCATCCATTTATACTCTGATCAAGTTTTCAGTCACCTCAGCCTTCATCTCTTCAGTGAAGGCTTGCATTGCTTTCCATGTTTTTTGTTAAAGAACGCATAGAAGCACTCTGGAAGGTATACAGGAAGTGTGCACAGATGATGTGTATTACTGTCCTGCTAAGTTGTATACCAACTTTCATTCAGCTTAGTACCTTTCAAATTAATAGAATTGTTCTGACGAAGGTGGTGGTGTTATTCAAGAATACCTCCCCATTAAACGCTACTGTTATAAGCATGCTTTGTTACCTGTCTTAGGATTGCAAGGCCTGTTTACATGGTCAGTCTGAGATGGATAAGCTGCAAATTCCAAGCAGAAGGTTTTATTTTTACTTTTTGTGTGCCTGGCAATGTTGATGTTCCAGGGCAGCTAAGTTTTTCCACCCTGATTTGTCCCATCTTTGTCTTCAGCAAGTTCTGTTGCTAGGGGGAACACTACAGCAGTGAAACATCATTTTTGCTGTGTACAATGTGCTTTTTAATGGTTTTATTCCATTTTGCTTATCAAACTCAGAAGCCAACTATTGATCCTACGGAGACCTTGTGAGTGAAGATTAAAGCATTCCAACATGCTTGTCTACAGGTGTGCCATGGTGAATTATGATCTTCGCATAATTCATAGAATGAAAAAGTTGCACGAAGAAACCAACTGTTAATCAGTGTATAGGCACAGGAGATCAATCTTTGATTCGTATATTCACAAATCCTGTTTACTTGGCCACATTAGAGAACAGACGGGTGTTCTGGAATGGATTCTTAGAAATGATGGATGTAATTGTCAAAACTGCCAAGGTCAATGTATAATGTTCAAAAAAGAACCAACTCATTTCAAGCACCTTCCATTTATCATTCATGCAATTTGACCCCCAGTTCTCTTTGTAATAACATACTATGAAGGAACAACTGCTGTGTTCATTCCTATATACTCCTGTGGACTTTTAAATATCATGCAGGTCACAGCCTTTCCAAAAGACTGAGGACATTTGTATATAACTTTTTTCCACCCTGAAGTATGTGGAAGCTATTAGATGAAGCCTGACTTTAATAAGAGTAAGTTTGTTTCCTATAGAATTGTTATGCTGCAGTACTCTATACATTTGAAAGAAACCTGTTCCAGAATTTCATGGTTTTTCCATTTAAGAAATGTACATTGATTTATAATAAGTTTTGAAAAACATGCCTAAACAATTTGCTTTTCAGAACTGAGATGTTCCCACCATTGATGATGTATCTGAGTTGCTTAACATCGTGCTGTGGAATATAAGCCAACTCTGAATAATGAGGGTTAGAGAAAAACTGTCCCTGTGGACAGTTTACTCCATAACTCAGCCATTTCTTTTAAATACCAGCCTTGATAGGAGTCAGGATAATGAGTCAAGGGGAATGGCCTGGTAGTTTGTATTGGTACGCAGGTCTAAGTATCTGGAAGTAATTCAAAGTGGTTTAATTTTCAGACTTAAAGAAAAATAGAAATGTAAATTTTAGATTGTTTAGTTTTTAGATGTGGCATTTTAGAATGCCAGAATCTCAAAATCTTTATTTTCCAGTATTATATTTCATAAAGGTTAGCAAGAGGAAGACATACGCTTCTATCAATTTTTGGTTACCAACAGGTACACTTCTTTACTGTTAGAGTTTGCAACTGTTACCACTCTATTTTCACAAACAGTGGAATAAACTAGTAGAGTAAACCTGGAAGTAGATGCCCAGCAGGTCATTTTCTCTCAGCTTACAGAGAACAGGACTTTGTTTCACCATTGCAGATGTTCACAATTATTTTTTAAATTGCATAGAGAAGAGTACAGTCATAACATACATGAATAACACAATGGGCTTTTTCCCTGGCCTGTGATATCCAGACTGAGTTTGCTTTTCAAAAAAACAACACACTTTGGTTCATATTCTGTTGAACAGTTTAGAAACCAAGACAAATCTGAGGCTCTGGCTCAAGATTAGTATAACCCACCAGGTATAGCTGAATACCAAGTGATGACTTGGCACTGAACAGCTTTGTGAAGAAGGTGGAAAGGCCTGGGACCTTCATGCACAAAACCAGCTTCAATCACATGCTTTAATCCTAGCTGTTTTCACAGATTCAACAAGAAAGTCTGTGGTGTGATGAAATGACATTCTGCACTAAGTCAGCATCCCTAAACCAGAAGTTTGAAGAATGACTATTTACTAAATTTTCCCTTTTCTTCTTACACCATTATCTTTTAATGAAAAAGTAACAACCAGCCACACTCATATGTTGGGATGTCATACTCCTCCCAAATAAATTAGTTCAAATAATGCTCAAGCTCATGACATCATAATAGAGTGAGGAATTTGTTGGCATAATTTCTTCATTTCTCACATAATATTGAAATAAGGCAGCTGTAGGTGGAGAAACTGTGACATCAGCTGAAGGACAACAGAAAGGTGTATGGAGAAGCAGTCATGTCTGAAATAGAGATTGTTTTGTCTAACTTTTGCACCTCACAGCTGAGCTGTAATCTTAGTAAGAGAGCTTTCTACTTAAGAAGAGGCACTATCTCCAAAAATACTCCTTAAAATAAGAAAATAAATATATCTTTGAGATATGGAACAGAGAATCTCAACAAAAATTAAGTGATGACTTCAGCTTACGTGATCAAAAAGTCTTTGGAGGGAATAAAAGCAGTAAAATATTCACAAGGAGTTTCAGAAATATGACACGGAAAAGTGGACAATGCAGAAGAGCTCCACATCCCCTCACAAAATCAACGTATTTGCTGAAGGCTATAAATCTACAGACTGTTTGAAAGGCAGGCTGCCGTGGGATGTCAAAGTGGTCTCCCTGGCAGACATCAGACATTTATCAGACTTCACTGAACAAGAACTATTTCAGCACTTGGCTGAAGAGCCACCACGGAGATACCCGTAGCTCAGGAGGGTGATGCGTGAGCCACTGCTTGTCTGGAAGCCATAGAGGTGTGCTGGCACACTGGGACATCAGTCAGGAAGTTACAGCTCACAGTTTGGAGCTGGCTTACACCCATCCACAGGGAAACATGCATGGTGCTAGCTTGCAGCCGTCTGTGCTCAACTGAGCTCACAGGCCCACACTATTTTATTTTTTTTAATGAATTAGCATGCATTAAGGCAAAACCTTTTGATCGCTTCAGAATGAAAACTTGCCACTATGAGAATATACTTCATTTGCGATCGGTACAAAGGGAGATGAATTAATCTGATTAGTTTTATAATCCTTTGCACCCCATTGCTTTTTCAGCCAACTTGATATTCAGGTGTAAAAACCACTGTAGAGACAAAAGCATGCTTTGTAAGCAGCAGCAGCTTTGAAGTATAACCCATGCTTCAGTTGGAGTTTGGGCAATGCTGCTTTTGTACATAGATCTCAGTCAACGAGTCAGACATATAACTTTTAAGAGTAGCTATGGAAAACATACAAATTAGTGCTCCTGATAAAGCTCCTGGTTGCAATCTTCCAATGCATCATGACATCAGGCTACTGCAGGCATTCGCCTCCACATGTGGAATTTATCAGGAAGAGCCAGTGGCAGCAACTAATCAGTAACCACAAATATCAGGGACACCCAGAGGCAAGATTGCACCCCTGCAGATATGCTACACAACACTGGATAACAGGCACACTAATGATGAGGGCTCATGCTTAGGTACTAGATATGACCCACTTACTTGCCTCCAAATTAGATCACATAAGCTTGGAGTGCAAACCCATGGAGCTATTTCATTAGAAGGGTTGTACATGTTTCAGGTGCCAGCCTTACAGTATGAGGACAGTAACTGTATATTACTCTGGCCATCAGTACCCTTCACACACAGGCAGTGGTGTCAAAAGTTATCACTTGCAAATGAGAACTGTGAAAGATGTGAACGCAAGTGTCAAGTTATCTCTCTCTAGAGCACAGCGCTTATCCACTGAACATGCATATGTTGCTTTACCTCAGAGACTCAGTATATGCGAACAGAAGCTGCTTTTCCATCTCACCTTCTTTATGTCTGCTGAGCTTTCCACTGAGCAATTACTACTCAGCTTTTACAGAAGCAGGAAGTTTTATTGCTTGTTGGACCCTACCTCAACCAACAAAGCACCAAGTCCTTAGAAAACAGCAGAGGAATTTGCAATTGGGATACGAAGCTGTGACGCGATAGTATCTATTGTACTATACAGCTGTGAAATGTCAGGCCAGTCTCTGCCCCAAGTCCCCCTGCTCAAGACTGGGTAGCAGAATCTCTGTGTCTCACAGGGCTGCTGTGCAATTAGCCTTAGCAACTCTGAAGAGCTTGGACGCTTCCTTCAAGATGAGCAGCTTAGCTTCTGAACACAACATACAGCACAAAACTGTTATTACAGGGAATTCCTGGATGCTTTCAATGGATGGTATTTACAAGACATTCACTATAGCCCAGAGTGAAGGGTTTGATTTAATCCATACATTGCCATAAAAAGGTATTGGGGAAGAGTCCCCGCAACAGATAAGTAGGTGGCTGTCATTAATGACTTGTGCAGAGCACACACCCTCACAACTGTGTAACTACCAAAACAGAGCCGTCTACTGCTGTATACCTATTTAATTAAAGCAGTGCAGAAAGACACGATCATTTTGTTTATCAGAAGGCTAGCTTCTGTCACATGTCAAATTTCTCCTTGTCTCAATTTAAGTCATCCAACCATTAAAACATATATGGGATGTTCTAATAATCTTTGGATGTACAATTCCTTTTGTATCTCCACCATTCTCAGTCCTCCCAATTTGCAATAGGAACAGTTTTTAAAAGGTAGAAATTATCATTTCATAACAATGTGGCTACATCACAATAGTACATGCTTTTACATTTTTCATATATAAATACAGTTGATAACACTCCTCTCGTACATGCAAGGCATGATTTCATCTTCACTGTTTATCAACCGAGATATGAAAGGAGAAGAGAGTAATTATATTCCTGCTTCCATTTTTTTGCTAACATTGTCAAATAATGAAGTATGTATTACTGTAGGCTTCTGCAAAACAAACCACAGGGACAGTAGTGTCAGAACGGAAAACGGAAGAAGAAAGTCAGCTTTGAAGTCTACCTGTACATCTTCACTGCACTGCCAGCTCTGAGCTCATTCTGAAATCAAAGAACGATCACACAAAATTCGAAGCAATCAGACACATATTGCTACATGGAGACTTCACATCAAGTTTTTTCTTTTTAGCATGGAAAAGTAAAAACCCTGATGTTTTGAGATGAAGACTACAAGCAAATTTGTCACATCTAGCTTATAATTAATCTTTCCAGTATTGCACTGAAGAAAAACACTTTGAAAACTTATAAAAATTATCTTCTTGGACATGTAGTATGAAAACCTGTCATTTTTACGCAGCAATGGCAATCAATTCTGAAATCTTCACAGATGTGCTGTTAAAGTTATTAATTTTACCAGAATGATCATGAATGCTTTACTCAGCTGTTCTACAAACATTAGAATGATACAAAACAAATCCTAAATTACAATACCTCTTGTCCTCAGCACCTGGTTCGAATCTTATGGTTTTAAATAAGACAGTAGCTAGAAGAGTTAAAAGCTCAATAAATGCTTGAGCAAAGGAACAGAATGACAGCGGACACTCCGGTTATATTTAGCAAGCCCTGACATCTCAGGAAGAGGAGAGCTTTAGCTGCTTGTAACCTTCCAGTGAAAGTGTCTGGACATTAACACCTGGGAGAGCAGACTTCAATGGAAAGGAAAATGACTTGAATGGGTTACATCTGACAACATGTCATATGAAGGGAGACAGTGAAATAGAAGACTGTACAAGTGTCAGACATGTTCGGTTCAATACCTGTTTACTGGAACACCGTGGATGTTAAAATTTGGCAATCTGTTATTTAAGACAAAAATTCGCTAATGTTATGTAACCCAATAAAATACTTGGTTAACAGCATCCCATTCAGGGCAAGACAAACAAAGCTGCTGTCAATATTCTTTTTAATTAACCCAATAGTATTAGCTGCTTATGACTTCATTCCCCTTGGTCCCAGTGGGCAACCTGAAAGGCAATTCTCACTATTACTTAGCTCCCGTGGCGTAATCCACAAGAGGCTGTCAGCTTGCCACGGTTTGTGACCTCTGACCCAATCACTTTCTTCCTTTTAACATTACTACCTTTGCACATTTAATGAACTTTGTACATGGTTAAAAAGATGTCAGCACAGAGAAACGATAGTTCCTGCTGTGAAAGGCTCCATTGTTTCTATAAGTCTAATTGACCTTTCACATCACAGAAAAAGAGAAAAAAAATCAATATAGTTACTTAGTCACCAGTCCAATGCTATCTTTTATAATTAATATGCTAACCACATTGCTTTTGGAACACTGACACCCAAACACCCCTCGATGTACAAAAATGAATTCTCATTAATAACCATTATATTAATCACTGTTGCCCAGAACTGGAACCTGACTGCGAAATCCCCTGGTGGAAATTGCTATAATCGTTCAAACTACAGGAACGAATATTTTTTCGGCATAATTACTGCTGTCTCCTTATTGAAAAATATCCATTAGATGGCAGCTTTTAGTTACGTAAATCAAGTCGATTAATCTTTTAATTTTTACCATTTACATGACTTTGCACAAGTAAAGATCTTTGATAATTTAAATGATTAGCTGAACAATTATTAAAGCAACTTGCAGCAGTTCAGATATTCATTTAGTTACTAGAAGAGCCGTACATCATTAACTTCCAATTAAAAAGTTGGGAAATTGTAAATGCTTATACAATAAAAAATATGCTTATATTCTTGTCAATAAAGCAGCATACCACTGTAAAAACATTGCTCTAACTTCAGCTGAAAGCAGGCAGTTCATCCTGTACCAGTTTTCTGCAGCTATTCCATGAGTGAGGAAGAAGAAATCCTCTTACGTGTCTGAAAGCCATTGGGAAGAGGCATCCAATGGCAGCCCAGAGCTTCTGTGCTGTTCACCCCAGTCCTCCTCCTCCTCCAAGATGGAAACACAAACCAGCTTCCAGGTCCCCACACTGGTTCTGGTTCAGCTCAGGAGAGCAGGTCAGTCAATAGCCTCCTCTACAGCGGTGCTCAACACAGGAGCCCATTAACACAACACCTACAACAGTTTCGTTGGGAGGTTTTTGTTTGATTGGGTTTGGGTTGTGACACCCACACAACTTTTCTCCCTGGGCTTGACCATATTTGCATGTTAAAGCACCCTTTGCTTTGGCTCTTCTGCACCTCCACTCTCATTTGGAGCCAAAGCAAAGGGAGCTCCTGCCTCTTGTCCCATGTCCTGGACCACATCAGCACAGACTGCCAAGCCCAGCGCATACCTCAGCAATTCTCTTTCCAATAGAAGTATCCTGCAAAAAGTCACCTACTTTTGTTATGCAATAGCCCAGCGGTTAGACTAACTTCTTCCTAAACACAAGGGGATTTCATTTCACATCTTACTCTTCCTCCCTTGAATGGTTACAGCTGAGCTGGACACCTGCAGAGTCTTGCCTAGAAAACTTCATCTGAATAATATCATGGTTAGTCAGGAAATGCGTCACCGAAATCAGACCTAGCAAACAGCAAAAGGAAAAGAATTGTGATGCTAATGCTAAGCGATGAGAGTCATCACCAACATTAAGGCCATACCTGTATTGTATATAGACTTAAAAATATTGCACTAAAATTCTATTCTAAAATACTAAAATACTATTCTTATACTATTCTGACCAACTTTCTGCCAGCCTGGCATTCAAAAAATCTTCAGATACATACACGTTGTTGGCATTCTTGCAGTGCAAATGTGATTTTGTACGTTTCTGAACTCAGCTGTTTCAAATATTATGATGCGGTATGATTAAACTGTATTTTTCTAAGGAAATAGGAGGGCAGTTGTACAGGGTACAGTGTTCAACGATCTGTTTCAGGGTCTGGAGACAGTATTGCTGCACAGGAGAGGCACTTAGGTTATCCTGCATGTCTGCTCAAAGCTGGTTCACACACGTCTTCACTAGGCTGTGCTGTATGACACGGGCCTCCTCTGACAGACCACATTACAGAAAGAAGAGGTGGTTGGAGGTTTTATTTTATTTTTTTAATTGAAATGTATTGAGGGTTTTTTTGGAAAAAAAGTAGGTTCTTAAAACAAAACAGTTAACCTCAAGGGTCCTTATTTGCCAAAACACAAAACTAAAAATCACAAAGAAGTCTTTTTGGGTTTTAGGATTTTTGTAGTTGGTTTTCGGTTTGTTTGTTTGGGGTGTCTGTTGGCTTTGGGGGTTTGGTTTTTTTGGTTTTGTTGGGGGTTTTTTGTTTGTTTAGTTGGGTTTTGTTTGGTTTTGGGTGGCTTTTTGTTGGTTTTTTTGGGGGCGGGGGTGAGGAGGGTTTACACAAATTATACCATTGACACTGTCACAGGAAAGACCATCATCGATATGACTTATTGGAGCTCTATACAGAAGAACCACGTGCTGTGCACAAATAAGTTACATCTGCACAGTTGTGAACTTTCTGGTTTTTTGTCTTCTACCTCCCATTGTTAAAATCCAACTCAATTTCTGCACTAACCAGGTAAGCTACCTTACCGCTCAGGTATTAGCAATTCTGTACCATACTCCCTCTCCTGCCTCGTGTGCCTTCCCTCCCATGCCCAACAGAAACTGGATGACATAAGCTTCAGCCTAGACTGGAACTTAAATCTGGATTGTCCTAAAATATTTGCTTTTAAGAAAAATGTAAAAACCCAAGGAAGGGAAGAGAGAAATATTCAAAGTGGTTTTAATGGACATAAATCTCCCAGAGTGGGTTCAAGTCCCAGTGATGACTGAGAGTCCAGGGAAAATCTCTTTAGATCATCACTGGACCTCACAATTTCCTTAAATAAATTCCCCAAGTACCATGGAGCTTTCTCATTTAAGGGAAATTCCAAAATAATGTCACAACACTTCCAACGTGCAGCAAAAGAGTTCTGATCCAATCTAATGTTTTCTTATACATACTTTACCCAAATTTATTGAAAACTGCTTTTTTTACAGCAGAATTTTTACCTAGATGAATTATAATCAGATATTGCCATTGATATTAAGCTCATGTGACTTCTTGCAGTGGAAAGCTTTAAATTTTCTTTAATGCTGTTATTACTGACACTTGTGTATTTAGACTGGTCACACAACCTCACCTGTGACAATATTTCTATCCACTGAAGACAAAATGGAAATGTTGAAATTCAGAACTGATTTCCAATTTACCATCCTATCTTCCTAATACATGGCTGGTTGCATCTCTGTTCAGCTGCTTTTTCCTTCCATTCATCTTTAAAACAATACTCTCTGCACCAATTTATAAATTGTTACACAGGCTCATATCTGCAGTGTCACACAGGTACCTTGACACCTGTTGGCAAACAGAAGCTGAAATTGGGGGTGGAAAAAAGTCAGGCATAGGTGAATTACACAAAAATTTACTTTCAGGGAAGCCTAACAGGAAAATCAGAAGAGACAGAATGAAACCTAGGTCTTCAGTGTCCTAGTTTCCCATTTGACACCACCAATCTATCTTTCCTCTAGATTACTGGTGCCTCTACAGCAACAATCATCTGTTCAGGCTATTTTTAACAGCTATCTATCTATCCTTGATATCAAAACTTACTCTAAACATTCTGCTTAGCTGGTTTATATTCAGGATATGTGGCTTCTGGGGAAAAGAATATTTTTTAAAGAAGAAACTATTTTTTTTAATAATTGGGGGTGGGTTATGAGTCAGTTCAATGTGGTTCTTTAGAAGATTAGTGTTATCAACATGCAAAGGATAACATCTCCACAAAGAGAACAGACAGTATGAGCTGCTACTGTGTCAATTAAATCTTGGCATTCGTTATGCCTATGTCCTTTTCCTGCCCCTGTCTTCCTTGGTGGTCTTCTGGTATTTTTCTTAATACCAGCAGCCAAAAAGAAAAAAGAAAAGCTACTAGAGGCAATTTCTTTAGTACAGTCACAGACAGACTTTTTTGTAGTTTAATATTTGAAACTGCAGCCCTCGTAACTTCGAGGGGCCACCACTCCACTATTTACACAGATGTTAGAGAAGGCAGCCTGTAACCAGCTACCTCCGCCCCTGCAGTCACCTTTGCCTCTGAGCAGTCTTTGGGAGGTACATTAATAACGTTTGTATTAGAGACCCATTTCTAAGTTACAATATTTTTATTTCGCATTGTCTGTGTGGAATGTAACTTAATATATATCCTTGATGCAGGGTGATGTTTACATAGTATTTTATGATTAGCTCAATTGGACACCACTGGGTTTCACGGGCTGGTATCAATAGTCTGTATAGTCAGAGACCAGGCAAGATATAATTACGGCGTTCCAAAAGGGCTGCACACACAAAGTTGGGAATAAATTTAAAAGGGATAATAAACAGCCAGCTACAAATAATAAAATAAAATTGACCCAATCTTTAAATCTTTGTTATTGAAATTAAAGTAAAATATCTTCAGGAGAGACTGAATAAAAGACTGAGAGAACCAAAGCGTGTATAAATTGTATTTTAAAAATGTAAGCCATAATTGCTTGGTAATGCAATTGAACAAGAATTTTTGTCTTTCCCTGACCATCTTGCTTTGGCTATTCTTTGAAGCGCTCCAAAGAAGCAATAATACAGTTAATAAAAAGTATTAGAGGGACTTACATAACATTTCTTTTGATTCTACCTTTTAATTCGCTCCTCTCCTACTATGGAATACAGAATGAAATTGGTCCAGGGCTTATTCCATAGGACCTTCCTGCCTCTTTAATCTTCAGCTTTGCTTTCTGAGCGCCTGCAGGTGCCCATGCCCCGCTGGCAGGGCGAGTGCAGGTCTCCCACTGGGAATTTTACTCAGCCAGGTGTCGTGCTGCCCCGCTGAGCCGCAAACACTGAGCAGAACCTGTCGGGGGAATATTTGCATTGTGGCTTTTCCTTTTGGATCAAAAGGTGTTAAAGATGTCATTGAAGAGCTTAGAATAGTGACTAAGCATTTTCTATACTTCAGTCTCTCGTGGCCTAACTTAGTCATATGGCCTCCTGCAGGTATGCCTAATAACTCCAGCTCTAGTGCCTATATCTTTTCACACCTTTTTACCAAGAAGGAAGCATTGTCTTTGATTGTCCATCAGCCCTAATCCTTTCTCAGCGTGAAGCTTGTTAGCATAATTGTAGAGAAGAAACCAAAAAGGTACATTATGTGCATCTATGTGTTTCTTTTTCAGTGAGGAAGGCTGTTTGGATGAAAGACCACTGTATTTATTGCGCTAATCCAGCGCCGACAGGTTTCCTCAACAGTCTCTACCTTTTCAGGTTTTGATTTAATGCAAGTGATGAAAATCACAGCCGTAGCTTTGTGAATGACGGTCACCATGCTTGTGAAAGACTTGCAGAAGTGCCTGCCTTGAATATTAGGCTCACTATCCAAAAACAACTATGGGAAGTGACTGGCATCCCCGAACTCAACTTCAGCTTTTTGGTCAGTTAAACTGTAAAACTGATTGCAAAGAAATTAGTGAAGATTAGGTTTTTAGCGTCTTTTACAAAAAGAACAAAGATTTTTAATATCTTGCCCAGGACACTGAAGGCTAAAAGAATAAATAGGAAGGTAATGAGCCCTAAAAATTTCCAAGGCAGTTTCCCTCTTCTACCATCTTAGTCTGTAATGACAAGCAGTTAAAGGACTATAAGCTACAATAAGAGAAAGTCAACCATCCATCACAGACACTCTGTATTAGGGTTTACTTCATATTTTAGTCTTCATCTCTCATGAATAACAAGACACAAATGCCAAAATAAGTACAATTTATCATTGGATTACACACATTGTCAAGCTAGTAGAAGAAACTTCGGCATTTCTGTTCTCATGACCCAGGATTTCAGCACAGCCAGGTTCGGAAGACCAAGTAACAGTGAGATATTTAGCTCCTTTCTGATACATCAAGTATGACATGATTTACACCAGCTCCATTGTCATCGAGCTTGTTCGCAGTACAGTCAGTGGAAACAGGGAACCATAGGTCTGAAGCACAAGTGTGCAACAGCTTCTCTTGGGCACATGCAATTTGCAGACTACCCTGACCAGGCATAGCTTTGCTTTGAGCTGGGCCTAAAAACCAAAAATTAGTCAAGCTACATTGTTATTTACGAGGCTGTTGCATTTAAGACACTCTTTTAAACGTGTACATACAACCACTTGTAGAGCAATTTATGCAGACAAGATTGCTTTCTCTCTCTGGCCCCGATCTACAGATACATTCAAAGAAGTACCCAGCCACCTTTTCCCATGTCCCTCACAGCCCAATGATACCTCTACGCATTCCATTACCCCACTGGCAATCCCAGCTGAGCAAATCAGGCCACTTGTATTTTCCAAACTACATCCCACCCATCCAAGTGCAGCTGGGCCCCATGAACCACCTTTCATCATAAGCAACAGAACAAACTGATACAGAAGAAGAAACTTTGACGAGTCCAATATGCATTTCCACAAGCTTCTGTTGTGTGTTTTGGTTTGCAGGGTTGGTGGTTTTTTTTGGTTTTTTGTTTGGTTTTTGTTTGTTTGGGTTTTTTTTTAAGGGACTGAATCTCTGCAAATGCTAAAGGAGTCTGAGAACAAGTCTCAAGCTTTACAACTTGAAGTCAAAGAATGAGCATATCATTGCACTATTTTTAAACTTGTGTTGTGTGTGGTGTCTGGCTCAGGGTTATTCCATTTCCTTTTAAACTTCTGGATCAGGAAAAACAAGAAAAAAATCTATTTTTCTTCCTTATGTACATATAAATAAGCATTACCTTAGTTACAGGGCTTGTACAGGATTGAGCAGTGTCTGTCCTCATGTAAGGTATGAGAGTGTGTGATCACAAAAAACTCTTATTTTACTTTTCTTTCTACTTATCAGGATAAATGCAGATCATTACTCATAGTTGCAACCTTTTAACTACTCTGGAGTAATTGCAATTCAGATAACATTGGCCAAGCTTCCTTGGCTTTACACTGAAAAAAAAAAATGACACTTTTTGCATAGATTGGCGGTACAGATTCATCAGTTGCACACAAGATTTTCAATAACTGTTTTAAAATTAATGTATTCCATCATTCTTTATACAGCTTTAAGACTAATGTGTTGCTGAGCATAGTTTGCGAATATCTCAAATTCAATCTAAGTATTCAAGTGCCTAGAGCACCAGGTATGTGTAAGCAACATACAAGTCAATTAGTAAAATTAAGCATTTCTGCACGAGATCAAATTAGAATACAATTAAACTACATGTACTTTCGTTTCTCCAGGGTCTTCCTCTAGCTTAATACACCTTGGTCTTGGTCTCCATTGGTCACTGGTTATGTGTTGAGACCCTTCATGAGGGGCTATGACATCATGAGGAAGGGCTCTCGCGCTACCAGGAACTCAGGTTTATGATTCCTGCTAAGTTCAGTAAAATGTTCTGCTATCAATCACATCAACTTGGACTTTCTGCAACACTTACCTGCCCTGATCTTGCCACAGAGAGCAATTTGATTTCAGTTAACTGGGTTTTTACCCATTTCTGACCTCCTAAAACCAAATTGTTTCCTCCATTCCAGTACAGCAACACTCACAGCATACTGCCAAGAGACTGCTTTCTTAATAACAATGCAAGACATACCGTAGCCTATCCAAATCTTCATTTTTTCCTTATATTGGAAGACACTGGCAGCCCTAGCATTTAAAAGCCAGGGAAGGGGAAAGTGAATTAAGCAGAACTCAAGGAAAAAAAGAATCCACAATAAATTCCCACATCACAAAACTACGCATTATAAACATTTTATCAATTCTGAATTAAAAAAGTAAGAAGACCATACAATGAGAAATAGAAGTCCTCCCAGAGATTTAGTAATCTTTTTGATTACCAAAACTCTTGAACCAATGGATTTTGGAGTATTGCTCAGTTTTCATCCACAGCATTAGTCATCTAGTTTTCCACAACTGTATATACATAAAGAGCAAGTGGAAAACTTGGTCTTACCCTGGCAAATTAGCCTAGCGCAGTTATCCAGGTAACTTAGCCATCTAAAGCGGTAGCAGTGTTCCTCCCCTAGATCATTCATAAATCATTGTAGGTCTATTTGGGGATTAAACATTTACTGAAATAACTGATGGGAATGTAAGTCACTACGACCAGTGTCCTCATGTAAACGTGCTTTTCCACAAAGGATCACCTTAGGCTCCGGCAGAATAGCATACTACATACTTTTGCAGAGACAGAGGATGCATTTTCTTAATGGTTTTCCAGGACACTATCAGTATTAAATATATATCAGTCATTATATGTAAATACACATAACAGTTTTAACATAACAGTTTCTTCCCTCTGCAGGAAAGAAAAGGAAAATCCATCAAAGAATGGTGCAGAGGGAAATCAAATATCAAATGCTTCCTGCCTCCAAGAAGAGATGTAATATTCTGTGAATGACTGACCTGGCTCTGACCTTGATCATGGTAAGAGATTTGTTTTGGTAGTCTGCTGTAGCCAGCAACCTGCAGAGCAGTTTGGGAATCCTACCAGAGGGAGTTCTCAATGCTGTAGTTAAAAAGCACATTTGTTTATGTGGAGATACTATCGCAGATATGGTATTGCAATAATATATTTAAGATTGCTTGACAAATACATTAAAAGAAAGCTAGATAATTAAATACATAAGCATGAAAGGCTTCTTGAAGATAACATAAGGTGAGATGTAGCGCTCACCGCTGTGATTCCTGCAACAAAGGCAGCATTAGGACAACATTAGTGGTTTTAATTATAGCCAGACAACAAATTAAAATAAATTTTTCTCACTCCATTTATGCACTGTTGACCTCAGGTATTGCAAAGGCCAGAGGAAAGTTCAGCTTTCTGTATAAAGCACCAGGTGTACACATTACCTTCATATAAAGCATGAGAAAATACAGAAAAACTGAACAAAGCATCAACATTTTAACACAGACACAAGCCTTTTTTTTTATTATTTAACTTGACTTTGCTTTCCTTAAAAAAAATTAAAAATATTGAAAGTACAGACTTCCAGCCCTTTTTATTTAAAGTATTTTATAGTATACCAAATATACGTTGTGGCTAAGCAGCTTTTAGACCACATAATGTAATTAATTTCTGCCTCAAGTTTTGAGTAATTTTTCCCCCCCTCTCAAAATCTGTGAGGCTTTTTTAGGTGGCCTGACAAAAATACAGGTTGAAAAAAAGATTGAAGTGCAGTCCTGCAATAATTGTCCAGCCAAAATTCATTGCTTATTATTATACATTATGTGTGTATATATGTGTTATACATATTCTACTATGTATGTGTATTATAAGGAGGCAACACCGGAACTCAAGATAGCTGGCTAGCACACAGTGGCCTGAACAAACTAGAAAACCACGAACAAAAAAGAAACGATGCCACTCAGAAAACTTACAGAAAAGACATGTAAACACCACCAAGTATCCGTGGAAACCTGAGGCTCGGAACAGGGAAGAGGCCTGCCAGTCTTCCAGGTAAGATCCAGTAACTAAACAGAAAACCCAACCTACAAGACCAGCTTTATTCCCATGGTACCACTGATAACAGGGACGCTCAGGGCTCCAGCAGAATCCCCCTGCCATGCAAGCTCAGGCACACTGCCAGTCCACTACAGCACAGCTATAATCCCCATCCCAACAATACCAAAGAATTGCCTGTAGAAATACTCTACCAAGTCCAGAGAAGCCTCTTTGTTCACTACTAAAAACACAAAACTGTCTGGGCGGCAAAGGAAGACAAGGACTGCCAGGCAGGATGAGCGCGGGGCACGGAGTGCCGGCACAGGGAAAGGAGGACGTTGTCTGGATTCATGGCTGGAGATGTTCCCTGTGTAACATAAGGAGCCCCCTTCAGCTGGGGGAACACGAAGGACACACCCAGGGTGATTTCAGCAATCAAAGGCAGCACATCCCTAATTGGCCAACACTACGGTCACACGTGGCAGAAAACAGATAACTAGAACGCTGGGCATGAAACATAAAAAATTTTCCTTGTGTAGAGAGGAAAGGACCCAAGAGGAAAAGGACTATAAAAGGTTGCATTTGTTATACAGGTATGAAAAGACACCGATAACCAGAAAAGCCTTGTCGGTAACGCAAAAAAAGGTGGGAACCTTACCTCAGCATGATAGTAATTATGGATAAGGCATAATGTGTTCTCAACTCCAGTGTGATGGTGTTTATATTTCAGGTGTAGTGTGATTTTAACTTTAGTGGGTTGGTGATTAAATTTAAGGTATATATGAATAATACATGGGGAATGAAATGGGGCATTATTATAGACAAAAGAAGTGAAATAACCAGTTGGAGATGTTGTTACAGAACTCTGAAAGTGCAAGCTTCCAGATGTTTATGTTCCCCAGCTTAAAAGATTAATGAGAACACAAAAGATTTATACCCAGCCTCTGGAGCAGAATATGAGTGGGGGTTTCTAGGCACAAATCCGGCCGCTTCCTGAAAGAGGCAATTTCCAGCTTCAGTGTGGTCAAAGCTAATTAGCCAGGAATTACCTAGACTCAAAGCCATTTAAATTCAGTCCTGACAGAACCTCAAGGGGAAGTTACTGTGCTGGCACATAAGACATTTTAACCTTTGGAGCAATTCCGTGGCATAAATAACTATTTTCAGTGTATTGAATTCTCAGATTAGCAATGATTATGTAGACTACACAGCATTTCAAGCCTGAAACTACTTCCAGAGACGTTAGAAATAAAATCATACACAAGACAATATCTGGACACTTGACCTACTACTGCTTACACTTCACAAACTTTGTTTTCTTGTTGTTATTCTGGCGTTCTTCACAACACAATCTTAAACTAAAGAACAAAAAACCACAACCCAGCTCTGTCATCCAACACCAGAAAATTAGCCTCCTGTTATGGCAACTCCATCAGTCCACTTGATTTGAAACACTACGCAACGTTTATCCAAAGCAGTCAAAAAGCAGGAACTGATGTCATACTCACCATTCCTACCCCAGCCAAAACATAAGCTCTTACCAAAAACTAACCTTACTTTTCCATATCACAGTTACATTTACAGTATCCACATCACAGAAACTAGTTTTTCTTGACTGGCTGAGTGTTTTTCTTTCAAGAATCTAAGAGTATTTACTTCTTGAGAATTGTTTTTCAGGGAATCAGATAGCAAACTTTTGAAGATCCACACTTGCCTGTTCTTATTCGTGATTATACCCTTCCTTCGCTCTGCCAAACAGCTGCTCCCACTAAAACCACATGTAACTCCTCAGAGTCCCTGACGTGAATGAAGTTGGGAGCCACAGGAGTCACCACTTCAACAGCCTAACCTGACACTGGGAGCTTTCTCCTTCACAAACCTCTCTTACTTATTGCCACCTCTCTTTAAAACATCAGCCTTTTCCATTACCCGTGACTAAAATATCCATGTAAATACAAAATATCCATGTAAAACATCACCATTTTCCATTTCTATGACCAAAATATCCAGGTAAATCACTTACCACTTCCAATCAACACCGCCAGCTTCCAACCCAAAGCAGCCCAAGGGAAGTCTCCAAATCAGCAGTTTCCTGGCAAACAGAGAGTTGCCTCACCCCTTCCCGCCAGGTAGCCCAGGCTGCAGCCTCTGATAGCCTCTTCCAGCCTGGGGCTGAGCTCCCCAGGTGCACAGTTCTTAGGGTAAGTGCTGCAGTTAACCCTTCCTGGGTGGCATGGGGAAGGCGACAGCCCAGAACCCTCTCCACCCTGGTTCAGAACTGAATATCTTTCATTCTGAGCATGAAATGTGGTATATATAAATGTGGGAGCTATACCAGATTTTTTCAGGCACTAAAAGATCTGCCTGACATTAGCCTATTAAATTAAAGCTGTATATGTACTTGAAAAGAACTCTATTACAAATATAATTCCCTGCATTTATTTTTGCCAACATAAGGCTACATAGCCAAGATGTGGCAGTGAGTTTTGATAGCCCCGTGACTTGCTACCATATCAGAGCATTAATGGTCAAAACCTTGCATGGATGACTTTTGTATGTGGCCTGTTGTGCAGAGATGCTGAGCAGAAGTGGTCACTCAGAAAACTCTCATGACATTGCCCAAATTATCAAAACTTGCATAAATACAGGTGAATTTTTGGATCAAAAGCAGAGTTGAGTATACAAGACATTTTTAAAAGCTGTCTTTGTCCCATATATATGTTTTAAATATGCCCGTGCACCAAGGAGAACAAGGTGGTGGTTTTGGGAAGAAGCAGTAAATTAGTATTTTCAGGTTGAACATGGTGCTTTCAAAAGCTACTCCAGATGTTCAACATTTACTCAACTTAGAGGCACTGCTGCAACAGCTCGTGTAGGGTAGAGTAGTTCAGCAGCAGCTCCCGGTGGGTTGCACGTAACGTGTGTGGGTGCCAATAAATCCCCAAACACAGCCAACTCTTCGTTCTCTGAGAATCTCTGAGGGACTTGGTTATAGCTGATGCAAAAGGCCAGAAAAGTGCTATAAAATTCAAACCCAGCACGGTACACATGTATCTCACAGCATCTCTGTGAGAAATCAGGCTTGGTTTAGTTAGACCAACCAATTAGCTTCAAAACAGTGTGAGTTTTACTGTATCAAAGCTATCTCCTGCGGAGCTATTCAGTATACCTGTATTATGCTCTAAGCACCTGGCTTCCCAGAGTTTATTATATTAAGGTCAGTGTTAGACATGAGTGGGTCCATGCATTAATACAGCTGTATACCTACCCAAAATAGCCCTACTGAAATCTGGCTGCTACCAAAAAGAGGGTTTCCACATGTTCAGTTCACTGGGCACAACCTGAGTGGACTTAGCAGAGCCCAGCTGGATCTGACTGGCTTTGGGATAAGTTTCCTCTCTACCTCCTTCTGTGGAAACACAGGCAGACGGCACTGGAGCTGAGCATCGCATCGTCTAGCAGGTATATTGGCTCAGAGCCTGTGCGGCAGGAGACCAGCTGCACTCGCCTGCTCCTGAGAGCAGCTTCTGAGTGGCTGCACTTGAGCTAACACACCGAGATGGTCCTGAGCTGTCCCGGCAACCGTGGTACAAACAATTCATAATTCAGCTGACGGAAAGCTGACCGCATCAGCCTCCAAAACCCCATTTCTACTCAGGTGAACAGAAAAAAGGGGCAGCAGCCAAAAGATATATTAATCATTTCCTGCAGCTCTCCTTGCTTGAGTTATTAACAGGCATCTACTGGTTGACATCGCAATTAGAATAACAATATAGTTTATTCTTCTGTTAATATCGTTCAACTTAATAACTTCTGCTGAAAGTGTTAGCTACCAAGCACCAGGATATCAGGTCAAACCCATCACATACAATGAGCTTGCCGCGACTGCAGGCTTTATAAAGATATATTCCTGCTCAATGCGAGGCTATGGATGTAGGAATAAATGGATGAACTTGTAGAATTACATGTTGCGCACAAAGACGAGCTAGATTATCATCAGCAGGGTTAATCTGGTCTTACAGAGTACATATGAATGCAGTAGTTCATTTTTCTTTGGTTTTCTTCTCTTCGTGCAAAAAGGTCATATTTATAGACCTGTCTCACAAAACCACACTTCTAATTTGGAGACTTCTTTTACAAACTTTTTTTTTTTTTAACAATTCCTGAATTAACTCTTGACCCGACTGAAGATACGGGGCCGGGCGGTGATGAAGTGTCACATAGCGCAGCCAGCGCTGCCACAGGTGTGGGCACGGGCTGCCACAGGTGTGGGCAAACACCTGGAGGTGTTTGCATGCTGCTGTGCCGCAGCTCACGCGTCCTGCCAGAGGCTGCCGAGTGCAGCAGCGAACCCGGCTTGGGTAACGAAGTGAGACCCTGTGCGGACACGCTGCACGGCGCAGCTCTGCCTTGCAAGCTAAGATCTTCACCAGCTCACACATCCTATCGCCTGTGCAGTGTAGACATCGTCTACGGGTCAAAACCTGGCCTGACATGTGTCAGTCGTTTGTTTCATATCAACTAAAGCCAGGGACTAATCTGGGAAATAGAAACTCAAGAAAAGTTTGACGAGATTTTAGATATGTTAAACCATTAGTCCATCACTCCAGTTTAAAAAGCGATAAGGCAATTTTAGAAACCATTCAAGCACTCGGCACAGGTTGAGTCTGTCCAAGTTTCTTTGTATTTCTCATTCAGAATATGTAATAACTCCATGCTTTAAAAACGCTATTTATGTGGTCACTCTAATATAAACTTTAAAGACATTCCACTGTAAACTTGATATCTACCTTTCACATGCTGCATTTAGGTTCTCACTCTGACATTATTCATAGGAGTATTATCCCATAGGCTGGATTACATTTGGAAAATCACCCTGACAATTAAGTTGCTCTTACTTATGTAATCAGAATCAAAACATGCTTAGGATTATAATGGAGATTTTTTTTTTTTGTGCTGCTGGTTTTGGACAGGATGGTACTGAAATTTGCTTAAATTGATTAAAAATAATAATTATGGGTGAATAAATTTTGTCTGACAAAATGAGAAAGATGTAAGGATGATGATTTTTTTAAAATTTATTTACAGCAGTGTTAATCTTTGGATTTTTCAGTTATGTGTAGTTTGGGTCTATTTGGTAAAGCATATTGGAGATTGTTATGGGACTTTTAGATTATAAGCAGGATATCTATGATTAAAATATATTCTTTAAAAGTTTTTTTTTTCCTTTTAGTTATCTTTCACTTTCATCTGATGGAGAGTAAAAGATAAAACAAGCTTTTGTTGTTTACTGTACATCTGGAATATAAAAAAAGCACAGTATGAGGAAAGGATACTCCATGAAACACTGTCAGAAACATTCACAGTCAAAATTCCAGAAATAGCAAGATGTTAGATAGATAATTAAAATGTCTTCCAGGTCTAAACCATAGGGAGCTGGAGTTTTAATCATGTAGAGTATATTCATGAGAAATTTCCTCTTTTATCTACATGGTCAGATTTTGATGCTCTCTTTTAGGAAGAAATAAGATCCCGGTCTGGAGCACAAACATTGTTATATTTGGTTGGTATTGGCAGCGCTCACAGAATCGAACGCTTTCCTAGAAAGGGCTGGTTTTGTTTACCTCTGCTTTAAGAGGGAGCTGCAAAAAGGTTCAAGTGCGGTCTGTCCTCAAAGTACATCCGTCCTTCCAGGTTCGACCCGCCTGGAAAGCGGCCAGGCAGAGGCACCCTTCTGCAGACGGCTGAGTGCCTCCGCGGGAACACCACCGCAGACAAGCAGCAACGAACCAGAGCCTTGTTTTACTGCAAACCGTAAGATCCGTCCTTAAAAGGCTTAATAAAACGCCTGCTATAATAACAAGGTAAATGTAAAGGGGACATTTCTGCTGTGAGGCCTTCACTGGGCTGCGGAAAAACGAGAATGAGCTTAGTGGGGGAAAAATAAGATTAGCCATTTTTTCATAGCTAGAAGATGGTTTCACGGCTAAAGCAATTCACTAATCTTATTTTCTAATTCCACCACGTCTTTTATTAACTTATTTTTCATCTCGTAGCCCACACACAACCATAACATTTAAATAATGTTACATTCATATCTGTACCATCTTAGTCTACGCCTAGTCAGATCTAGTTATTGAGCAGTATTTTAAAAGCTACTGTAATTTTAAGGGACAATTTAGATCTAGGCTACGCTAAGAGAAAGGAAAACACATCAGTGCCAAATTAGGCTCTGATGAGGCTCTTGATCACTTTCCCTTCTCCTGACAAAAACAGAAGGTGCTAGTAATGCTGAGAAGGTCTGTGTCCCCGATGAACAGATGTTAATAACAAAGAGCATCTTCCTCATGTTAAATAGCCAAAAGAAGAGATATTGCAGCCATTGATAATGATACCCATATATCATGCATGCTAAATCATGACTAAATAATTAAAATCTGTGCATGATACTTGTTTCAGGCAAGTAAAGCAGATCACAGTTTTAGTGGTCAGAGGAAATGAAATGCAGCTTCGCAGAAGTGATTGTCACCGAGCACACAGAGCATTATAATACGCACAAAGAAAATTAAACTAGGAAAAAAGGCAATTGACTGTGAGCGGCTTATTCAGGAATGAAGGCTGGCGAGTCGGCGGTGGTTTGCCTTCCGGTTATTTTGATGCATTGTTTGAATATGCATTAACATGTGGGGAGAGGGAAAGGAGGGAGGTGATGAGCAGGAAGTTCTCCTGGGGTGAGGCTGGTGGCTGGGTGCTCCCTCTTGCTGGTGGCAGGGCCACGTGTGCCACCTCGTGTCACCACACAGGCTCTCCTCCTCTCTTGGCCAAAAGAAGTCACGGGTGGATGGATTGATGATATTTCCTGCAGCGGGGGAAATAGCTGAGCGGAGGCAACTATAGCCCAATACAAACACTACATGCCGTATTCTCCATGTCCTCCACTTTACCAGCTCTGCTTGTGTTGGCAGGACCGCTGGAGCCGTGGTGCAGCCCCAAAACCACCCAAGCACACCTCACCCAGCTCCCAGGTTCCCTCTTTGTGCTACGCCTGTGATCTGCCATGCCCCCTGCTAGCAGAGAGACCCCCCCGCACACATCTGTGTGCGGAAGAGGGGGAGAAGTCTCTGTTTCCTGAAGCCTGCCCATGTGCTGTGGCCAGCTGAACTCATGGAGACCCATGCAGAGAGCATGTTATCTCATGTCTCGTAAAATGAGGGCTACAAAGCCAGGGCAGCTTTGTTAGCTGTCACACAGACCTTTCCTTCAAAGCGCAGAGAAGAAAGAAAAAAACAAACCCAACATATTATCCAAAACATGAAACAAGAATTGGTTGAAATTAAATTTTTCCTCCCACCCATTTATAGAAACTGATTAAGTGAATTTTGAGGAACATGAGAAAGTATCCGCTCTGTGAAAGTTGGTTTGACTTGGAGTATTAACATTGACTTTAAGGTGTAGCTTTTTGCACAAATTAATTTTAAACTGATTTCACTAGATAAATTTGCATAAGCATATACTGCAAAAACATTGAGAACTAGAGCAATAAGAACATTTTAGAAAATGAATTAGCAACTTAGCTAACGATAAACGGATATTCCCTAGGAAGAACACGTTCTGTACTCACCTACGCTGCTTTTCTGACACTGGTGCTCTTTGATAACCTAAATTCTGGGAGAGGGAAACCAAACACATCTGTATGTCATGATATCATCGCAAGCTAACCCTGTTTTCTACCAGTTATAAAGTTTATGAACATCAACATTGCAGGAAAGTTTAATTTTCAAATTTGAAAGTGTAGGGAAATTGTTCACTCATTTTCCAATCAATTGCTAATTTAGCAATACTGAGAAGAGTCAGTTGTGTTTTCCCTGTGCAGTTGTAGTTTCCTGATATTAATTACAAAATAAATACAATAATACAAATAACTTACTTACCATGATCCTCATTTTCTCTTTGTACTTTTCTATTACAGTATTTAGCATTAGGGTACTAAAGTAGCAAATTGCATATGCATACATATTTTATATTGATATTTTTAAGCATGGTACTCTTTTCTCTGCACACACACCCCAAAGACTTTGTGCTGATTAACATCAATGTGTTTCAGTTATAGATATATAGGAAAGCTTTAATTTTGTAATTGTTTTCATAAGTGTAGAATTTATCTAAGGCATATAGGCATATGTCTGAGTCTTCTGGGACTTTGTTCTATATTCTGTTTCTTTCTTCATCTCCAATAATCTTACATGGTGAAGAGTGTTCCAGGTTAATGATGTAATTTAATTAAAGCTACAGTAATAACCAAAGATTGTGGCCAAAGAGTAGTTAAAAAGACTTTAAATAATGGCAAGAGATCAACAGAACATCTAACAAACTGTTCCTAAATGTTGTGATGCTTAAAGTAGATATCCACTGGTTGCATCTTTGTAAGAACCCAAAAAAGTTTTTACAAATGTTTGAATTGAAATATACATGTGGGACAACAGGTGGCCATCTGTGCAAGGAGACAGGAATGCATGACTGGGATATGGTTAAGGTCTCTTTTATGTCACTGGAAGTGTGTCCGTTGTCTTTAACAGGCAATGGAGAGCAATCCTAATGAAGTGTCAGTACATGAGGAGTCTTCCAGCCAGAATGAAACAATAGAAATAACAGAGTCTGTTCTTTTTTCTGTGTTACTTAATTTTTCCCTTTTGTTCTAAACTTACATTTTCCTCCATCCTGCTAGGGCTTTTTTTCCCCATTAACAACCACTAATTATTGTAAATTTTTGGTAGTAGTAGAACATGGAGGCTTGGCTTTACATTCTTGGCCATAAACTGAAGTTATTTGCTTTAGATGTTAGATATCCTTTAGATATTGTTTCCTCTCTAAAATAAATACTTGGAAAAAAATGAAGTGCATTAATGCTAGATTGCTTCTTGGAACACTGAAAAATGACTGCTAGGCTGGAGTGCCAGTTGAAGCTGAATCTGAAAAGCACTGTGGATAAAAGTATATAAAAATCCATATATTTCAGATTATAGTTTTAAACAGTTGTCTTTCTGTATTAGAGGCTTGTGTGTGTGTGAGTAAAAAGAAAAAAAAATGCACAAAAAAGCCCTATAACACATTTGAGAGTCATAATGCAATTCTTTAGTGTACAATAACAACCGTAAGGCCTCCAGATTCGATAAGTAAAATGGAGAAGAGTATTTTAACAAAAAGATATTTTGCCAACGAGGAAAATGATCTTAATTGCAGAGAAAGGAATCTTTTAAACTAATGTGACAAGGTACACGCAAAAATTAATATTACACGCTAATGTTCTTTTTAGTGAGTAGCTTAGGTTGATTTATTCATTTAGGTAATTATGTACCACAATATTAGTAATTCAGAGTTAAATTGAATTAGGAAACACAGAATAAATTGAAACTGTAGTCATATTTCTTTCTCACTGTGTAACGAACAGAGATGTATTGATGTAAGTTCTAAGTGCACTACATAAGTTAAATTCCCTAGACTGCAATTTGATCAAAAAGCATTAGACATTTACTTAGGCTATAATAGGTCCTTGCCATTGGATGGCAGTAAAATTCTACATCAATCACTAGAAGCAAAGTGAAGCCAGGAAAACAATAGGATTTTTCCTTTTTTATTTAATAGTAGAAAGCTTGAGGGGGGATGGTGATGCCTTAAATGCTGTGATAAGCACTAATATTAAAATACATTTTGTTTTTCTATGGTAAGACCATTTTTGAAATAGTAATAGTAAAATAGTAATTAGAAATAGTGAACTCAATTTTCTACTATATGGAAAATAAATTATTTTTTTTGAAAAGAAAAATCAAATCTGAGCATATTGCAAAGACAATGCAAATATATTCTATTTATTGCTACTTAACTATCAGAGGTGTCTATATATATGTTGTTTACTTTTTTACTCAATGGATTAGTTAAACTTTGCACAATATGCAAATTATTTTTTCAATAATCAGCGTTATGTAATAGTATTGTTGAAGATTGGGGCGCGTTTTTTTGCATCTATATTATTCTTGCAAATACTATGACCAAAAGAATCCCGGTTTTAATTTAAAAAAAAAAAAATCTATCCTTTCTGTATGTGCTCATGAACAAAGCACACGTACATGAAAACACCCTCTATTACAGACAGAGCCTTTTCATACAATTTGGTACCACAGGCCATATTTTACCACCTTTGCTCAGACTCATACCAGGATCAACACCCATTCAAGTTTCTGGTAATCTAGTCTATGAAGGAATTAAGTTTGTCTAAAGTGATCAGCACCAAAGATCCCCAAGTTATTAAAACAAAATGACTCAGTTTAGCAGTATACCTTGACCTTGACTAGTAATGTCAAGATTTAGACCAACAATAAGTACAACATCTTTCTTTTAATTAATATTGCAACTAACAAAGAATAAAATGCAACCATCAAGTTCTTAAATTAATGTTTATATAAACTACACATTAAATAAAGAGAAAAAAAATTATCTGGTAAATTATCTTGCAAAATTATTTTACATTTTCCACTTCCTACCAAATATGTTATTGGGAAGGTTCATAAAACACGTGTGCAAATTAGTTTCACTTTTAAATGTGCAAGTCCTGATCAATGAAAATCAATAGGAATACTATGAATACAATTACTTTTACATTAATTACACTCGTTTTGGATTAGGCCCTTTTTATATTAAAAATAGGTTTTATGCGGTTAGCAAAGATACAGAATTATACATTTACAAGACTGAACTAAATAAAGCAAGAAATGTGTTCAGCATATGGTCTTATATGAAGAAATACAAATTCTTATGCCTACATTTAGTGTTTTTTAAAAAAAATGTTATAAATTTAGTAGGTTGAATTACAATCTAAATGGCCATAAAACGAGTCAACTGTTTTTCACAATGTATTCAGGGTGGTCTAAAAAAAACTGAAGGCTATTAATCAGGATTTCCTGGGATCAAACCACAGACTCCCTGGCAATTTATTCACTCACTTTATGTTTAAAGTCTGTTAAAAGTTTATAGCTTTTCAAAGATCATATTAGGCATTAAAATTTGGAAGTCACGTAACAGAAACTGTTACAGAAAAAAGAGAGAAAATGGCTTATCACAAACTTATTTTTCAGAAAAAATGTGCAAAATATACACAATGGAACAATATTAATCTGGGTTTTATGACAGTGACTGTAAAGTGAAGCAATGCCATAAACCTGGTGATATAGTCTTAGTTTCACTCGCAAGGACTTACAATGCTCCTGAACCGAAATAAGAAATCCCCACAGCAATATTTCTCCCCCACATTAAGGCTATTATCCTACAACTATACTATCAACTTTAGGGGCTTGAGCAGGCCCTGATAAGTCAGGTGAATTACTCATGTATTTAAGATAATTGTATACTAGCAGGATCAAAAGCCTAAGATTTTGTTGTTGAAATTTCCCAAGACTTAGTACTTGGGACTAAATCTTCTGAGGTCCAGAACACTATAAATTCATTTATATTTAGTGAACCTGAACAGCCAGCAATTGGCTGCTCTTCTTCCCACATTTAGTTCAAGAAGTGTCATCAAGACTCATGAGCAGAATTTCTTGAGGTATTCAGAATTCTTGATGAATCAGAAACTGAGATTTTTGGCATTTCACAGAAGGAATTTGATGCAACACAGGACCAGACTGCAGCTGAAATAAAATTTATAGTGCTGTGATATGTAAAATAAATATGTCAAAAGCTCATGTTCTTCTAAACACATGTATTAAGCCTACAATTCCTTATTAGCAAGAAACTGAATAAGCTGCTGCACTACAACTAATCACTCTCAGTGATATAAATGGAGCCCATGTAATATCTAATAGGCTTTTAACTACCACAGAGACACTTCTAGTCAGAATCTAACTTTACTTAAATCATATACCAGACTAATTCTACTTTTCTTTTCAGCTCCTAACTTGCCATCATGTAAAGAAACCTGGGGTGATAGTGTGAAAGTTTCAGTCAACTTTAACCTAATCTCTGAAAGTGCGTGTTATGTTTTGCAAGAGGAAAACACTAAACTTGCATTTTCAAAAACTTAAAAAAATACAGTAGGAGCACCAGATATGCACAAGTCCATCAAAAAAAAAAAAAAAAGAAGCGCAAATTAAGTAAAAACAATTTCCAAGATCTTTTTCGTACAGTGACCAACTGTACACAAAGCAGCTGAACTTGAGAGCTTCATTCATTTTTTGGTGAAAAGCTGCAGCATATATACTTAAATTTCAAAATTAAAACCAGCTTTATTAAAAATAAAGGCTTGAGTAACACAAGAAACAGTAATAAGATTAGACCTAGGCTCAGACAGCAACAGGCTTATACTGACTGTTGTTAATGACCAAGTATAACTGCTTGTTCATTAGTTATTATTCCATTTTACAAGTCGAATTCCTTGGGGTAATGTCCAGATATTCAAACTGCTCCAAGTGCCTTCCATGGACAGGAGTAGGGAGAGAAGAAAAGAGGTGTGGGGAGAATGATAGAAAAGGACTAGTAATGAAAATGAAAATTTCAGAGTCATATGAGTTGTGGACATCTGACTAATAAAAGATGGGTAGAACAGGGCCAGGAAAAGTGTGCAGAGAACCAGAGAATAAAGCAATAAGGCAGGAAGTTGGAGAGTCAATAAGGTGGACGAAGTAGAGTGCTGAAATGTCAATGAGTCATCGCAGTGGGGAAGCAGCTGGATTGCAGGTGCTGAGCTCAGGGAACTATGGCAACACCAGCAGAGAAGTTTTCCTGAATGTCAGAATTTAGTACCATCATCAGAGGGCAGGGCTGGTGTTAGGTAGGTGCTGAGTGCTTCTGTTAGCACTCCAGCTTCTCCCCAGTGCTGGCAGACCTTCCTTCCAGGGAAAGGAATGATTTTAGTCTTCCCTTCTAATGAAGAAAATAACCAGAATTTCCACAAACTCTCAGAAATTGCTTTCCTGTCCAGTCCAACAATTACTATTTTTTTAATTATTGAAATAAAAAGAGCCTACTTATTACTCAAAACTCTTTTTGTTCTAAATAATTTCAAATAAAATTATGTCCTAATGTGATTGAATGTCATGGTTCCAGTTGGGATGGAGTTGAGTTTCTTACTAGCAGTGCTGGTATAGTGCTATGTTTTGGATTTGGGATGTCAGTAGCACATTGATGTTTCTGGTTGTTGCTAAAAAGTCATTTCCAGCTCCTCACGCCGCCCCACCATCGAGCAGGCTGGGAGGGCACAAGAAGTTGGGAGGAGACACAGCCAGGACAGCTGTCCCCAACTGACCAAAGGGATATTCCATACCATGTGACATTGTGCTCAGTATATAAAGTTGGGGGAAGAAGAAGGAAGGGAGAAACATTTGGAGTCATGGCATTTGTCTTCCCAAGTAGCCATTACAAGCATGATGGAGCCCTATTTTCCTGGAGGTGACTGAACACCTGCCTGCCCATGGGAAGCAGTGAGTTAATTCATTCTTTTGCTGTGCTTATGCACAGGTTTTGCTCTACCTGTTAAACTGTCTTTATCTCAACCCACAAGTCTTTCCTCACTTTTAGTCTTCCAATTGTCTCCCCCATCCCACCTGGGGGCAGTGAGCAAGCGGCTGTGTGGTACTTGGTTGCTGGCTGGGGTTAAACCACAATACTATACTAACAGCAAACTTTAACTCAGGACATTAGACCTAGAAAGAGGGACCCCAGTTATGCTTCTTAAGACTTATGTCTTTAAAAAGGTAGCTAATTTACTGTCTAATGCCTAATCTCATATGAAAATCTCAGCCCAAGACCCATAGCTGGATCCAATAGACACTCATTCAGTTTACATGGAGACCAAGTTCTAGAGACTGAAAACTATTCTCACCTTCTATGATTTACTAAGTTGCTGTATTGATTGGGAACATACAACTTTTATTCCTGGGAGAATAACCTGTAATGTCACTAGTTCAAACTTTGGGCACTCCACCCAGGTCAATCAAAATAGAAAGATCTTCTACATGACAAACACCTGAAAAACGAATTCAGTAAGAAATGACTAGCTGAAAAAGCCAGCTGCTCGCTGCTGATCTTCCCTTATATCAGAGTCTATCATTAGTATATTTCTAATGACCAGTACTCATCTTTGTCTTACAGATCTCTCTTGTCCCTGAAAGATCCAAATTGGCAGTGCAAAGAAACGTACAGAAGGAGAAGGACTGAAGTGCTGACCTAACTCTAACACTGTAATTGGCAACTCTTCTCATATAATGAGATATCAGGTCAAACTAAACAAAGCAGTTTGTAAATTTTTGCACAAATTGAAATTATTTCCCAATCTCTTTTATACATGTTAATGTCCTAAACACTCCCCCAAGGGAATTGAGAGGCTGAAACTTTTATGTTAAGTTGGGCAGTAAAGGTGATCTGACTTGATAAATGCTAATTATTAGTATCTCATTTCATCAGTTACAGCATTTGTGCACACAGAAGACTTCCAAAACACAGACAATTTTTGTTAACTTTTGGAGAGGAAGTATGAAGGATCTGTACTTCCAAATGCTCAGTGCTCATAAAGGATGTACATTCCTTCAGTCAAGTAACAGGCACAAAATTATGCCAAGAAGTCATTAGCTGTAAAAGAAGTAGCAGGAACTAGATGCTAAAAATAGATTTTGAAGACAATCAAGTAATTTAGAAACTGTGATACCTTTACTTGAAATACGAATAATTACAAATAGTAAAATAACTTGTCAAGAATCCAGCAGTTCAAGAATTAACAACGCTGCCTAGAAACAGTGACATGCAAGTCGTCTACAAGAGCACTCACTAGAAGCAGTTCTCTCAGCTATTAACTAGAATCAGCTACAGCCTGTCTCCAAAGGATGTCTCCAGTGAATAACATCTGGTGGTGAGGACGCACAGCATACCAGCTCAGCTCTTCTCTGCCCTGCCAGATTGCCCTTTTGCTCTTGCTGTGCCCCAAACCACCAGGTATGTGACTGCAGATACCTACAGCTACCACACAGCCCTCTTCGTGGGGATTAAGCACATCTATTAGACTATTGGTTGCCAATGAACACTTTAGTTTCCTGAGCACAGACTTCCATACATAGGCAAGCCCCAAGTTAATTTCAAGTCATGATTAGTTTTTGACAACATTTAAGATCTCTGAATTGGTATTTATTTTGAGGCTCTTGATATGCAAATCGTTTATGCTAAATTCTGCAGCTTTGACTCAGTTTAGATTATCAGCGTTTACCTGCAAATATTTGAATAAACACAAGTGAGACCATCCTTTTACAACCCTTTTAAGATCAAAGAGTCAGTATTCTGCCTTTGAGGCTTGTCAGTTTAAAACCTGCACTAACAATTAAAGGATTCCCCCTCCTCCCTTTCTGCTGTCTTCCCCCGCCACCAAAACCAAGAATGAAAAGATTCCACCCTGCAAGAAATGTCCACTTTTATATCAGAACTTCTCATTAATGAGTAAACACGCACTGTTCTGCAATATTGTTTCACTGCTCTTCGGTTTAATGGGCTCCATCCTGCCTGGCTAAAACCTCAGGATGAAAAAAGGGCTCTGGAGACATCTAAGCTTCCATTAAAAATTAGATTTATTTTATGCCATTTCACTAGGAGTACCCTAGGATTTTTCCCAGGGTAGTTAATGTCAGAATGCCATAGGAAAAACACTGTATGTGTAAGTATTAAAATGCTTACTGCTGACATCCCCCAGTCAATAAGATAGAGTTTTGCACTTCTTGGCTAGGCAGAATAGGGCATTGTGTTTTTCACACATTTTTTTCAACATTTGAAAGGCTGCAGAATAATAACTAAAAGCCATATTCCACGTGGTGGAACACATTTTTATTACTCTACACTGGTACTTCCGAGCCAACATCACCTTCCTCACTGGGATGTAGAGACTATAAAGAGGACAAGAGTAGCCCACTTCTATTCCTTAGGAGAAAGTATCTTTTGTTTGTTTTCAGAAGCAAGATTGTGCTCAGCATCAGCTTTGAAGAATTTATGTTTTCTATTTAAAAAAATAGTTGTTCAAGCTGAAAATATTCCAGAGTGGAATAGGATTATTGGCTGTTCCATGGTCTGACAGCATCTTGACTGGTGCGCATCTCTAGAATATTTAGCAATTAGAATAGCTGTAGAATACTTCCGAGCATTCAGTCTGTCTTACAAAAATGATGACACTGTTTTTCTTTTCGAAAAATAGCCAACCACACATATGGGGTGGATGGATCTATAAATGCTCATGATCTTAAGTCTGTGCTTCAGCAACACTCCATGGCCACCTGCACCACCCACAGCTGGCCACCCAACCTACTTTCATTCTGAAAGGGTAACTCTAAAAGAGCAGGACTCTACAACAATATATTTTTGCAACCACAAAGACAGAAAATAGCATTTTCTGTGTTATTTCCATGACTCTGGATGGGTGGTAACAGGCATAAAAACAGGCTGTACTCTAGTTGACCTAAAACAAAAAGTATAGGTTTGCATGTAGAGAAGGATATTAGAAGTATAAAAATGATAAATAAAGTGTATGAATGAATACAGCCTGTATTCATAATGGATTCCAATTCACTCTAGGTTTGAGTTATGGTTCACTGCTTTGCACACAGTCTTATCAAAGAACTTTTTTGTAATTTCTCCAGTGCTGTGATAAAAGACAAGGCCAAAAACCTGTTTGGAAAGCATAAATACACTTTTATATCTATGTTTTCTGACAACTTTTTTTGAGAACTTCAGTATTTTGACTACTCGTCATTATTTCCTGACTGTACGGATACAAAATTATTTTCATTAGAATATATTTGCTATAGTGATTAGCCAACATTTAAGGTCTTTGTTGTAATGAGCAGCTAAGATAAAAGTGCGATAATTCATTTGGCAAAACCAGTACATAATTAGTTGCAAACTAAATTAAGATAAAAAAGAAAGATATAGAAACTATGTATCATGATTGAATAAACATAGTTGTTTGTTGTTTGTTTGCTTCTCTTCTTCCATTACAGTAAGATCTTTACATAGACTATTTGGTGTGTTTGGCGGTACTCTGTGTGCTACTTTTGTGATTGTATTGGACTTCTTCAATATTGTGTGCTCAGCTAGTGGCTTATACCAGTGCCTCATGTGTCATGAAGTAAATTAAAGTGCATATTTAATGAGCATCGCCTTAGTTGCCAAAAAAGTAATTTGATATTTTCAGACCTCTGGGACATTGAATATTTGCAAATAAAACAGTTCTGGTTGTCTTTGAATTATAAGTTACATAATTCAATTATTTCAACAGTTTGTATTAGAGCAACTAAAAGCTACAGAGCCCATTCTCCTCCTGCAAAGTAAACATTTATTGATATTTGAGAAAGACTTGCAATTGCATAAGTGGGATGCTATCAAAATATCACAAAATATGTGAAATAGAGAGGTATTGGATATTATCACAACATATTGAAATATTCAACCTGCAATCAAGAGTCCAAAAGAACCTCTATCAAAAAGATAACTGTATTTATTGTAGGTAAATTTTCTGTAGACTGAGAAAGATAAGATTGCATGAAATGGATTAACATTCTTATTAAATAAAAATAAAATTTAAAAAAAAAAAAACAGAGACAAAAATTCATCTCTTGGAAATAAAGCAGAAAACTACATAATGCTCAAGCAATCTCTGCATCCCTTGCCCATAACGGCAGTGATATACCCCTTCAGTGGGAATAATAGAAGGAGTTGTGTCTTGGAGGGGTTTTATGACTCCTGTATTTCCCAGTTGCATAATGTTCATTAGGACTTAACATGTTCTCTAGAGAAGACAATTCAACCATTTCTCTTCATTTTGGCTAAGGAAATAAGCAGTAGCTCAGATGAATACAAGAACTATATTTGCATGGGATTCTTCCATTTTTATTTGAATAGAACTCACAAATAAATCATGTGTTTCATTCCCTCAGATAGTAAAAAGGGCAAGATACTAGTATGAAATAACATAAGCAAAAAGCATAACCATACGCAGAAAAAACCAATAGGAAGGGTTAGAAAAAAAGAGGTCATAGCCAAGTCTTGTAGTTACCATGATGCCTATTTATTCATACATGCCTTTTACACATATTTATTTATATATGTATTTATTCATACATGAGATACCATAAGTTATCTCAAGGAGAAAGGTGAGGAAATGTGAAATTAGATCTGAAGCAGGTTGGTATGAAAGAAAAGAAGGTGAAGACAAGATGCACGCTCAAGAGAAAACAGTGTGGGGAGGAGAAAATGAAAGATCAGAGAGTTGAAGATAAAGGGCCTCGTGACAAGGGACAGAGGAAATCAGGTGTTTGCTGTTGCTGCAAGAGTTTAGTCACAGTCTGGAAAAGTTCTCTGAGCAGGCAGGTGTAGACTCAGGAAATCAAAAACTCCTGAATGTCTGGTAAAACACTGATGGATACTGAAGCTTTTGTGGAAACCTGCGGTTTGGAGAGATCAAGACAGACACGGCGGGGGGACTTTCTTGAAAGACCTTCTAGGCAGATGGAGGAAAAAAAGGAAATATATTTTCTCAAGTTGAAACTATGAAGCTCTCAGGCTTCACAGCTCCTGGAAGGAATCATATTCCAACCATTCCTTACATCCACTTATATCTGCAGCTCCATACATAGTATCTACATAGTCCTTGGAGAAGGTAACACTGTTTTGTAAGCAATAGGCTTTTCTTTACTGGGCAGACCTAGAAAAGATACTGCCTTTGAAAGATATAAGTGGAACAGAAGGGGATCAAACAAAGAATTTGTGGCTTGTGCATTCTATTTTTGTTTTCTTCATAGCAAAGTATAGGTTGCTTTAATGAAAATTAAAAAGGATTCATAAAATTATGTGAAAATTAATAATCTACATGGTACAAAATCTAATTTTTTTTCATAGACCTCCTATCTGACAACACCACTGGCTTTAACAGAAATTATTTAATGAAATAAATCCCAGTATTTCTTAATATGGAGAAGGTATTTAATGTTAATCATATTTGGAGAAGGTATTTAATGTTAATCATATTTAGATACATACACCTAATCACAGAAGTCTTCAGTGTAGAACCACAGAAACTGAGAGCTGTTCCAGCTCTGGAGGAGCTTATTGACTGCACATGTAGCCCAACTAAATGGGTTAGAACTTCACCAGTTTAATCAGGTGCACAAAATCATGCAGGTAAGTATTCTGGCAAGCCTTTAACTCAGCCAACTGCATCCAACTGATGTCAACGTTGATGTCTCTCTGCTAGCTTTGGTGACAGACATTCATACCCTGAGAGGGCTGTCATCCCTGCAGGTCCCTGTGTGGCACCTGACCTTCCCTGGGGACACCCAGATGAGCCAGGCAGGGTGGGCTCAGGCCACTCCGGGGCCACAGCCTGCCAGGAACTGCAGAGATGTTCTCACTTCGATGTGCCAGGTTCGGGGGGGACATGGGGATTTCTGCAGGCAATGCCACCAACCACCACCCACCTCAGGCTCTGCCAAACTGAAAAAAAGTGGAAGGGAGTCCAGGACAAAAGGGGCCACACGCTTTGCAAATGCTGGCTAAAATCTACTGTAAATCTCTACTCTGATAAAATTATTGTCACCAGTTCTACTGATAAACATTTACCATGATTAAGGAAAATGTAATGACCATATTGTTTCAATAAGAATTTTTTTGGAACAGAAGCTGTTCCACTGTAACAGCACACTTATCATTGATAACAATTACTAATATTAGTATTGCATGAGCATCCAAAATATGTTCATGCTTTCCAGAAATCTCTTTTAGAACATTCAGTGGAGAAAAATCGAGTGGATGTGAATGTGGATTGCCTAAGTTATGGTTTTGAAAACAAAAGACTTAATTAATAGGGCTGTGATACAGAAAAATACAGAGCTTTTTGGCCATTAACCTGAAGGGAACGCAAACGTGTCTGTTTTAATGTACATAACTAGGTCTGCTTTATGAAACAAAGCAGTCTATATAGCATCAGACCGAGTTCCAAAGAGAAAAGATGAACTTCTACTGAGAACTGAAGTTAAAAAATAATGAATAGAAATATTTCCATGAAGCTTGGCAGGAATATGTACACTGTAGATGAACAACTGTTTTAACAAATGTTCAATAGAAGTATCCAGAATCCATGGAGGAAATAGCATAACTGCTGATGTCTGATTCCATTAGGATCAGTACCATTGCACTGCTGAATTATTACAGGATATTTTATGAACTCTTATTGATGATTTAGTGGCAGGCTAGGTTATGTAGCTTACAAGCTGTCACCTTTAAGGTGAGGCCAAAAGCGAGCCCAAGGATATATTCTAAAAGAAAATGTAACAATTATTATAGCATGTGTGTCAGCAAAGTTCACATGATTCATTGTCCTTCTGGTAATAGGAAAGCTGTCAGTGGGCGCTCTTGGGCATGGTTCAGCTAACTATATAAAGAATGTTCTCTTAAACATTCACCTACGGCTTGGGATTCAGAGGTTGCTTGTCTGATTAAATGGAAAGGAGGTAATTTAAAAGCATCTTCCTTTCCAAATACGTTACTGTCAATTGGCTTTGGTTCAGAGGTTTCCAATCTGAAGTACATGAGGCGGCTGCAGAATAACTCTATTAATATTCCTGCATAAAATGCTTTCTTAGCCCAGGTCAGCTCCCCTATGCACTTTTGATGTATTAGAACTTTAATGTTTAACTGAATTGACAAGTGATGGGTTTTATAATCAATATGCACAAAGGATATGCCAGTCACAAGGAAGCTCAACATTTATTAAGAATAATGATACAGAGGAGTGTATTAGGTGCAGGCTACTGTGCAGTGGTTTGTTCCTCTACAGTTCATATATCGTGCAAGATACACCTGTGATATCATCTGGTTTAAAACCGAGCTGAAGCTCAGCTCTATGTCAGTATTAAGTAAATGAAAGTTGTGAATCCAGTTAAAAAGAAGAGTGTCAATCTAAATGTTCAAGAGAGGGCAAAAATAAATCTGTGGCATATTTTCCTTAATGTCTTGCCACAGGGTGATTTCTGAACTCACAGCACAGATGTTTCAAATATGATACAACGTATCCGCTACAATGTTGGATGCTAATTCCATTGGAAATATGTACTAATTTAGGGAAGGTTATGTTTTCTTTTGATGAAGTAGCTCAGCTCCCACCAGCATTTCCAGGAACTTTTTCACTGTTCTGTGGTGTTTTTTTTCTTTAATGGATAATGCTGGAATGAAGTGGCAGGGTCTTTCACAGAAAGGCTAACTTACAGTAGTTTTTGTATAATGCTCTACAGATGTAGATGTTCCCCAGATGTGAACAGACTAGAAACTTAGTTTTGTCTCTGGGTATTCATTTGCCATATAAATCTCCCAACACATTCTTATCTGCTATGTAAATAAGATGTGGAATTCCAATAGTGTCTCAGCCTTCTACAGCAGATGGTATAGTGAGATTTACCACACCATTACATTTAATGGGATTGAATTCATTTGGATTTCTTGATGTTCACTCTGTCCTTCTCTGAGCAGCAGTGTTGCCAATGTTCCTGATTATATATGATTTGAGAGAGTGCTTAAAGAAGAAAAAACCCTTTATCTTAGAAATATGAGTATTTTCTGTCAAATTTTAAAGTGTGTATGTATTGCATTTCATAGGATTTATAAGCCCTATAAGAAAAGGATATTTAATGAATATTCAACATAGAACTTGAAGTCATTACATCTGAAGATTTTTGTAAATATCAGCTATCCAGTTAACTGTTTTAGTACTAGCATCATTATATATTCATTTGGAAAGAAATGAGCTTTTTACTTCATCACATCAGTGTAGACCGAGTGAAAACAATCTATGTGGAGAAAAAGAAAAATCTTTTAAAAACATAATCCAAATAAAAATTTCCGATTTTCATTTCAAAGCATAGCTGGCTCACCGTGTGCAATAATTATACTAAATTAATAAATAATATTTTCAAAATTGAAGTGCAAACTGACACTGCTAAAACATAATTAAAAATGACAGTGTAAAACACTGTCAAATTCTTCTAGTGAATTGTCTTTTCAAAAAATGCTGCTGCAAATGCCTTGATCTTCTTGTTCCACAAATTGCTGTGTACCCAAAATGACATCTAAAATGTATACAGATGTTGTATGCAGTCATCCATTAGTTGGTGCTTTAACTTATTTTGTCTGCTTAGCTTTCTACCATTTCTGCAATACCATGTGTGGTCTGAAAATGTACTCAAACCAGTCTTGTGAATTTTATCATGCTATTGCTGTCATTCCTCACGACAGTCAGGTAGACCACTAAAATACTCTTACAGGACAGCTGAATGAGAAAAAACATGTCTTTTTATACTTCTACTTAGTAAGGATTTCAGAATTTTTCCACCTCTGAAGTTACCCAGCGTTTCTAATTAAAGTTATTTCTAAAGTCAGGCTTCAGGCTCAAGAGTTCTTAACTGTTTTATAATTTTTTTTATGAATTGTAAATCAGTCATTTGATCAGCAATAACACACTCTTTACTATAGTGCCAAGCAAGGATAGCAATAATGCTGAGTCTATCATGCATGAATGAAAAAGCTTTAATTAGCACAGTGTAATTAGCAAACATCTCACTTTTCTCAATAGCATACATAGGCGATAGTACCACCTCTGTTGCTGGTCTGGTTTACACCCAGAATTCCTATTCCAGTGGGCACTACAACTTTGGCTTTAAATGTGAAGACAGATGAAAAACACAATGGCAAAATTCTGAAACTAATGGAATACCATGCAAAACTCTGAAATACAGAAATTTTGATCTAAATAACATGAGACAAAGAGATGATTCCACTAAATCACTGCATGGAAAGGTAACAGAGCTATAATCACAATAGGAACTCTGGGCTGGGCTTCCTGGGAAGAGGCTGGAGGGGGCTGCAGGTTCCTTTGCCCAGCTCCCACCAGCTTCCACGCCGGCAGCAAAAGTTGAAACGCAAGATCAAAATTGTCCCATTAAAAATGTTGTCTTTAAGGAAGGCAGAGTTTTAGTGGAGAAATATTCTGAAGGAGGGTTGTGCAAGCTCTAGTTTAGGCCAAGCCGCCCTCTCCCAGCACCACAACAGCAAGAGCTGGTTTTGCCAAGGCAGGAGTTTTGCTGCCAGTCGCAAGGAAGATGCAGCAAGAGCAAGACGTGTTCCCACTCTTGCACAACGATCACACGTTGCTGTACCGTGTGCTCACCGACTCCAAACACTAACTCAATGTAATCATTAGGAAATACCTTCGCTTTACTCTGACTATCAGCTGCTTTGTCTGCAAAAGAAAATGACATATCTGAAAAAATCATAGAAGAGGCGGTATGGCATTCTTGATTCATCTTACTATAGTTTATAATTGAAGTAAAAATAAGAGCTCTATAGATCTTTCATTTCAGTGAGACTTCACTGACAAACTTTTTCCCCCTTCAAAGACAGTATCTTCAGATACAGCAGCCCTACTTTTTCACACAGTCTGTGAATTGCTTTCTCACTCCCTAGCTTTGATGGCAATTAGATCAGAGCATCAATATATCTAATTTTTCTATTGTTTACCCATAGCTCCTGTTACCTTCTGCTAAGGATATCAACAATCTACAATACATCAATGATGTATCTATATTGGCATTAAGGAAATCAACTTCAGGAGGTTGTTGTAGGCCCAGAGGGGTTTTCTTATTTTCTTTGATTTATTCATAGCTGGCTGTAGCTTAAGACTGGTTCTGTTTCAGGGGAGGGAGGGTGGGAGGGAAGCATGTATTGTGGCTAGTTTCTCATGGTAAAAAAAGTATTAATAAAAAAACCAAAAGTTCAGGCATCTGTTATTTTTTTAAACATTTATATTCTCATGGTGAAAAATCAGGGGGAAAGAGGGAGGGAAGCATTTGCCCTGCAAAACCAAACCTGCAAACTATTCCATACACTAATCCTGATATTTGTATGTATACCTTTCATATATGAACTCCAAAACCTTCTGAAGCACTTTTTAGGACTTTTTAGTCAGAGAAGTCCCCAAGAAAAATGTATTGTCTCAAGTTAATTCTATTTCGCTTTAATATTGAACTTCTAATGGCTCACACAGCTTTAAAGTGAGTAGAGATTGCCCATGAGATCAAGCAAGGAAGCATTGTTTCATTCTGAAAAGGTACTTGGAGTTTGAATGTGTATTTGGATCACGTTATTTTCTTTGTAAACCCATGAGAATAGATTTTGTGTAAGATAGTGTTGGCACTTGCTTCTAGAATATCAGAGGAGCTCTGTTATTTCATGTGTCCTTTGCAGTCCCAGTAACATGAAAAGCGCAGGAGAAAAAGTTCACAACGTGTTCACACATCAAAGTCTTTGGGTTCTGACTTTTACTAAAGAGTAACAAATTTATTGGAGTCAAACAAAGGTCTGTTCTGCTCTTTTTTTCTTTTTTTTTTTTCTCTATGGTTTGGAATCTCCCAAGCAGGGGTATGGAGGCAGTAAGTGCAGCAGGGAATTTAAGGCTACGCTTAGGTAAAGGAGTGATAAATCAGAATTCCGCTTTTATCTAGTCAACACATCATTTACCCACTTAGATACATCAAACAGAGGAATTTTTCCACTTTTTTTATGCACTTTTTATAGAGCACTACAGGATGTATTCATGAGCCAGTGGAGAACATGAACATTAAATGAAAAATATTGATACTCGGTTGAATTAGGAAACAGCAACTGAAATAGCTTTCATTTAATTGCTTGGGGGTGCTCCATGAGGAACAAACGAAACAGAGATCTGTCTTCACAGCCTGCAAAACCAACCCAAGAAGTGAAAGGGAATTCTTCAGTCAGATACACCTGATATATTACAAGAGTTACTCTCCCTTTTCTGTGTAATCCCATAGTAAAACAGACTTATCCACACTTCCTAAAGTTGCTTGCTGACTTACCACCCGTGGTTATTCATATTAGCCAAGTTACCTGTGTAACTTGGAGCTGCCTGAACAATTTTTACATTTTAAAAAATCCTAGATGAAAATTTAATCTTTTCCTACTTTGTCCTCAGTTTCATTTAAGGAGTGGTATGCATTTTCACTTAAATTATTCTGAAAAACAAAGAAAGTAGTATTTAACTTTAGCATTTCATTAAAAGTGAGGATTAGCTCTGTCTACTTTTGAGCTTCTTATTTAGCTTGTTCTAGAAATTCATGGTTTCTGGGTGTAGTAAGAGGATGCTATTGACATAAGTCAGCATTTTATACATTACACATGGCTTCAATAGCCATTATAGAATTGTTACCCCAGTTCACCTTCACTATAACACAAGACTTGACGATTTCCCGGTTCAGATAGGGCAGTATTCCACTAAAGTACCTATGATAGTGACTCCAGATGGGAAAACATTTTGAAACTATTGAGAGCCAGTTTCTACATCTTTGATCACACTGAGTAACTTCTTGCTCTACAGATGGTGCCACTGACATCAGCAGTTCCTGCTGTAGAGTCAGGTGCTCGACAGAATGAATTTGATATCTAAACCTGGCCCTAAGGATAGTTCTCGCACCTGAAGAGGACTATTCTTTTGTAACACAAAAGGAAACATGCTTATCATTCCTTTTGTTATTTCATAGTCACCATTTTGATATTTATTTTGTTTTAATCCTATCGCTGAAGTGAAAATTTTGGCCACTTCTTCTGTTACACTTGTGTGATAGCTACTCTAAATTTTATATTGCTCATGCAGTTATGAACAAGATAAATTTGAGTCATGGACTGAATCTAGAAGCTTGTAAATCAAAAGACACCACAGGTACTCTGTGTTCTTGTTAGTCAGTCCCTAGGACTTAGATAGGAAAAAATTTTTAAAACAGGAAAATAATATACTGTTAAAGTTGATTAGCTGGCTGTAGTCTCCTAGATACAGAAGATTTCTTCCTTTTGCACAGCAGGTGCATGCATGACTTATGCAGGCAAAGCTCAATTTTGTAAAGGTTAAATTTGATCAAATTGATTAAATACAGATTTTTCTTCCATTCTATCAGTACCAGGTTTATGCTTACTGGTTAGAAACCTGTTTCCCAAAAGCCATAGTCATTTCCTTACTTTATTGTGTCTGATTGTTAAGTAACTACAATTTCAAGTAAAGAAACAATCCTTTTACTTGTAACTCGAAAATGCATTAAGTAGCACCCTGCAAAAATGTTCCTGTTCACCTGTGACAAAGAAAATAGGTAAGAATTAATTTCTCCAAGCCCACGGCACATCAATGCTCAGACCAGATGAAATGATTACTTCAAGTAGAAGTACTTTTTCTTTTAGCAAGTCGGAAGAACAAAGTTTCCAAAAGCATCACACACTGAGAGAAATAAATTACTTTTCTCACTTGGCTGAAACTGAAAACACAGGTCTGGAGCCTGAAAATGTTTAAGAATCAAGCTAAGCACTATGTATATGATTAGCGATGTTGACTTTGGCAGGGATTCTTATACAGATAAAGTTAAACACGTGTGTGAGGTTTGCATAGGACCAGGGAAAAGCTAGCCCGGTCTCTGGGAGACTGAATGCATTAAATTCCCCTTTGCAGTGTCTGGTAGCGGGTAATGTTCAATACCTCATGGCAGATACTCGGCCTAGGGGCTGGAGTGCTAGCTTACACCTGGGCTGATGGCTGGTGGCGGGCAGGGTTTCAGCTCCTCACCATGAAAAACCTTTGCACCATCCAGGAATTATAATGGAATTTATTCAGGGTCATTAACTACGCAGAGACAGCTGTGAGCACTAGTAAGATTTACTTAGCGTGAGGATATAAGAATTAACCAATCTCGTAGATTATAGATACAAATCTGTGCTCCGAATCCGTACAGATCAATGCTAAATGAATCATTAATATTCTGTATGAAGCAGAAAATGAAGCTGATGAAAGCTGATCCCCCTACCTTGTCATTACATTCTCTATTACCACAAGTTCATCCAAAATTGCAAATCATTACTGCTTCTCCGGCATCTGCCACACTCCACTACTGTCCCTGGAGCACTCAGAGAGTCAAATATGTTTACTAAAGCATAAAACTACGAGCACCACTCATCCATGGTTACACAGACACATCTGAACATTACTTTAAAAGTGTCATAGACCTTATATTTATTGTTCTGAATAAACATTAGTCTCACGAGCAGAGAAGCACCAAAGACTGGAGACTGGTAATTACTCACAGGATAGGTACACTGCCATTAGTGGCAATGAAAGCCTCTCTGTCTTTCCATGTCAGCGGATTTCGGTACTAAGAAACAGTATCTTGCCTCAGACAGGAGAATTTAACTCCCTGCTTCCTTAGTCTTATGTACTTAGGCAAAAAGACCATAACATTGCTGGGTGTTTGACTGCCTTTTGACGCAAATTGCACTAGACACAGTACATGGATAATTACCAGTGCCTATAGGCTCCGCTTTTAATCCAGACCTTTTCATATAAGTCTCCAAAAACTAATATTTGGGCCACCTGAAATATTTCATGATGTTTTCATTTTTTTGCAAAAACTGTAATCCCTCCTAAAATGCTGATAAAATTCTTATTTTTTTCAATGAAATCTAGAGGTTTTAAAATAAACATTTCTATATAGACAGTTTTTATGAAAATTCAGCACATTTTCAGAGTCAACAAGCAGAAAAATCAGTTACTAAGCTCTAGCAGTGTAATTTTATGTGAATAAAGAGGCAGTTGTCTATCTGATATCAACACATTCTAAACATCGAGGCGAAACAAAATTGTTATTCATACTATTATATTTCTAATTAAAAGGGACAAGAATCTTTTCCCAGTGACTTTCTTACAGTTTAATCTAAGTCTGTGATGAGTAGCAGCAAGATTTCAGGGAAAGCAGAATTGAGTCTGATGGCCAGATGTTTCTGTACAACAGTAGTTGCAGGACTGCGACCCAGCAAGAAGAACATGCGTTCACCCAGGACACTAAAATGTGCGGACGCTCATTGCACTCACTAGATAGCAGAAACCTTTGTTCTATAACGCAACTCCCAACAGCTTTTTAGCCCACCTCAGTTATGACTACCAAAAACGGAAGCTACCTCCGCGCTGCCATTCAAAAATTCCATGTTGGACTCACTCCCGTTTTTCATTGGTGCGCTACATGAAATCGGGGTAGACAAGAAGAAAAGCAAAACTGGTGAGATACTGAAATTTTCCACTTTTTTTCTGGCAGCCCCAAAACCAAAAGACAATGTGTGTTTTGGCAGAGTGCTACTTCAAGGCTGACAGGAATTGGGATTATTCTGGTTTACATCAGCTACTGGCCTGACCCGGGGCCTTTGGTGCTGTCCTCTAAGGGATGAGTTTGGCAGACAGAGATGCTGGAGAACACCCCTCGCCACGCCGCGCTGTGCTGCAAAGCGCCCTCAGGGTGGAAACCGGGGCTCCGCACGCCGGCTGAAACCGAGGAAATGCACCATAAGGCTTTTTATAACTCATCTCTCAGCCTCACAGAAGGCAATAGGCAGCCTTTTTTTCTCCAGTCAAAAATCTGCCTTTCTGCATCGCTCATATTCAGCTCACAATCAGATGCTATGCAGATCAGTGCCCAAAATATCAATCCAGCCAAATGTTTGCCAGAGCTTTAGGGAAACCTTACGGTCTCAGAACTATTTGCATTCCGAGTTGAATGTGCTTTAATTTCAATCCTACTGGCATCTGCTACGTTTTCACAATCTTTTAGATAGGTTACTTAGATTATTAGTAAGCGATTACTGTGATTTGACTTTTGTTTTTATTTTTCCCTCTCCCCCGTATGGAAAGGCAGCAAACTATGTCTGAAACTCTGCTACAAATTGCTCCAACCTCTTCATTAGATTTGACTTTCTGGGATGGTTTTTTACGTTTGAGGTTTACTTTCTAGTGTCCACCCATGCCTTGGAACAATATAATTTAAATGCCATGCAGATAACTCTCAAGACATATTCCAGTTGTAGTTGATCCCTGACCTGTGTTGACACCTTTCCTTCCCCAGCTGTGTTCATCTCCTTAGTCACTCCAAAATGAGTGACTCCCAAATCCACAAATTGTTTTGCAAAAGACCTTTCACTGGTATGTTGTCCTTGCTTTACACTTTTATTCTCTGAGAGTTTCATTAACAGATGCCAATCTCTTCTATTTATCAGCTGGCACCAGTGAAACTGCTGTATTTTCTCATTTTCTTTCCAGACCTGTACTTCAGATCTGCCCGGCCGGTCCAAGCTGGGAAAAAGGACAATGGCAGAGACAGCTGGGGGGAATTGCATTCAGCTATGGAAGCAGCAGGGAGTAGCTGTGGTTCTTGAACAATAAAAAAAACTTAGAAAATTCTTCTTTTTAATTTATCTAATAAAAATGGATTATACTGGTGTGGGATGGATTCTTGCTGCTCTAGGCTGGTGTTTGGATCCTGAAGGATCCAACTGAAAGATGCTCAGGAGTCCTCACTTGAGAGAGTACTGATTCTCCCTCTGGTTTGCTTTCCAATACTTGGGAAGCACTAATGAGTGTTTTAAATCAAAGCGCATCTCAAATATTAATGATGTTTCAATGTGCCTCCCATTTAACGTAAAGCAGCGCACAGCGCTTTTCAGCTGATTTTATTTTTTTTAATAGATTTCGCACTCTAACTGGCATTAGCAGGAGACCTCCGAGTGGCATTAACGTATTAAGGGTACTTACTTCCCTGCCTGCCTTTATCCCAGCCACCCAATGAGTAACAGTTATGGTTCAGCTTGTGGAATATCCCTCCAGAAACAGTTTCAAATGCAAACACCTTTTATGCCCTTTGGTTTAGTGCATCTTTTTATTTTATATTTTTATAGGGATTGGCTGTCAGGAGAGACATATCACATCACACTGTTTATATATAACGTCATTACAAAGATTTCATGTTTAGCTGCAGCTCACTAGGGCTGTTTTCCTTTTGGGGGGTACTTTGTGCCAAAATGAGAGGAAATAGCATTTCCTCTGAGAGTAATGAGCAGCTGGTGCTTTTGCCCTGGTGTTTATGGGATGTAATAGGCACAGTGGCACATTTGGAACTGGTTGGGGAGAAAACTAAATGCTGCTTTCTTTTATCTTTATCACCCCCTTTCCCAAGAAGGTTTTTCAGTTTCTATGGTTTATACTAATTTTAGAAAATGCAATAAAAATAAAACCGCAGCACTTTGCCACAATGTAGTCGGATATTACAATGTATGCTTGGTAAAGATGGACTGTTTTTATCAACTGGAATCGTAAAAACTAAGACAATAAAATATTTTTAAAACTTCTGCAAATAGTTCTTGGAAGAATTAAAGCAAAGGGAGTACATCTGGAAATTATATTTGGAGAAGAACCAGTGAAATTGCCAAAAACTGTACATCTGCTCTTCTGGCCATAGTGTGACCTTAACTTGCATGTTCGTGGCTGTCAGTCTCATACCGTGAAACTTTAATCCAGCAACACGACAACAGAAGAAGAACTTTAAATGTACTAGTTTCTCCCAAATAGCATTTACCAGTTCTTCAACCAAAGTAAATTGGTATGGATCCATTAACTGTGATAGAGCTATGCAACCCTCTTTGAAAACAATATAAACCCATTGAAACAGAACCAGGATCTGCTCCTTTATTCACAGTACTTCAGACTGACTGGTAAGACCATTATGAAGTGTGAATAGCCATGGCAAACACTGTTCCACAGGTAACGTCCTCTTCATCAGCCAGACTAATTGGTATTTGTGGTGATCTTCTAAACATTGGATAAACTAATGATATGCACTTGATAGCAGTTCAATAGCCAGAGCACTTTTTTGTGTTGATATAATACGATGAAACACATAATTATCTGCCCTTCAGGTAACAGTGCTTTTTGCGTGGATCACCATTGATACAAAGACTTATGTCATTCTCAGCTAGTGATGTCATCCTGGTGATTTTAGAAATGACATTATGGGCAAGCTTGGAGCAGTACTCTTCACAGGCGGTTACATAAAGTGACTTTAGAATGGTGCCACTTAGGTATTATTCAGCTGATAAGAAAGTCTAAACACACGTTTATGGAATTATTTTTTTATATAGTTCAAGATTATGGAAAGCTTTAAGGATGGTTATTTACTCAGCATTGCCTAAAATTTGCCCCCTAAATCCAGATTTGGGCACCTTATTTGGCTAGCTTTTGTTTTTCTCAAGTGATAGCCTTCCACAAAAGCGAGTTAAAACTAGGACATGTATGTACAGCACTCAAATGCAAATTCAAAATCCTGCCATAAGAACTTAATTTGAAAAACATCGGTTTTTGCATTTCCTGGGGGAAATACATCATGGCCAGGACCATGCTTCGGGGAATATCCAAATGGGTTGCAGTTCCTCTGAACCTTCACAGCATCCATGAGACAAGAAAACTCTATGGAAGCCTGAAAGTTATTTACTTGGGTCGTATCAAATTTTCACAGTGAGGGAACTGATTTCAGGTTGTGCTGCAAACTGAAGGTTCAAGACTGAGTATACTGGATTCAACACCTACGAATCGTTTCAGGCATGGTTGAACACAGCATTTCTGACATGTTACTGAAATGAAAGATGACAATGAGGGGAGGTACCCTTGGACACACCAGGAAAGCATCATCCCATGAAGCCTCCTGCTTCATCAGCATCACACAAGAGAAGACCTCCTCGCTGTAGCTTGGATCACCATCAGCCTCACCCAGAGGCCAGATCAGTTCACTCACAAGCCAGTAGTGGTATTTTCCTCACATTTCCTTACCTTTCCCACACATTCCTACTTTTGACATAGGCCTCAGGATGAAAGACAAGACCTGCTACTGAAGAAATGGAGGAGATTAATCCAATCACCAAAACGTCCCTCCTCTTCCACTGGCCACAGCTGCCTTCACTATTACTTGCTGACATGCCGTGCAGAGCCATGCACTTTGGCATCCCTGAGACTACCTGACCATAAGCTAGCACGCCCTTCTTCCTGCTTTTTTCATGCTGCCCTGACATCAAAATTTCCTGTCTTATCCAGAAGTTACTATGACTTGCCTTGCTGTCACCAACCAGCCTTCTTGGACATCTGGTTAAACTCATACTCCATTTACCTTAGCTCTTTCACTGTAGGATGTGGCAGCCTGCCTTCAAAAAGCTCTGCAGCTGGAGAGAGAGATATGGGGAAAACCTCCTTGTCCAACACGAGAAGAATATATAGGACCAGACAGACAGATGTCTCAACTATTAGTTGGGTGGTGCAAGAATATATTGTGCCCCATTTGCTGATGAGGGAATTTATCTTGCTTATCAATGTGAGGCTGAGCTATTACTGATTTTTCTTTTCCTTCTTTCTTTCCTTTACGTTTAGATATCTCACATGTTTTCAATAACCTAAAATAAAATCCTGCTTAAGCCTGAACCCAAATCCTTTCCCACAAAACTTTACATACTGCAAAACCATGCTCTTTTGAGATCATTGGATATCTTGCCATTCACTTCAGCAGCAAGCCCAATCCTACTCAGTCTTTAAAAAATACCTTGCATGTCTCCTTCAGAGAAAAAGGGACGGCAGTACTATTTGCATTTCTTTATCTGAGTTATGGTCATTACACGAATTTACAGAAGAGACCAGGTGTGTTCCAGCCTGACCTCTGCTACTTCATGCTGCCCTCGGAGCAAAGCAACTCCAGAGTGTGCACCTGAACTCCAGAGCTCCTCTTGCTTACAGCAATTCTTGTGATATAGAAGAAATGTATCTTTGGAAAAGCATTCCAGAGAAAAGTGCAACACATCAGGCTTCTAGTCCCCAGACTGCATGGTTAAATAGCGTTTAGGAATCAAAACAGACAAGCAACTAGTACGAACATTTGTACAATCCCTCTGAGAATGAAGAGAGGTTTTCTAACATTAGCAACCTCTTTAGGAGAATTTCTGCTTCATAAATGTTTTTCATACTGTTCTGCCTCTTCCCTTAAGCTCTTTCCATTTAGTCCACTGGCTCCTTGCTCTCTTTTTTCAGAAGCTCTAAGATGATACTTGCCATGGTCACAAGGTTTTGCATTACCTGACACAAGAAGATGAAGAGGGTCTGACAGCAGAGTTAAATAACTGTTGGTAGCTAATACACAGTATTGTTCAGTTTACCTGGTAGAAACTCAGTCAAAACCCCACTTATTAAAATCTACATCTTGTTAACACAATTAGGGTTTTGCAGTTGTTTGTCCCACCCCATGATTAGTCTGTGTTTGACATAGCAAAGCTTGCCATGGCTTCACTGGGGTAAGATGGGGAAGAAGCTTATTAAGCTACTGAAAAAAAACCTACCAAGCAAATCTTACTACCAGTAATCTGTGCAAACTTTCCCTGGTCAGGAACAGTTCACTCTCATCTTATGGTAAAGACATAGGAACACATCTTGCTGGAGTAAGAATATGGCATACCTCACAACCTCCACTACTTTGCTCCATTTAAGGTAGATTTTCTTTTTTCATAATAGTAAATCTGGAGTTTAAATTTACATTTAAAAAATCCTCTTGACCTGCTGCACCAACGACCCAGCAGGTGGTAGACCTAAGAGGAACTCCTGGGAGAATTTAGCACACACACCAATATTCTCATGAATATACACAATCAGTTTGAGCTCCGGGCTCAAAATTAAAACATGCAGCCATATTCCAAACTCCACCTTTGCAGCCTGGGCTTTGGGTTGCTCTGGCCTGTATGCCTGCTGTAAGCCCCTCTCCCCAGGGGTCCAGCTGTCTAGGACCCACATCATGGCCCAGACAAGGCACAGCTGCCAAGTCTCTCCCTGCCTAAGCAAAGACTCTCTTATGTCTTACGGCAATCAGTGAGCAAAATCATTTTTAGCCTGGTATGGTGTTGATCCTGACTGTCTTTTGTGTGTCTTCTCTAATAAGTAACTGGTTTACACTTCTGAGTTGTGCTTATCCTGCTTTTGGGTTTTCTGTGCTCATGGCAAAACGTGTCTGAAGCGACCACCAGATGAGGGTTACACAGCCACCTGATTACATGTCAGCTCTGACCCAAAGTCACCAAAAGCCATTTCAGCTATCTGGGATCAGTGGAGCACAGGAGTGTCTCAACAGCCTGGCCACAGCATTGCCAAAAGAGCTGAAGAAGGTGGTGCATAAGCTGAAGCCATTTAAAACAGGATCTTTTACTTGGTGTGTAGAGAGACCTAGGAAGCACTGGCCACCGTGGTGCATGCGGTATGGCTACCCTGATAGAAGCTCTGTTTATCATATCCAAAATTCTTCAAATAGTTGGCAGTCAGCTGGCTGCAGCCCCATGGTGGGCACAGCACAGGTCTATGTTGTCAGCAACACTTGGGTAACAGTCTGTGCTGAGTGTATGTATGGCTTCACATACGATGACAAGCCAAGCCCCAATAACTCCTGGGAAGACTCTCGAAAGGCACACACTTACCAGCTCATTCCTGTTCCATTTCAGCTCTTTTTAAAACCAAAAATAACCTTTCCCCTGATTCATCAACCATAAACCCACTGAAATATTCTACAGTGAGTCGATCAGTTTGTCATGCCAGGATTGCACAGACCCGTAAGAGAACAAGTGATGTATTATAATTGCACATAAAGGACTGGAATGATCTTTTGCATCTTTATTTACTTCTATTAGAAAATGTCTTGGCAGACTTAGCCATTAACATTTTCTGCTTTCTCAAGGAAAAGATAATTTATCCTCTTAAGGATATTAGACTCCTGTGTATTGTTTTTCCCCATTTGGTATCCTTGATTCCCCCTTCTGAACACTTGAGTGCTTGCAATCAGCACACAATGACACTTACTAATAACAACTGAACTACAACACCCCACCATAATGTTGTTCTAATACCATATATAACACCATATAACACCAGCAATGTGGAGCAGCTTCGCTGTGCGGAGAGTCGAGTCTCTCCATACCTACATCTGTTTTCTTTTCCCTCCGGTACATCTGCTGTGGAGCGTGACCCCTGCTGAGCACAATGAGACCCAAACTCATGTCTTTTGCTGTAATTCTGAGCCCCAATTCAAATTCTGGTGCTTGGCTTTAATTTCTCAGAAACTGACAGATGCTGGATCAACACAACGGCGTGCAGAAAGCTCTGTGTCATGTTCTGCTGTCTTTGTTATGCTTATTATATTCTACTGGAGAGGCGGCCAACAAACAAATTCTGTAGCACACCTTCTTGTTACATTATATGCCACATTGCCAGAAACAAGAGAAATATATGAGACGCATATGGGAAAAGGGAGAAGAAATGTTAGATGGCTAATCTATGCAACAGACCGCTAATTTTCACTGCTGCTTTCTTTGCTTCAAACAGCAACAGAGAGAAAAACATTCACTGATGAAATTATCTAATTTTTTTTCTGCTAAATTATGTCCTTATTAGTAACAGGCATACCCATAAATATAGTAATAGACTGGAGCAGCTGCTCCATCAGCGTTACAAGACTGCAAGACTTGAGCGTTCCTGGGGTCCCTGAGCTCTGCAATTCCTCCTGCTCTGCACCTCCCTAGGGCACAAGAAAGTCCAAATAAATTTCACTTGTAGACCTCTCTTTCCCCAGGAGGAGGAAGAGAAAAATATAAATCCTTATCCAACAGAGAGAAGACATCTTGTGTTTGCGCCAAGGATTTTTTTTTTCTCTGTTTAATTCTACAGGTCTAATGAATAACCTCTGAAGTCCTCTCTTGACATCTTCCTTTTAAAGCTCTTAGGCTGTTCCCTAAAAGAGGGCTAATGAAATCCTCAGTGTGCATCTTTCTCCTCGCTTTGTTTATGAGTAGCCTACACAAGAACCGATCAACATCACCAAGAGCAAAAGAAATCTATTCCTATTGCTGTGAAAAATAAGGATTACAGACACTCGCACGCATGTTCCTTCAGACAGGCACTGTTCAGCAGCGTTGGAGACACATTATTGAGCTAAAGAAACTTTTAACACCCAGAATGGCTCTTCCATATGTCTCTCGATATAAATCTCTGCAGAGATCCAACAGATATTTTTCAAATATTGCTCCTTCCCAGCCACATAACTGAAGAGTAAATCCCAGGTGATCTGCCTTACTAGTCCTTCCCTACGTGTGAAAGAGGCTAAGCACTTCAAGGCACCTCAAACCCTCACTCTTTCATTAGTAGACTTCAAATTCCTGAGGCTGAGGAGCAGAGCAATTGCTGGGCATGAAGGAAGCCCTCTCCCGAGTCCCCCTTCTGAGCTCCATCCACCAGATTTCAATCCTTCCCTGTTTAATATGAAACACTTTGCTTTTTTGGCAGGCTGTTTTCCTAGAGGGCAGGCTGATGAGAAGACCTGGGGAAAGCCTAGAAGGTCTTTGACATATTTAGTTATGTGCTCTTAGTAAGAACAATTTAATTTTGGTAAAAGTATAATTAACAGAAATCACTGGAGGATGCCTTGTGACTCAGTGAAAAACTGTGCTGAGGTAACATATAAAGCTTATTCAGTTTATTTAGAAAAGTGTGAAAACTCCATGAACAATAAAACTTCTACTATTCTCTTCAGAAAATTCAGAGTTTCATTAGCTAACATGTTCCACAAGTTTTTTAAATAAGAATTTTTACTTTTCTTCCATGGTAACTTTCCCCATTTTTTCCTTTACTCCACCCTCTCCCCCATCAATCTTTGCTTCTGAGTAAGTGTCGAAAGGAAAATACCGAACAGGGATGCTTTTTCTTTCTTTGAGAGAAATCTGCATAAAGGTGATTTTTGATTTTAAAGATAAATGTTCAAAATGTTTCCATGGGTCTATCTTTATTTATGTAGCGTGGGGATAGGTTTATGACCTTTTCAATGCTATTTTATAGTATAAGCACTTAGGGGAAGACGCCTGTATCGTGTCGTGCAGTGCGGGTCTGCACGACAGCACGCCCATGCGTGGAGGGCTGCGGTTGCTTCAACCATTGCTGTATCCACAGGGGACAGAGCAGACCGACCAGGGCTCTGCAGTGGTAAACAAATGAAAGTCCAACTGGTTTTCCCTGTAAGATTTCATGCATCAGAAAATCGCACATGAAAATGTAATGATTAGGAAACTAGCAAGCTCCCGGATTACCGAGCTAACAGTAGCTCATCCTAGCAGCATGTTTTACATTGCTTTCATATCTACAAGGCACTGGCAAGCTATCAAAATAACACCAGCAAAACAGTGGAGCACTATGCAAAGCAGACTTTCAGAGGACTGCACTTCTGTCAGTTATATTACGAAGACCTCGTGTTATACCCAAGCCTTTCTTTTCTCACTGTTTTAGATTTGACCATAATATTTTTATGACGTGTGATTTGACAACACTGGTTAAGCAGCACTAACTGCTTCCAGTCTACAGGCTTGCTGATAGTTATACTAATACATGCTAACACTTGCAAGAAACTATGTGCAAACATGAAATAGCACTAAAAATAAGACTGAGGGTTTGCTAATGCTAAACATACCAGGGGGTTTCAGAGTACTTTAGGGTAGTGAATGTCCACATGCATAATTACATATAAGGGTATGGCAATTCAGCTCTATTTCCATGTCCTGGACATGACATTGTTTATTCTAGAGAGTCTTTCCTTTTTTTTTTTTTTTAATATTTTTATCTTTCTTATCTAAATTAAGATTACTGGGGAAGATCATTTTTGAGCAACTAATAGGTTCACAGTGACAAAGCTCACAAACTATGTTATGACTGACACAGCATTGTAAAGTATTATTTATTGGAGAAAGGACAGTTAAGAACTCTGGTGGTACTGAAGCAAACGATTAAGCAGTCATTGCCAACCACTGTAGCAGAGAGCCTGGTTTTCTGAGACATTACAGCTTTGGGAGCTATTTAGACTCATTTATATTGTGTGTAAAATAAACATCATCTGTGCAAATGGTGAGTGTGAAATGTTAGAGATTTACACCTACTTCATATTTATGCTGTACTCCTTTAAGTAATTATAGAGAGGAACAAAACTGGTTAGACAGTATTCTTATGGTTAGCATTTGTAGAGAGGAAGCCTTGAAGGCTTGATTTCCCCTCGTCTTCACAACCACTGGAAAGGAATTCAAAACAGAAATGAAATACTGCCAATCTCATCTGAAACTGATGTAAGAGGCAACTTTGCTCTGATGTAAATGAGATTAAGCCCAAAGGAGAAGTAGGCTCACAGAGAATTTAAGGATCTCACCTGTGTTCTTTTTATTTCTGAAAAAGAAAATGAGGTTGTAGTAGTAACTAAGCCTACAGCAGTCTCAGAGATTTCTCTTTAGTCCCTCGCATATACATAATTGTTAACAGCTCTTTATCAGCTCCTCTCTGCAAGGGTTACAAAGGAAATCGCAGAGTTCCACCCTCAGACCTGCTCTTGCAAAGATTTTATCCAGTAAGGTCTCAAACGTGCTCCAAACCTCCCTTCTGCAGCCACAGATTTTGCAACTTATGAGGTCACCTGCATGGGTACTTCTTAACTCTACTCCAGAGTCCAAATTTAAAAAAAGAATAGAATTGCAAGCCCAAACAATTTTTATTTGTGTGCCTAATGTAATCCAGTTCGGTTCAAGTTTAGAAACCTAAATAATTTCTTTAATCTTGACCTGATCATCATCCTCCACCTATAGGCATCGACCCACGAGTCATCTAAAACAGAGACAAATCCATTTTACTTGCAGGCTGGATTTTTCGATCTTTTAATTGGTATCCAGTTTAGGTCACAGTGAACAGGGAGGATAATGAATAAATCATTACTCCTCCTCCATGATTCTTCTGGTCTTCCCTGCTGGTGCTTACTGACTTTACTGAATTATTGGACCAAATGTACTTCAACTTTGTGTAGATGTCAGAGAAGATGGCCACATGTGCTGTAACTAGCGTGTATGTAGCATGTTGTCACCAAAGCAACATCTGTCTGATGACTCAGAGTAGAAGTGGTTCTGTTTGTTCTGTGTCAAAAAGAGAGAAACACTACTTTGATGTTCTAGCATGCATCAGAGTACCAGACATATGCACAACAGAGAGAACGGCAAGCAGCACAATCTGGTTTCATTCCGTATATTTTAGGCATTTTCCAAGGTTAAAAAAAAAAAACAAAACACAGTTTAATTCTCTAAGCGGTGAACTGCTTTGTGACACCTCTAAATAAAATACTCCTTCCCCTTTCTTTAAAGCAGCAACCACCCACGTGCTTCATAATCTAGTCCTGCCAAAAGTGACGATGAGGGCAGGTTCTGCCCATTTACACACAGGAAGCAAACTGTTGAAGTTTGGTTTTTTGAAACACATGATTTGCAAGTTATCACAAGTGAGTTTTTCAAAATACGAAGCAAAATAACTAACAGAATGCTAAGGGCTACAAGAGGAATTTATTTTTGCAGTATAAGAGTTCTTCCCATGGTATTCACAGATGACTAGCGAATTCACTATTCTCAGTTCCCAGCTTCACACACCTTTAAGAAACATAGTTTTCCACAGCTGGTTGCACAGAGCATTCTGTGCAATGAAATCCAGGAGCCTTTCAGGTGTTTCAAGATGAGCCTCCAGAGGTGAAGGCACCAAATCATATTTGTCACTCTACAACGCATAAGCCTAAGGGTCCGGCTCAAGGCATCCCTGGATCCAGATGAGCTACCAAGGTCCTGCCAATCATTTTGGCCAACAGCAGGGCCAAGATGCCAGAGAGCATGGGGACTCGGGGACAGAGGGCAGAGAGCAAATACTTTTGGGTCTATGCCTAAATAGATTAGGGGGAAGAAGAGCCTCCCGCTAGTTAAGCATGGAGATACAGCTTCCAGAGAGGAGGCAGAGTCAGCCAGGAGCAAAGCTTGCCAAAGACGGTTTCAGAAATCATCTGTGATTTTAACAACCAGTTGTACTGAAATGTGCTCCAGCAGAGTCCTGCAGCTAGTTATTTTATAATGGAAAGAGTCTGTAGCTAGTTTGTAATCCAACTGCTGAAGAAGAGCAGAAATTAGAGGGGATACCGCCACTGCACCCAACGTGCCGGCTTGGACTCACAGCTCACGAAGGCCCTCAGCTCAGAGCCGCTCGCTTCAGAAGAAGCAGTAGACAAGGTCTCCTCCTACAGCATGAGGTGCAGTCTTCAGCAACAGGCTAAGTCTAACCCTCAGGACTGCAGAGTCAGCTAAATTAAAATGTCATCTTCCTGCAATAGAGTGTTACTGCAGTCATAGTCTGCTCATCATCTCTATGAAGAGTTTTTACTGCTGTTTGTGCAATAACATCCTATCTTGAAATGGTGTTTGTTAAACTTGCACCATATTTCATTAGTTCCTGCCATTTCCCATCACAAGCTCTTTGAATTGCAGAATGTTATTCAATTTAGTTACTATTTGGATTTCTTCCAGAGCTGTATGGCTCTGAGAGCAGCACACAAAATAACAACATTGGCTTGTATTATTTTCGACAGCTCCCTTTGTTGTTTTCTGATGATGATAAATGTGTGGTGAAATAGCTGAGAATGTAATCAACGGTGCTGATTTTGTATTCACCTATGTTACACCATATTATATCTTTTGCAGTTTTAGTAGTCCATGCCCTTTTATGCTCCTGACACCACAGTTGTTGCTATTATAAGGGTAATTCTTTTCTTAGCAAAACCAAAGTGAAACTAGAAAAGTTCTTTGTAAGTCTGTAGTAGAGCAGAGAACGAAATTTAGACCCCTTTTTCTCAGGAAGTTTCAGCAGTTCCTGAAAAACACCAAAGAAATTAGTGAAGAGCGAGACAAAAAGATAATGTACATTAATACTTTCCACTGTGAATGAGTGATTTCTTAGCAGAGCAATGTGAACTTTATAAACTGAAGTTTTCTTTTTATGCCTGTAATATTATAGCTTAGACTGAGCAACTATGGCAGCTCTAGCTTATTGTTTGAAGTTTAAAGGAAACCCCCATTGTTTAAACCTTTATTCTGGAGGTTACTGTGTGATTCACTAGTATGAGAACATATCCGATAGCTTTGTATGATTGTGGTGCACAGAACAGCCAAACAATTTATGTGGAGGCTGGGGCTGTAGCAAACAGTTCGACGCTGCACTAAAATTTCTCTCTGGCTTTAAATGCTTTAAATCAGGACCCATACATTTGTAAGACTGTAAACTGTCTGACAAAACCTTATCCCAGTTCTGCAGTAGGTATAAGACGGGAATCCTGCCCTTAATCAATCAGTTAAGTACATAACTTGATTTTAACGTCATCTCTTCCTCCTTTTTTCTTCCTGTAGCTTAGAAAATTAAATCTATTACTGTGAAATTAAACAACTTAGAGAATGAAGTGATATTAAATTGGGAAATAAAAAAATCAAAAGGAGAGGGACACTTAAAAAAAAATCCTTGTCCCATAGCAGTTTTGACAGGACTGTGCCATTCAGTTTGCTGTCCCAGGCTGGGCTCTGCGCAGTGTCGCGCTGCACTAGTGTGGGCTGCGAGGGCTGTATTTTATAGTAGCTTCTCTAGACCAGCTGCAGAGAAAATTCAACAATAAAATTCAAATGATGTTTGTCATAAGCTTCTTTCATCGCTACATTTGTGTACATGAAATGTAATATACTAGTGAGAATGTCCCCTGACATGGGGCTGATTTTTATATCCTTTAAATTTACCACTAGCTTTACAGATGCCGCAATCTCTTTTATTCCGGTTCTAGCAATTATAACGTAATCTGTGCTAACACTGCAGATTACTAGGGCAATTTTGAAGATAAATGATCACATCTCCATTTCCATCTGCTGGTCCAATCAGGAAAATGGTGAGAATAAAAGCTACCCCTTACACTGGTGCATTTTGGTGCCTGTCTAGCAGTCTACTCAGTCAACTGTATTGGGCCATGTAAAGAACAATTCCCATGAAGATATAAAGAAAGCTCCAAATTCCCCACCCACCTTATGTCTTCATTTTACAACATTATAAAGGTCCAAGCATTTATCTTTCTCCATCTTTGGGCACGCTCCCTGTAGAAGGCTTTTCTAGATGTAAATTTGGCACATTTCTGTCCCTGCAGCTGCCGTAATTACAAGCTCTGGCCAGAGTCCTTAGCCAAGCCACAGCCACAGGCAGTCTGTCTTGTCCGAGAGCTGCCGTACAGCCAGGGCACTCCTGCTTCATCTGGTTTTGCTGGTCTGAACTATACCCGGGCACCAGTTTGCAACAGACCGGGGTCGATAAAAAGAAACACATTTAGAGCAGGCTTAGGTGTCCACTGGTTTTAGACCACAAAGTAAGAAGCCAAAGCAAAACGAACACTTCTCCCTGCCAAACCAGACAGACTTCTCCCCGCTTTCCTCCTCCCCCTCTCTAAAAAGCCTGTCTGATGAAGACTTTTCAAGAAAATTAGGTTTGCAAATCTCCTGAATATAATGATACCGGGTTGTGCATAACTGCTCAGACATTTCTTATGTCATCAGGTGCAAAGTTTCAAACCATTGAAATGTGTTTCAATTCAATGATTAGGAAACAAAAATATTTGGGGGATAAGCAAGCTAGAAGAACAATGCAACTGTATTTTCAAGGGACTTATTTGCAGCACATTTCTACTAGTAATTATTTTTTGTTCTGGTTTGCAGCGCTTCTGCTTCTGGCATCTCATCTCCTTCACAGCAGCCAGCAATTGAATTAGAATCATTGCTGAACAGCAAGAAAAATCTGTCACAGAAGTCATGTTGACAGACAACTTTGTTCTGTTCTCATTTCTATTTTCCCTTTATTGTATTTACATCTGAAAGTCCACACCTAGAAGTGAGCAGAAACAGACACAAATCATATTTGTCTAGCCTCTTCCTCCTTTGTCCTGCCTTTGTCTCTGATAGAGCCGGCATTCAGCTGCTTGCGTCAGGAGGAAATAGCCAGCCACCAGTCTTTACTACCCACTGCGTCTGGCAGCACGTCAAAAACCTACCTTTTCTCCAGCATGCTGTGGTAGCAGTGCATGTCTCCCATTATCATCCTGAATGACTAACAGGAGTAAAAGATGATGGAATTCTTCCTTCATAAATACTAGATGTCACTGGTTTTGTGTACGGTGTTGCGTTGCCCGGTATGACGTCACAGCACCTACAGCACCCGGTCCATGGACCTGTCATTTGAACACCAATCCATCAAAGCTGCCTTTCACAGAAAACCATTGCAGATAACATGCGGTGGGGGTTTTGTGTTTTGGTTTGGATTTGGGGTTTCCCCCCCACCCCCCACCCCGGGACAAGCCCAATGTTTTATACAGAACTCCTTCTTTATATAGTGCTTTCACAGACACAAGCAGGCAGCAAACCCCCTGTAAAACTGACTGCTAATAAAAGCTGGTAAAATGTTGTAGGTTTCCCCCCTCCTAGCTCTCATGACACTGCATACCCTAAGGTCATAAAAATAAATAAATAAATAAAATCAAAAATCCTAAGGGTGAGAGAAATGGGGACAGAATTAGTGAAATAAATGCATGTCCTCCTCTTTCAAACTGCAGAAGATAAAGAATACCAAGGATTACCTCCAGACAGAAACACCCTTCAGAAGTTGATTGGCGGAAGAAAAGTGCACACAGCAAGTTTGATGCAGCTCATGTCTTCCAGAGATAGAGTACTTACAGAAAAATCAACTCCCTCCAAAACCAGGAAACAAAAAGTATTTCTGCCAAGAGCTCCTTCTGCAGAAATCAACACATCCTGTTTGCTTTATAAAGCATGTGTATGGAGGGCCACTCAGCAACCTCACTGACTGAAGCCAATTTATAATTCACCGATGCCTTTTAATCTGTGGCACCTCAGATAAAAGCCCTGCTGTGGAACGAGCTACGAATCCCTTTGCAGCAAGGATGGATCTGGCTCACGGTATGTCCCACAGGTTCTTCCAGGGAAGCAAAACCTTTGTGGGCTGGTGACTTGTTTTGACATACTGTGCGGTACAGATCATACGGTGGCCCCAACTTCACAGCCCTGCGTGTATTAAATAATGCAGGGTGACGCTGTCAGAGGCAGAAACAAGCTGATGCCAGAGGATGAAAACCACCATGCCAAAACACCACCTTTGGGTTGTGGCTGCTCTTGGGAAGTTTCCTTCCCATTTCTCTCCCTCTTCCGCAGAGCAAAGGTCACTGCCATATATTTATGTTAGGAAAGGAAGGAACGCAACATGCTTCCTATCCTTACGCACCCATGGAAAACACTTCTCCTCATCTAGACCTGGTTTATTAAAGAAAAGGAAAGAGGAATCTGAAAGCCAGGCCAAAATGCCCACAAAATTGTGGAGCCCAATAGGCCTAGGCAGTCATGGTAAAGGGAAGAGTGTCCCTACACATCTGTGGTGACCATTCTTTGGACAAGTTCATTCAGAGGCATCCCACATCTTTCAACTCCCTGAATTGTTTGCACAAGCTTTACAGATGTAGGACCTGCACAGTACCAACTGAAAGCAAATATTTGATCTTAAAGCAAAAGTTAGAAGTCCTCTACCTCCAGGACAAAATTCTCTATTTGCACATATTGGTGACCATTTTACAGTCATATTTACATTTGTATAGTCAGAAGTCAAAAAAGTGTAAAAGATGACAGTCAAAAACAATGCAAAATTTACCTTCTTGCATGAAAAATATTCAGTGAAACACCAAATGGTGAAAACTGGAAAATGCCATTTGATATTTAACTCCTTGATGAAGCATGTGTTTTTCCCCTCAGGAGAAAGCCAGAGTCGCTTAGAGGGAAAGAATAGGGTTTTTTTCCTTTCAGGAATAGAACTCAAATTCAGAAGGACATTTTCTTTCTGGTGACAGTGACAACTCCTCAAATCACATTTTCTTTAAATAGATGCAGTTTTTACATACTCCCGTGGCATAACATATATCAGGCCCATTAATGACACAGTTCTTGACATCACGGGCAGCTTTAGACAAAATGAGGGACTGCAGCACTAAGATAACCACTAGTCTCGTCACTCATTTGGTTCATGTGATCTGACCTATTGGCATGGGCTTTGAGTATATGGTCCAGCTTAGTCACATTAATGTCATCTCTTTTACGATCACCTTTAAAGCCAGAGCTTTCTGATGCTTGGAATTTTTCTATTCTGCTTTCTCAATTTACAAGCTTTAAAGTCAGCAGAGTGTGCAGTGTCCACTTACACACATCTATGCACACACAAATCATCCCAAGTTAAGCAGAAACAAGGCGCATACAGATTTTCACATGTTCATAGACCTATTCATGTACATGCACAATTAGTCTTGATTGCACAGAAGTGATTTATAGTAAAAATAGCACACATTAGTGTGCAACTATTTTGAAATGACAAAACTAAAAAAAAGTGCTAGAGCTCAATAAATTGTCTTGGCCTGAAGAGTGGTTGTAAAAAGGCATGAAGATAGTTAACTCTTACCATTTGACAAAAGTAATATAAATAACTGTATTAATTGAAATCTCAACAAGAACCAAACAAAAATATTTTTGGGGTTTTTAACTAACCTTAACATTCACATTACACATAAAACTAAAGAAGGTTTGTATATATGTATGGGGAGGGAATGTTGTGGTATAGATCTTGGATACGATCACTTAAACAGTACTGCAATGGGGAGAAATTATCTATTGCTACAGAAAATAATTCTCATTACCTTGTCAAAGCCTTTCAACTAGATGTTTCTACCTCGTAACTTCACAGACTACTTTGTGTAAGGAGAGATATCATTCATCTCTAAATCCCATGACATCAGCATGCCACCCAAACTTTCTCTAACAATACTAGAGTGATCTGTCCTCTTCCCTTTTAAGTGGCAACATTTAAGAGTATTGCCAGATGAGTATAAAAAGGGGTTTGCATTCACATGCCATTTTTTCCACTCGGTTTTTGTTTAACACATGTCGACGTCTTTAAAAACGCAAAGAAACCACAGCTAAGAAATTGCTGGCCCGTGGGACTGGAAAGGTGATCTGAAGGTTTGCCCTGCTGGGTCACTTGCTGCGTATCCGGCTTACGTCTCTGGTTGACAGTAAATTAAAGTTACTGCCATTTGGCAGGTGTGCAGCAGCCTGTGTAAAACGAGTTGGTGCGGCGAGCGCTGCTGTTGGTGAGCAGGTGTCCCCACCACCCCAGCACTCGCCTCCGCTGTCTCTGGAGAGCGCTCAGGAATCGCCCAGACGCGGAGCACGGTCTGCACTTTCACTCTTACAGGTGGTCCTTCTGCTTCGCCGTCCCGGCACGCGGGCAGGACCGCAGAGGAAAGCACAGGACTTCGCTCCATGTGTGGTACTCCTAAATAAGCACTTCCACTTTCACTGCTAGCAGCTGGCTATGTGCTATGGGTTAAGAACTTAGCATCTGAATTTAAAAAAAAAAAAAGAAAAAATCAAACAGTGCCATTATGTTAATATTACACATCATCCTGATAATCTTAACAGAAAAAATACATATAAAAATCTAGATTGGTGATTAATTATGGGAGACCATCCTGCCTGGTTTCTTTCAGTATTGGAGTGGCAAACAGCTCCTCACCGTACGGAGCCCAGAGACAGCTTTTTACATGCTCCCTGTGGGAAGCTGGATGCCTTCAAAGGAGTCAGAAGGGAAACACGCAGGAGGCATTCTGGCTCTGCTCCTTTCTCTGCTGTGGCCAGCAGCGCCAGGAGGACTTGTTTGTAAGAAAAGAAAAAGAATCCCAAAGTGATCAGATGAAGAACAGCACAAAAATCCAACTGAAAAAAGATCAATTAAAAAGGGGAAAACTGTTGACTTTGAATTTCAAACTCCCAGAAATCCACACCTGATATTATAATATCATCGCAGAAATAAGGGATGTTTCCTCACTTGGAATTATTTGGTTTGTTGCCATTTATTTTTATTTAATATATAGAATGCATTTACCTTAATGTAAGACCATTGGGTACATTAAATTAGCAGAAAATAAGAAATTGTCTGAAAACTCAGTGCTGCCATTACGAACAAGACAGCGATAGAAATTCACAAAAGTAAATGTGGGTAATAAGACCACTTTCAGGTACATGATAGAATAATGATTAAAGAAGAATCAAACTCATGCTTCAGGAAAATCTGGAGATAACTGGGAAAACAACAGTGTTTCACCATGAGCAGGTTACGTGAGGCATTATTGAGACAATGTATAGAAAGGATGTCAGAAAACATTGGCATAAAAATTGCTTTCATTAAATGGTCAAAAAATAGTGGGAAAAAAAAATCTGTTTTATGCCAAACTGATTTGTCTTTCTTGACTGAAATAAAATGTTTTGGTTTAAGATTGTTCTTCTATCTGGGGTTTCCCCTCTGTCCCTTAGTTAAGCTTAGTTTATAATAATCAATGGAAACAGCTATTTTAAGACTCAAACATCATGCAAAGAGTCCAAGCCAGCCCATAGCAGTCTGAATTTAAGGAGTTTCTCTCACCTTATTCTGAAACATCTCTGCCTTGCTCAGAATAATTACCTGACTATTTGGAACACAGGTCTATTACAATAGAAAAATCATGTGTTTGCATGAAGGTTGTTTCTAGGAACTGCCAGGTACAGGGCACCAGATTACAGAGGTTCATTTGTCCTGTCCACTGTGTCAATTTCTATGCTTTTTCCAAAATTATGGTCTTGCTTGAATTTCTGAAACCTATCTTTTTTTCCCAACTTGTGATTTCTTGAAAGTATTTTCTTCCCGCATTTTTATGCTTTCAATTCTTTGCAGCGTGTAAGGTCGCTAAGCAAGATCAATTACTGTGTTAAGAGTTTCAATAAACTTACTCTCCAAAGCAACATCTTTCTTAAACTCTAATCTTTACTGTTGCACTACTCTGACAGTTGCCATTGAGCACTACAAGAAGAAGAATTAGGTAATTGTATCTAATTGTGTTCTCCCTGACTGTTGTTTAAACAAGGAAAGCCTTTCAGTTGTTGTGGAAAGTATTAACAGCAGACCTTTGCTGACCTTCTAGAGCCATTTGGGAAAACTTGACATTACACAGAAGCTTACTCAAACAAGCTATAATTAAGTTGAGAGTGGAGTGACACCACTTACAAGAGAAAACTAAGTATGGCCATTTAATCCAAAAATTACTTAAGGACTCTCGGGAGCACAAAAAGTTTACCTCTACTAAAATAATTATGTTTTGCCATTAGATTAAGAGATGGTACAAATGGAATATGCATGTTCTTTTCAACATCACTACCCTTCGCTGCTCTACCAAAACTGGAAAGGGCAATGGAAAGACCTTTCAAACTAATTTTTTTGCATTCAATTAGGTAGAAGCATCTCCTTTGCCTTTAAATAACCTGCCAGTCATTCACAAGGTAAGGGACAAATTCCGACTGCTGCTGCATACCCCAAGGTCCCAAGGACTAACTGAAGTACAGGGACTTGGCCTTCTGAGGTTCAAGACAACAGTGCTTTATCTCTGGCTTCTCATATTAGGCACTTCTTTATTCCCTCCCCTTCATCCGTCTCCCCCACTATCTTACTTCTACCTTTCACAGCAAATATTTGTTGGTAGTTGTCTCTGGAGTCAAAATGTACAGCACACAAACTGCAGGATGTGTCAAAAGTAAGAAGAGTGCCAAATTTATGACAGTCCTGTCTAAAATATTAGGCATTTATGTTTATGTGAAGGTTATTTAGGAAAAGCCTCACACCCATCCCTCCTTTTACAAAATTCCTACTTTAATATTCTCAAATACATAAAATTGTTCCCAAAATATATACTCTAATCTAAGTGTCTCTCCTAGCTCTCTCTGAATTATCATATGAGGTATTTCTTGGAAAAGAACAGGCATTAAAAAAAAAACCCAGACAAAAATATCCCCCTCTCTTACAGATTCAATGGTATCAACTTCTCAGATGGTTTCACCACACCAGCCACAATATCTCTACTCAGAGATGCAGGAACCAGCCATGCTATCCAAATCTCCTGCTCTCTGTATTTTCTTTTTTTCATGCTGGCTTTCATGCCCCTTTCATCTCCTTCCTTCCCAAAGGCTGCCTTCTGTACATCCTCATGCACAAAAACAATTTCAAATCTATTTGCCTTTAACATATTTATATTATTCCTAGAAAACTTCAGTCCTTCAACATTGTCTATAAAATTCTAGAATGCAGTCTTAAAATATTTTTACTATTCTAGTCCTTATCTCTAAATATACATCAAAAAACTACGAAAGACTGCCAGGAACTGGAGCTAAATGAATTCTGACAAGTTGAACATCCAACCAATGAGAGTAGGTAATCGTACTCCTGTAATGAAGGACTACTTTAATGCCCGTATGAGTGATTTGACTTGTGCCTCTTTTCAGTCACATGTATAATATATTCCACAAACATTATTGTCATTCATTAACATTCAGACTGTGAGTGCAGAAATCTCTTTTCCCTGTTTACTCAGTGAGGTACTTTCAAGTACTAAGCACAAAGCAATTAAGAGCAAGAACCCATTTACTGAATATCTACAGGTCAATAGCTAAAATTATTTCTTCTGGTTATACCTGTTTCTGTATTTCAAACTACCTCTAAACACATCATGCTTGCAGGAAATTACAGAAGAACCGTAAGGACACTGAAAGTACCAAGGTGATTTGTGAAAAGTTTTACATTTCATAGTCGTGCCTCGCTATGGTTGTTCTAACACCACTGTAAGATTGATACCCTTTTGAAGGCTATTCATCCACATAATTTAGGTGCCTGAAATAGTAGGATGTGAATTAGGAAATTAGTTTTCCTATTGCTCCTCCATAGTTTCTGGAAAAGGTAGGATCTTCTGGATGACAATTCAGAGCAAAATCTTTTCTCCCTCCAAGAACTTGTCTCCCTCAAATGCCTCTCAAGAAAGCACAAAAAGTCAAGTCAGCTAGCTGAATTACCAAAATCAGGCTTTTTGAATTCCCTTTGAGACTATTGCTTGCAAGAACGCGATATTTCAGAAGGTAATAAGAGACGGTAGATTGATTTGGAGAGGAGAAAATTGTTTTCTTTTCATCCAAATTTGTTTCATTGTAAGAATGTTCTTGCAAACACAGTGAACCAAAACAGGTTGGAAGTAAAACAATTTTAAATTATTTTTATTTTTTAAAAGATATAACAACAGAGAATGAAATGCTTTCAAATTCTTGCAAACCAAACAGCGAGAGAATGGATTTGTTTTAATGTATCCAGAACAACCTCTTCTCTCTAATGCAAAAAAAATTACATAGTAACCTAGCAAATCAATATAAAGTCTTTTTATGGTGGATCTATTTGCAGGTGATTCTTTAATGTTATCCTTTTTGATACACAGTAGGAGCAGAGGGTTAGAGGTAACTTTTCTATTCCCAGAATTATTCTGCTAGTGAAATAGATGAAGGAATTTTCACTGGAATGAAAATTTTTTAATTCAGCAGAAACACCATCCAGAACAGAGACCCCAAAAACACTTCTGTTGTTGAAAAATACTATTTCTCAGCACTAGAATGTTCACAAGTTTTCATTAAATTCAAGCAAAAGGATATCTCATGAAGAAGATGAAGAAAGTGAGATAACGCATAATACACGTCCCTTGCATAAAACATAGGCTGGTAAACAGGGCTCACCGGGGATGCAGGACAGGACTTCATACAGAGGAGCACTAAATCTAGCTTTTCTGCATTTTAGGGGAGTGTCCAAATCTCCAGTCTACATAGCCAGCCTCTGTCACTCATCCAAACTCTTTATTTTCTCCCATGTTAGATGAATGTCTGTTTATGGGAGCAAAAGAACAGCTCAATAGCAGAACCACCAAATTGAGCTTCCTTCCTCCACTGAATATCAGATTAACTGGACTACAACACAGAAGTTATTTGGAAGAATTAGGCAGTAGCCTAGTGGTTAGACATTCTGAACTCAGATATCTAAGTTGGGAGAGACTTGAATGTAAGCATCCCACATCCTGACTGCTATAACCTGAAATTCTGGAGATGTAAGCCTGCCTTAGATGTTTCACAACTAGATTTCTAGAGCACCTACTTTATACTCATTCAGTGTAAATTTGACATTGCATTGAGGTTCCAGTTTTGTCTACAACGTCATGAAACCTCTAAAAGTATTTTATAGGTACTGAGCTATAGAATCAACTTACAAATAAACTCTCATTGTGCTCTCAGAATCTCACAGAACTAACTGGATTTGTACTTTGATGTGGAGATGAGAGGAAAGCTTTTAAGAGATTTAACCTTTATTAAGCTCAGATGAAATCTACATTCAGCAGTAAAATAAGATGCTATTGCCTAAAGGAAGCTGAATTCACTTCCTGATAAACGCATTTTAAAGTCTTAAATTTGCTTTTACCCAAAACAATGCAAAAAGCATTTTACTCTCTTCCCTTTTCTATAATGAAAGATTATATTGTTTCGCACATCAGAGAAAAATACCATAAACATATTCCATTTCTGTCTTATTCCTTTGATTTTTTTTCCCCCCTAAAAAGCACCCAATTATTTAGTCCTCATTTTATTCATGGCTTTAATAATTTAAAAAAGCATTTATAAAAAACAAAACAACCAAACAAATCATAAAACACAAATAAGCCTATGTCTGACAAATGTGAACTAGAAGGAGAGAGGAAAAAAAAAATCTTTATTTCTAAACTACAGATTATTATGTAGATTTTTTTTTGTTGTTTGTTTTATAAAAGGCCTGATAGATGAAAGTTTTATGTGCTGCCTTTGTGCAGAGAAAGGGAATTACAGCTCAACCTAAGTGTAGTCTCTCTTGATACTTCTGGCCACAGCAAAATTAAGAAAGATGTTTTGAAGCAGTGAAAGTGAGTTGGGGCACAGCTGCCCTTTTCTGTTGTGCTTCGTACCAGAGAACTTGAACAGAGCAACCTTTGCTTCAGTTATACCTAAAAGGATGGAGGCAACTCAAATCGGGGAACGGGACAAAACGAGACAGAGACCTTTGTGATGTATTATCTTCTCACAATATTCAACTCACAGATGTTATGTAAGGCTTGAGATGTGTTGACACTGAGGAGCATTAGCTCCAAGTCAAGAGGACAAGGACTCTTGTAGGCGTAGTCCACCAGAGGACATTTCCCTACTTGCAGAAGTTTCCTACTAGGTTTTTGTGAATGTTTTATCCTACAGAGGGATGTTACAGAGAGCAGATTCCTTGGGACTGTCACCTGCCTTACAGCAAAAAGAGGCCCCAAGCTGAGGTGGCCGGAGCATACCTTTCCTCTTCGGAGGGCCTACAGCACCTGCATGGTGCATTCGCCAGTGACTGGCCCCGAGCCTCCAGAGGCGCCACCCAACAAAATCATTTGCCACAGAAACTTAGGAATTTAGGCAGTTGACATTAGATCTACGAAGCCCAGCATCATGGACCAAAAAACTACTTACTGGTAGCAACAAACAATTGCTATGCTTTCTGTGATAACAAATTCACTGATATCAAAACAGTTACAGTCACTAAAAGCCACATAGCCTAATCTGCAGCTATCATTATATTGTAATCTCAGTATTTTCTTCTCCAACATCTCAAATTATTTATTTATGCCCGTATTACTTGGCAAAAAACCAAACTCAACATTTCCAATAAGAAGCGGTTTGTTAGGAGAAAGGTCAGTGCCCAAATATTTCTGTCATTTGTATTAAGATTTTTGCTTTTGCGTTTATTACTTCTGTGGCATACTGAAGGGTATGACATTTATCTTTCTATACATGGTACATTGTCACTGAATGACAACCAGCTTCCTGCCGAGTCACTGAACAGATTTTTCTGTATTTCCAATAAAATCAGGTTTGAACAAAATTGAATTGCATCAATTCATTTACTAAAACTCTGTATGTTTCTTTTGCATTGTAAAGCACATAGTTACATAGCACGAAATCAGGCATTGCTAAATTCAGGCAACATATAATAAAACGCATCGTACAATCCTATCACCCAAAGTTAAGTTAAACGTGTTCCTAAAAACTCCCTATTTTGTGTGAAATATTGTGACCTTCCATTTAACAGTGGTGCCATAACAGTTGTTCTGTGTTGTGTAAGAAATATTACTACATGTCTCCATGTAACTCAGCTCACACCAGTCTAAATATTTGATACAATATTTTACAGTTTGGGTTTTAACATTAGTTTCAAATTCCCTAAACTAATAACTGAATCTTTAAAACTCACAAAACAAAACAGTTACCCGAGTGGAAAACATCTTAAAAGCTCTCCATAGTTGGGAATAAAGCTTTATTAAATACAACTGTTCTGACACGATGGATGTACTTACCATAACACCTATGGGCTTACACTATTACTGCTCTCTTGAACAATTCCCCTAAGTGGAAATATATAATTTAGCACACCAAGGTCTCTCAAAATGTACTGTCTTACAAGTTTGTCAGTGTCTATCAGCTCTAGCTAAGTTCTTAGTGGGAAGCACCCTTTTCTGTCTTAAACAAAAACAACATAATTGAATTTAGAATGTTTGTTAAGTAGTTTATATAAATATACTAAAGACATAAAGCCTAGTGTCTGCAAAATTCTGTTGCTGACTTCATACACCGGTGCCCTCAACAGACTAAGCAGAAAGGCTTGGTGGGAAAGGGTGGGGAGGACTGAACAGTTTCCAAATAAATTTGAGTTGTCTCCTCAGTTCACATGTTATCCCCACTAGCATACCAGAAAACTTTGCCTGAAGAAAGTTTTGATTAAGGACATATGACAGAAAAACATAGTCATGCTGAGAATTTTCACAAAGTAAAATAAAATTCCATTCACATACATGTTGTTTAGCTATAAGGAGAGATAATCTGTAAGAAAGATAGCAAATCCTGCATTCAGGAAAAATACAAGCCATCAAATGGCCTAGATGATACTGTGTACTGAATCCAAAAGCAAATTAATTCTTTGTTGTGAATAATCTGCCCAGTTAAAGTCAAGAGAATCCATGGCTGCTTTACGGAAGCAGAAATCTTCCATGTGAATATCAGGAACCCATGTTCACTGACAGCATGAAATTTCCCTAGTAACTTCAGTCAGCTTTAACTTAGGTTCTAAGCAAGAATTGCCATGGTGGAACATATTTTTCAAAGTTGCACGACACCCTTCTGTGACATTACCTCTCATGTTTCAACCTTTACCGGGGAAAAGGTAAAACAACAGTATCTGAAAAAACCTAAGGGAATTCATAAGAAAGAATCTGATTTCATATATATATATTTGTCTTTAAAACACTGCTCCTTGCTGTACTGCTTTTTGACAAAAAAAAAAGATATTTTCAGAATGTGTTTGTAAAACATGAAACAAACTGTTTCCTACGCAGTGTAAATCCCTGGCAGTGCTCCCCTGCAGAACATGCTCCTTCCCACTCTCAGTTAGTCTTGCATGGTAATGAACAAAGTCGTTTCTTTTTGGTTTAACATGCACATTTATTCAGGCATTTTACATTTCTGTCTCTAGTTTCTCTAAAACAGGAAACAAGTGAAGATATACTACTTCTTATTTTAATCCTGACACATTGTGATATTCTTGTATTATATTGTTTTGTTGATGTATGCGTAGAAAAGGAAATTCAAGTCCACTTTACAGGCTGTGGGAGAGGGAAAATAGATCACATGGGTAAGTCATAAAATAAGTGTGTGTCATGGTTAAAATCAACCTTTTTCCATGACTATATATTTCTTTCTTATTTCAACATACTTTGTCCCAACTAAAGAACAAGAAGCAAGATCCAGAATATAAAAGAGTTCTAGGCACAAGCATTTCATTTTCTTCCCTTGCAGTTTGGAAGTGTCTTAATTTGAAAGAAAATAATGCCCCAAGTGCCTCTCAACCTTTAAAGAAAAAAAAAAGTAAAAAAAAAACCCACCAAACCACAACAATTCATTCTGCAGAGCTTGTTAAACATAATCTGCACTACACTGCAGGTGAGGTTTGCCAGCCCAATCTGACAGGCATTAAAAAAATAAATTAAAAAAAAGGAAAAATAAGCATGCCTCCTGCTAAAACAGAGGGGTAACTGCTCCTGTCCTTTGTGCTACCCACACGGGGAGCATTCAGAGCCTGCAGTCACCTGCATCTCACAGGAGCTGTTACTAATTATTCATTATGAATAATTCCTCTTCAGGGAACCTAGGATCAAAGACCGGACCAAATACTGTTCCCGTATACGACAGACTGCAGGGCCCACCCCAGCCCTTCACACTTCAAAGCGGCGGTGGGATGAGGAAGGCTGACTTTGGGCCAGCAGCACGAGGGCTACAGAGTCACACGGGTTTGCCAGAGCCTCCTTCTGCCTTCCCCCTTTTTAGCAGACCCTCACTAGGAGCACTGCAGGCGATGAGGGATCCTGAGCCAAGCAGACTGCAGCACGCAGTTGCATTTTAGCTGCTTTTAGGGGAAAGGGAGTCCTTTTTTGCTTTACTGTCAGACATGTCCTTCGGGAACCTTTTTCCTCTTTCCCTTCCTTCCAGGAGCATCTCCAAACACCATCCACCACATATAGTGGTAGGAACACCTGAGTACCACTCTCTGTTATCAGTCTACACTGTTGTAGTGCACTTCGCTCGTAATCACTGCCAAAAGCAGCTGAGGATGTTGAGGAAGGGGGGATCTGTCTGTGTCAGTGCCACGCTGTCCCCCCCACACTCCCCTTCCCACCAGAGAAGGCACTTGGGCTCGCAGTGGTGACTCCGGGACCAGTTGAGGTCTGGGAAGAGGGACCTCCCTCATGCAGGACAGATTGTGGAAGTACGCTTGTCTTGAACGAACAAGTTAGATTCTCAGAGATGTTAAGTTAACACATATGCACCCTGGTTAAACCACACTCTTAAATCTTGTCTGACTTTCTTCACCATCTGCAACAAGGTTTTTCTCTTTGAAACTATTAAGAGAAGTTGACCTTTTGCGCTTACATGTATTTCCTCTGTTGAGTTTTTTGACTCATCATCCTGCTGTGTCAATGCTTTCCTGAGGAGGACTATGATACATAAATAGCCAAGCTCAAAAGAAGATCCTTCTGATCTATTTGGCAGTTTGTCTTCCTTGATTATATGAGAAGACAGTAACTTGTAAATTTTCTCCTCCTCAAAACTTAGCAGAGTTGAAGGTACTGAGCTGTGTTGTTTAATGATTTCTAAAGGAGCCCTGATTTAAAGACTGGAATAACAGCAAAGTTTGGAAACATCTGGTACTAATCTAATACCTACTGCAATCTAAAAAGACTGATTAAACACTGCGGCAACAGGTGGTGCAAACACTAGTAAGTCAATTTTAATAAGAGAGGTCAACACCTTCAGCTCCTCATTTTTCTTTCCATAAGTACTAATAAATTCCTCTCAACAGGTGTGGGTCTAGGATGTATAATTACATTGTTCACAAGCAAAGGTCTAGTAGTTCTATGTTAAAGATCTGTTTTAAAAGAAAAGGAAAAAACTTCCAGTGTTTAAAATGTCATCCCCAACTTCCTCCAATATTCTCTTTTCGCATATATTTTTCACATCATGACTGTTTATGGGTATCAGACTGGAAGAAGTACCACACACTGCTGATTACTTCTCTGGGAGGTAAACCTCTTCTGGATTTACTACAGATTCTTGTCGAGCATGTTCTAAACTGTGGCCATAACTAGGACAAAAATTCAATTCCTTCTTGCATTCAGTGGGTACCTATCCTTATTTGTGCAAGAAAGCTCTATTTGATTGCTGATGGCTCTCAATAGTGCCTCAGTCTCCACTCTGCCTGACTAAATGACTGGGACACACACACACACACACACATTTGGCATTCTTAATGTTCTTTGTAACACAATAATGCTGGGACAAACTTTTCTTGGCACCTGAACTAAAAATGACGCTTCAGAGGTCAGTGTTCTGGTTTGACCTCAACCCAGGTGAAAGACGATAAAGAGGCTCTGAAGAAAGCAAGAGCTACATTGCTTGACTAAATGGTTCTCATGCATTTTACTGTCTACAAGGTCTTTTCACTGCCTGCTACATAGGCTATTTTTACAGAAATCCCAAGGGGTTATTTATTGTGGGAATAAGAAATAACAAAGCAAAGAATAATCAAGGGAGTGTTCAATATAACAATCCAAAAAAGAAAACAGTAGTGTCTGAATGAATAAAGAAAAACTTTGTCATCCACCGTGCTGTGTAAGGGTTGGAAGGTCCAGTACAGAAGCAAATAAGCTAACAGTTATTATTCTGCAGGGACGGGAGTCTGAATAATCCCTTATTCCAGTTGTTTGGCAACACTGTGCTGATTACAGCTGGGGGGTAGTTCTGCAAGCAGAGGAAACGATAGCAAGAGAGGGCACATTTACAACAAATCATGAGAATACACAGAAAATTTGGGCCCCCCCCCAGAGGGTCCACTGGAAGAGGACAAAGCCACCTGAGACAGTCACAGCCCCGGGGAGAAGGGGAACCTGTGAGCTCTACTGCAACAGGAATGTCCCAGGAATGAGCAGCCTCTCCTCCTCCTCTCATGGAAAGCATAAGACCACTTTCCATGTATTGCTGTGACACACTTCCAGCCAGAGTAAGTACAGAAGAAGGCTTTTTCTTGGCATTACAATCCACCAACAGAAGGAAAAATAGATTTGTTCTCCTGCTGCCCACGTAGGCTGTGTTTGTCCAGCAGTGCCAAGTGACGCAGCACAGGCTCTGCACGCGTTGGCGTGTGGTCTCTAGCCACCGTCATCTGCATTTTGTCAAGTCCTCTCCAAAAAAAAAATCTAACTGCATAACTACCCAGTGAATTCCTCCAGCCTACACTGCCACGCATGGCCGCAGCCATACACGATTCCTTCTTCCCCAGACCACGAGGACTGTTATTAATCAAAGTCTGTGCCGAGGCTTCTTCCAGTTGATGCCTTAAAATCAGGAGCTTCACCCTGTAAGTTCAGGATCAAGTTGGATTGCTTAGGTGAAACTATGTGCGCTTTAAACCATTTAAAAAGCAATGTTCTGGTCCTAAATGATCTGTCTTGAACTCAGAAACACAAAAAAAAGCTCTGCAGACATTTCTGTGGATTCAGTCATACATTCTTTTAGCACAGCTGGGTATCTGCTTTCTGACCAGGAAGTCTTTTTAGTTCTAAGAGCCTTTTAATAACTACTTGCTGTAGAACTACACAGTTCTTTGTTTATTTATTAATTATGAATAATTAGAGAGGACACTCCCAGGAGAAAGAGCTTTTGTTTTTTCAAGGGGATATTTTAAGAACATTTTTATACAGGACCCACTAAGTAACCCTCATTCAATCCACTCTCACCCAAAGCTTGGGGGTGTTTGTAAATGCCTATGTAAGTATGTTTAGAAGGACCACATAAAATTTGAATTCAAGAAAGAAAATACATAGATATGTTTTTTTCCACCTAAGAATCAGTTACACTAAAAGCCAAGTAGTAAAATGAAAATACAGAGTTTAATAAGAGTCTGATTGGCATTTCTTTTTCCTAATCCTATATACCAACTGTGGCCTCAAGGAAACATACAGTTTTTGCTCCATTCTAATTACATGGATTTAAGAAAGCTATTATTAAAACAGAGCCTTCATGTTTCTTCAGCTCTATTGATATAATGGAGTTGGTATTGATTCAGCTTACTCCTTTGAGTTTATATTATGAATGATTTGCCCCCTCATCTACAATTGCTTATGAGACAGGAAAGGAAAAAAAAAAAAGAATCCAAACAAAAAAGCCCCATACAACTCTATACAGAATTTAGACATTGCAACAAGGATCTTTTCCCATCTTACAGCCAGAAGGAAGGGGAGAGGAGAGAGAGAGAGAAAGGATTGCCCTATGTAGATAAAAGGTACTTCATTACCAGGTAGAAAAATTCTTTCCTGGATACCCATCAGTAACTTCACAGCAGCAAGACACTAAATTAGTAGCAAAAATATTTACAAGAAAACATCCTTTTTCTTAAGAATACTTGGTCGGTCAGGCCATATGAGTTGCCAGCATGACTAACGTGATGGCAAAATAGCTGATAATAGCAAAGGAAAAGACATCGCTCTTCCACTTTAAAAATCTGATGATCTACAAGATAAGTATCTTGTTCACAGGATTACTAAATGATTCTTCTAATGAAGACCCTTATAAATATTTTCTTCAGAGTCAGAATAAAAATTACTTTGTTGTGCAAGCCAAATGCACTTGAATAAAAGCATATTGCTGCACAGTACATGCTAGAAACTTTGTGGAGAATGCTTTGTGGACTATAAAACAAGGAGTTCAGTGTCACGAATCAGAAAAACATACCCCCAGCATTGTACCTTTGCTGTATAATGGGTCCATTTTGACTGATTTTTTCCTCTTGCTAATTATACAGAACCAGCTTTCTGATAGACTTAGTCAAAGTGGGGTTGCCAAAGATACAGTTATGAACTATTCATTTTGGGAGTAGATTAAATTACACCATTTCATGCCACACCATGCTGCAGGTGCCACAAGTTTTTATGGCTCTAAGAAGCCATAAGAAGACAAAATTAATGGAAGAAAAGTTAATAGAGTACAGTTAAAGACAAAGATAAAACTAGCTCAACAGATCTCTGAAGGCTGGGGGGGCAGGGAATACGTATATGCATGCTTTCTGTGGTCTTGCACTCTAGAGAAGCTTTTAGGCAGCTGTGTGTTTGCTTTCAGAAATATGAGGTTTTGTTTATAAATAAAATAGGACCCGAAACATTTACCCATTTTTTTTACCCAGGGTTTTTTTTTCCATTGTTTAATATTTAAATTCAATCCAAGATGCAATTGCACACTTCACTGTATTGCTCAGCAAATATCTGAAAGCCAAGTACCTTCCGTGAGACTGTAAAGGTGTAAGAGAAGCAAAGGTAAATATGTAAACCAAAAGACAGGGTGTAGTCCATGTCTCTAACTAGTGTCAGAGCCTAACTGGTCAACAGAGCTGCAAAATCCCTCAGGGAGAGATTCAGCTCATTTTAGTTTAATTGTCTAATTACTTAGGTGTTTAATCTCAAATAGTTATCTAGGCTCTCTTTATGGTCAACGGAGGGAGCAAGGCAACCTCGGAAAGAGCTTTTACCAAAAGGAGGCTAAAAGAATCAGTCGTTGGAAGTACCTGTCCATTGATTACATGGGTGCCTAAGTGATGGTTTCAGTTAAAGTTATAACTTCTGGACAGCAAGTGTTCGGTGAATGGATCCTGCCCATTATGTCCCCTTTCATGTCTAGTGCCCTCTGATCCGCTCAAGGGAGGGTTGCCGGCAGGTACTGCTGCAGGATCTGACCCAACCCTTCACAATACCATGGGAGTCTTTAGGAAGCACTGGGTGAGGCTCAGACTGAGGTAGAGTCCATGCCTGAGTGATTGCAGCTCCCTAATGTAAAAAGAAAATCTTAGTCATTATTTCTTATGAGAGTGATACACAGCCTCTCACAAACTGAAAAAACCGATGCACATTTCTAATGCAGTCTCTAAAGCAGATCATTATGTATATCATTTTGTATAAACATAGTCATCAAGGGAATTTGGAATAGATTTATACCAACATTTTAATAAGTTTCATAAGAAAGAGGTTCATCAAATAAAAATAATGAATGATGGAATTAAAGAACCACTGAAAATTGCTAATGTGTTTAATCATCTCAACATCTATATTTATATATGACAAATTTGGATGATATAGTGGGTGTAATTCTGTTTCAAGTCTCTGAGCAGGGATTGCATTCCAAGATACTCAACAAAAGCAGAGCCTGAGCTTGCCTCATCTGCAGTCAGATAGAAACTAGGACTCTCTGACCATTTGCATGAGGGCACTCGAAAGCTTCGCTGACATCCAGATATTCAGTTAATCAACCAACAAAAGTCACATGTGAGCCAAAGAGAAAATAGACCACAGCTATATAGAAGATAAAGAGAATGCACAAAAAATGGTGTAAGATGTAATAAACCCTGACTCTTTTCTATGATCTAGAACCACACCTCCATGTCCTGCCCTTTAAGTTAGTCACTCAGCTATGCTCACAGGTGCTAAACCCAACCGCACCTACACAAAGAACCCAGGCAAATACAGTTAACTCAATCTGTGCTGTAATCCTGGAACCCCTGCTTCACAGTTCTGAGGGTTTCTAAGGATAAAAATAACATCATAATTTCTGACCTTTGTGCTTACTGCATGATTATCATTCTTTTTTCCTTTGCTTTGACTCGCAATATCTCATCTCTTCATCTTCAACAGGGCTGCTCTGCCTCAAAGAGAGTCAAAGAAGATGCCAGGGAAAGCACACAGAAGATGCAGTTTCTGGGAGCATCACCTCACACATCAGCATTAGCCCTGTGTCTGGGTCCCCAGGCCTGTGTGAGGAGGCGACTCGCACCATCTCCCCGCAAATCACTTAGTCAAGTGCAATTGTATTTTTTCAGACGGAAACACACCTGCAGACATAGCAGTCCAGCTGGACTGCGAAAACCCTGGTTTGGCAACCATAAACAAAATTTTTCCATGGGAAAATATTTCCAGAAGTAAAAAGATTATATTTCTAAGAAAACAGGGCTTGAAAGACTCTACCCTAAGGCCTCCATCCCTTTTTCAGGTGACAGTTCTCTCCTGCCCTGTCCCACCACCAGGCTAACGTCACTCCCCGCCGCAGGCAGCTCACCCTTACACCCAGCCACAGGAGGAGAGTGGCAGCTTCCAGAATCTCCAACAAAACTCTGCCTGCTCTGCCTGAAAAAGCTAGCTGGGGTGAGCAAAGGTAAGAAAATCTGCAAGTAGAAATTCTGAGCAGAGAACCTGGACATGTCAGAGGCGATGAGGCTGCTTGATGGCCCTATTTATAACTGACCATATGGCAATTGATTTCCTGTTGCTCACACAGGGCATCTCCATGACTCCAGCCTCTGTGCTTCTTCCCACCTCTCTCTTCTGCCAGGTTTATTTATACTTCTCCCCAGCTCTGAAGGCAAATCAAGTTAATTGGCTATTACATGAGATTAAGCAAAATAACTAAAAGATAAAGAGAGAATATAATGCTCTGATTCACTGTGCATAGCTCTCCATGGGAGCTGGGAAACAATGTGATAGCTATTCCTGCACAAAGCAAGGAAGGCTCTACATTTTCTGCTGTATGCAGGACTGAACAACAGTGCAGGTTTATACCTGTGTTACTGATTCAAATGCTCATTCTTACCCAAAGTTTCACATGACTTTCCATTAAAGCCAACATCTCAATTTCAGGCACACTTAGCACCCCCAAAACTAAAAAATAGTCTTAAATGTCTACCAATTCTGCAATTGTGTGATGAAAAACATAACAAATTAAATTATTTTTTTATTGAACACTGCACAATATTAGTCCATTTGGAATAGAGATAAGGAATTAAGAGCCAAAAAGACCTTTCCAGTCAATGATCTAAGATGAAGAGATGCCTGGGGGAAAGAGACAAATTTGGAGTGTAGGAAATGAAAAACAATTAGAAGAATTAAAATAATTGTATTTTCCATGAGGGAAAAATAGAGATATGGGATAAATTACTAAGATGGGTTTCTAGAACAAACAGTGCAGCATTCAAAATGGTAATAATAGGGTTTCAAGTAGAGCTATGAGAAAACCTGCTTAGTGAGCATAAGCCCAACTTAAAAAAAAAATTCTAATCACAAATTTGGTGAACCTAGGGAGAGGTTAATTAAGGCTAGCAGAAACAAAGAGGGTAAGGGCAAGGCCTACTGCAGCAGTTCCCTCCACCTTCTCAAATTTCCAGCAACTGGAAACAAAAGAAAGACTGCAACAGGGAGGTAATGAGTGCAGAAGAGGGGAGAAAGCAACATTACCACATTCCCTTGTCCTACACTTAACCTATTTCCCAACAAGACTAAGCAATGCAATCTGCACAGGGCATCTGTGAATGCAAACATCTTTACGAGCTACAATTCCTTTCAAAATGTGGTGTTGATTTGCTAATTAGTAAGAAGATAAACATTTCTGACAGGTGAAATATATTGTTATATTGTTAATTGAGTTGCACAGAATAGATTGGATGAAGTGGTATACTCTCTTTCTCTCTAGGGCTGGAGCTCAATCCTTTCATTTTTTGCTTCCCTAAACACTAAAAATAGGCTGAGAATCAAAGAATAGCATCCTACAGTGTAGGGTCCTAGTACTTAAGGTGGTTTCTTTCAAAACTCCAATCCATTTACCTGCACATCAAAAGTATGTGCTACTCCTGTCTTTTCATCATATGTAATAAAAACCTTTAGAGACATTTGAGAAAAAAGAAAAAGAAAACCTGTGAATGATCCATTGCCATCTAACGCGGGTTACACTCTTCTGAAGTACTCGGTCTTGCCCACTTTTAAAAGATGGGATGCTATACTATTATACAGACAGCAGACCTCGTCCACGTACCAATTTCTCAGTTCCTTCTCTACAAGGATCCAAGTCAGAATAATCTGAAATACTATGTACAGCAGCACTTGCAGAAATAGCCAACACTGTCTTGGAGGCAAAACAGCCCAAATCCCCACAACTTTGGTAGCAGCAAACCCTTTTAGCTGACAGTAGCTCTGTCTGAACTATCAAAACACATTACAATCACACCTGTAGACCACATTAGTTAGTGCGAGGAGCCCAGTCTCACCACTGTACGTGCTTTAGCAGGGGCCACTTTGGACTAGCACCTGCAGAGTCCAGAGGAGCATCAACAGGAGGGGAGCACCAGCCCAACCAGCCTTTCCATCAGCACAGGCTGCCGGGAACCACTGCTTGGTGTCATCTTTATGTTTCACTCTTCCTTATTTATGTTACTGCAAATTTCTTTATCACTTATTAGTTTTTCACTGTGAGACCATTATTATCACAATTAAGAGGGAGATCAGAGGAGTTAATTAGCTGATAGCTTGTTCACCACTGCTTCAGTATTGTCAGCTTTCTGGCTTCAGTTTATTTGATTCACCAGTTCATGATGTCAGGATCAGTACGTGTTTTGAAAGTTATATTTTTAAAGTCCAAAAAAACAAAACGTAAAAATACTAAGAGAATCATATAGCACTTATTTATAGTTCACAATTTTAAGGCCACTTTTATAAATTTGGCAGACCTGGTTCATTTTTTTTCTACTGATTTAGAAAAAAAATAACAGGATAAAGTGTCTTGATCCACAGTAGCAAAGCAGAAGTTAAAAACAGAAGGCTCTGCTGTCCTTTTCCAGTCTTAAGATTAATTGCATTTTCATAAAGATTTTTATGCTCCATTCACCCTATATCCCTTTGTCTTACCCCCTCATCCTGAGAGTTTTAATAAATGACTCATTCTTACTAATTCAGTCCTGCCAGCTTTCTTTTGGTACATAATATTTCAGTACTTACTGCAGTATAAGAGAGTCTCCACTAGCCAATTTGATTAGTCATAGCCTCATCTTTGCTTACCATGCTATTTTTCATTTTTTTAAAGTCATCTGGAATGTATTCCCTGCTCTGGTTCCTGCTGTGTTGCTTTGTGTTGGAAATCCTGAACAAGGCATACTTTATTTGTAAAATGCTGGAATGGCCTAGCATTAAACAAATGCTGCAAGCACTGAGCTTTACACTTTGTTTGAACTTTACTAACAACTTAAAGCCAGCTGCGCTAACTCCCTGAACTGTCCCTTTCAGTAAGGCATATCAACAAGAGCACCAACCTGCTCCAGCAGCACGTACGGGGCCACAGCAAGAGAAGCTCCACTGTTCTATAAAACTCCAGGTCTCCACTACCACATCACCTACAAACTTATCCCTCATGGTTCTCTCACATCTCCCCATCTCCTTCAGAAAAAGTTCTGCCTAAGATTCCCCTCCTCCTTGACTATTCCATACCTGTTTCAAATCACTTTTTTTTTTCCCCCTATGAAGTTTTGTTTTGCTAAGGAAAGTCTCAGGTTGTTGTAGGCTTACCTGCAAACTTCATTAAAAAGTTAGACGCTTGTTCTTCCTAGTCATTACTGAAGATGAAAACACAATGGTGATCCCTGCAGTATCCCATTAGCACCATGTTACTCCTTCTCAACCCCTTCAAAAAAAAAAAAACCAACAAAACAAAACCACCTAAAAATGATGTCTTATATCAAGAAAAAGCCACATACTATTTATTTAGTCAGTACATCCATCCTGTGCTTCAAGGTTTCTGAAAAAAGGCTGTAAGAATAGAAGGATCTCACAGGTTTATTACATTTGTCAGATGGCCAAGCGTCACCTCCTAAGATAGTTTCACCTGTTCTAATTGCTTGTTAGTTAAGCCAACCTGCCTTCAGTTATGAGAAGATTTTTATTGTAATTAAGATAGGCATGGTTACTTAATGCCAAAAAAATGTATATTATTACCTTACCGCCTTCAGTTACAGAATATGCTATCTCTTCATTATAATAAACCAGAGAGATTTGATCATAATTAACCTAAAAAGGCTAGTCATAGAAAAGGGCCCAGTTGTGATCTGATTAAAGTAGTCTAAAATTCTAGGGCCAAATTAAAATATCTTGTAAAGGATCAAGTCAGTTAATAAAATTTTTCTCTCTCTCCCTACCCTCCACTCTTTTTTTGTACCCAACATACTCCTTTTAAAATGAATTTTATCTTGGTTTTCTCCCTCCAGAAGATAAAATATCATGGACTAATCTATTTATATACTAAACCACTAAACATAGATTTTTCCAAAATGCCTGGGAAACAACTATACTTTTTGTACAGCCACTAATGTAGGCTACAAATCTTTGCACATTGAATTCTAAGTCAACTTTTAGTCTGTATCCCACTGACGTTGAGGGGGTGTAGTTGTGAGTCAGTTATGATGAAATTGGCCCTAAAGAGGTAAAGAATAAGGGTTAAATCCTGATTTCACTGAAGTTAATGGCAAGACTCTTCTTCACTTCACTTCAGTTGGTTCAGGATTTCACCCTATGGCAGAATTTTAGCCTCTGTTTGAGGAGAAAATGAATTAACTGTCACATGCCAGACAGATGAACATAAAGCAAATTAATCTGTAACCAGAAAACAAGCCACAGGGAACATCACCGCTGCACACAGCTCCATACATCACGAGACCTTCTGTTCAGTATGAAAGCTATGAAGGTGCCTCTTTCTCCTTCCAGTTCCATAGTCCAGAAGCCTCCTTTGAACCAGGTTCAGGAGACGTCTCTGCTGCCAACTCCTTTTCCATGAAGGAAGTCCAACTGCAACATCTCCCTGATTCTTGATTAATGAGCAGGCTATCCTGCATACTCACGAAATGTATTACATGTAGAAGTGGGCTCTGGCACGAGTCCAACCCAAAGTGTAGGAAGCTGAGTGAAAAATTCTCACGAGTAATAAAAACAGTTAGGGTAATGGAGCTTTTCAAAAAAGGAAAACATTTCATTTTCACTTTACATTTTTCTTCAAAACAGATGGAAGTTTTGAATGCGAATAAATACTAGAATGGGTTGAAAAATGAGCACATCTTGCTAAGAAAATTTAAAAAAAAGTTTTGCACTATTCAAACTTTGAAAAAATTAAGACCAAAATTTGTCAGTCCATCTTGGATGACATTGCAAAATGGTTTCCAAGAGCTAACTCCCATATCTCTGAACAGTCCGCCCTGGAATACTATAAATCAGAAACTATTTCCAATACTGTTAACAAAGATGAAAATCACACTAAACCTGTGTGCCATGCTGGTAAGGCAATAAACTTCTAAGGGTAGGGTGAATGCCACAAAATTAACTCTTATTTATGGGCCTTCTAGAAGTGAAAACTAGAGTTGGACAACTGGCCGTAAAGTATCAGTGAAATCTGTTAATCAGCAGCATGTGGTGAGGCTGTGGAGCAGGCAGTGCTTTGCGAGGCTTTATTTTGCTTGGTTTTCACATGCCTTTTCACTCTTTCCTTTCCACGTGCATCAAAACTTGATCTATAGTAAGCATTATTTAAATAGATCAAATTCTTTTCTCTCTCTGTTGGCCTTAACATTCCTGCAAACTAAGGAAAATAAATGTAGAACCAGGGAGATTATTATGACAACTCCCACACTCCATTAAATTCTCTCAGGAAAATAGAAAGTGTGATAAGACAAACGGAGTGAAGAGAATGGCCTAAAACCAGAAAGTGACTAAGGGTAAAACCAGAAAGTGACTAAGGGTAAATGGCACAGAGCAAACAGGCAGCCTGTGAAACCCACCAGCATTTGCGTGACAGCCCACTCCACGCAGGGCAGAGCCGGGGAAAAGGTCTGCAGTCACACACTGCTGACTCGCCAGATGTCCGAGCCCCCGCACACCGCACGGGCAGCCAGAGCGCAAGGCGAGAGGAGGGTTTCGGTCAGCAGGAACCTGCCTTGCCCACCCCATGGAGCTGGGAGCAGGCTACGAGCAGGACCCAGCTCCATCCCTAGCCGAGACCTCCCCGCCTCTGGAGGATCCTCCACCCAGCAGCTGTAAACAGGCAGCTCCTTTGCACCTCTCAGGCAACACAAAGGGATCAAAAGTGGGGCAGGAAATCTGGCTGTGGGGCTCTTGTTCACGCTTAACATGTCTTTTTCTTTCTTTCTTTCTTTTTATTCTTTTCTCTCTCTCTTTTTTTTTTTTTTTTTTTTGAACAATGACAGGATTTTTAGGACCGGAGACACGTCCAAACAGTGTCAGAAAAAGGAAAGGTTTTGATTACAGTTAGTTATCTGGCACTATCTATTTAGAAATGTCTGAACAAATAACTCCAATGTCAGATGCTCTAGTTCTGGCAGAGTAAAGAAATACGATTAGATCTGGCTGCCCAGATGTCCCAACGTTGAGAATAATATTTTTAAGCACGAACTCATGTACTGCTGCTGTCATGTACTTCAATAGACTTATTTTGTTCTCTTGGGCTATAAATTGTAATAAAATTGAGCCAGATTAATGGTTATAACCGGCCTCTCTTCTGTCATACATTATTTCAATAGAAAACAAGAGTTTTTGTGAGTACAGACCTGAGTTCCTCTTCCCTGTGCTAACTTGCAGGTACTGGTCATCGTGCCCTTGCAGAACTACCAGAAATAAAGGTTCACAGTTTCCAAACCTACAAATTTCTTCATCTTGTCATTTTCAATTATTTTCACCTGCTTTCATTCCTTTCCATTTCTAGGACCACTGAGATGGCAACAGCTCCCGTTATATAGTTTTGGCTCTTTTCCAGTTAGAAAAAATTATTTTCGTGCTGGTAGTTTGTTTCAGGCAAAGCTCTGTGCCCTGGTTATGCTGGTGTTGATGCCTTTGTGAAGTTCTCACTTTTATTTACCAAAGTGCTTGAATGTAAGTGATGAAGTAGATAATTTCCTTTTTTTCTGACTTAAAGGAGACACCTTTATTAGAAAAAGCGCTTGAGGATATCTGTTTTTCCAAACTGTTATCTGTACTTTTTATTCATTAAAAGCAGACGAGCTCAAGACACAGAAGTGGGGTGTCTCATTTTTGCCTAAATCTTGTGTCATTTAGACCCGAGTTTCAGCAATATACGTCCATCAGAACTGAACATCTAGAAAGCAGTTTTGACAGTAGGTGAGTGAAGCTCGCCAGTAAAAAGTTTCAGCGAGATTGCTTTTCCCTGAAATGAATACGCAAAAGGCTGCTTTTGCTTTCTCTTTAAAATTGTTCACAGGGGTCTCTTTATTTGCAGAGAGGTTTATATAATTGCACCCACTCATATGATTTCAAAAACTGGGTTTTGTCTCCATGTATAAAAAAAGAAGAAAATAAATATTTTAATCTTTTATTTTTTCTTAATGTCTAGCAAGAAAGTTCAATTACAGCCTCTCTACTTATAAAAATCATACAAAGGCTTCAAGTCTCAGCATGTTCCGGCAGTAAAGTGCAAACAATCTTGTGGTTACAAAGGCTACTTTGCTGAACCTCATTCCTTCTTCTCTCTCTCCCACCAGCTGAATAAATGAGAGACATATTTAGCAGCTTCAGTAGAAACTATTTTCTCATGCTCCCTCTAACAAATCAGGGCAAGAAATGACAGTAAGTCACAGGATAGGAGCAAAGTACACAGAGAAAGAAGTAAATCAGAATTGGTAAGAGAGGATGAGACAAATTGGGGAAAAAACCCAAGCCCAAACTCTGAATTCAGGCGGCAGATGAAACCTGAGCAGCACATACAAAGCAGAAAACAAGATGGCAGAGCATCAAAAAAATTAATGCATTACAATCTCTTTAAATGAGATTGTTTTCATTCATAATCATTTTAGAAGAACAAAAAGTAATGGCAATTATATTTTTTTTAATTAGTCTTTTTTCCAGAATGTTCACCCAGTATATGGTAAGAGAGCATAGAGAGAATATACAAAAAAAGAAAGTCCCAGTATCCTAACCAGGGTACCGACTAGATTAGAAAAAAATCCCTTGCCAAGAGTAAAAGTTACTAAAATCTCACAGTAAAGTGATGTATTTCTTCTTGTGTTTTGGTTCAGGTTCATTTTTAAACAAGATAAAACCTTTGCAAAGCGCCTCCCAGATGCAGCCTGCTGCGGCTGTGCCTCGCAGCTTCGGGAGGGTGACTGGGGTCTCCCTGACCAGCCAAGCTCTCGCCGAGTCCTGGGGCAACTGCTTCGGGGAGTGCAGTTTCTGGAAGTCATTGGTTAACTTCCTATCAGGCAGCTTTACACATTTGCAAGAATAAAAAGTTAGTCAAAACTAACATCGCCCCACGACAGCCCCCAGCAACTGCTCTCCAGATGGATGCTGCTATTTGCTGTGTGGCCCAAGGAGCCCCTCCAGCCCCTCCCCGGCAGCCAATTGCTTTCTGGTACTTGCTCTTTCTGATGGCAGGGAAGGAAACTACATCTAACATGTTTTGAATTAGAATGACTAAAGATCGTCCCCAAAAAACGGCGCACCGAAATATATACAGGTCTTGCCCAAAAATGATACAATTCAGGTTTGATTTCTATGACCTTTACCACAGGCAATAAACTTCAGACAGAAAACAGGGTGAAGTAGACTGTCCTAATTGCTCCACATACCCACAATTAATCTATAGCCTCACTACCCGGTTTTAATTTGCGGCTGAAGCTACCTCACCACATCAAAGATAGAGATTCACCTCTCCACTAATCAAAATCTGAAGAGCTACTACCAATAGTAATTAGAGAGCTAAGGCCAATCATTATGCAATTCAGCATTAATTAAACAATATTATAACAGTTTTCCTTCAGCTTGCTAAGTGCACCAGGAATTTAGCCAGAATGGGTATCATAGATTTAACCACCTTTCCAGAAATATTTTGCCCTGTGTAATTAAACCCCCTCAGCCACTACAAAATCCAAACCCCTTTCATTGTTATAAATGAAAAAGAGTGAACATTCATACTCATTTGGATGATGCCCCTTTTCAATAATGACTAGGAAAAAAGGAACTCAGTCCAGCTTTGTGCTTTTCAGCTATTACATAGGTACATAAAGAAAAGGTGACATAACTGACAATATACAGAGATGCCATAAATCAACGTAGGTCGATTGATTACAGACAGTTTCAGATTAAGGAAACTATTTCTTAAAAGCAGATGCACCGGTACTGCTCTTCAGTGACTCTTTCCACTCTACAGCATTTAAACAGGGTCCCATTTTAAACTTAGATCTGTCTGCAGTTGGAAAAAACAGTGGCAAACTGGGGTCCAGCAGTTTGTCAGATGTTCTTATGAAACAGGTTTGGATAAAAGAGAGAAAGACCAAATCCTCAGCTTCATTGAACTGCACAAAGTCCACTTTGGGACACAGCACCTTAAAATACGGCTCTGCATAAAGCTGAGATAAAGATCCTACCAAGCATTTAAAAAGATGTAACAAAGATTTTGACTGGGGAAAAAACTAGCATACTAAAGATAGGAAAGAACTCAATATGATAAAATGAGCCCTTACTTATCTTTGTTGGCAACCAAAAAACCAGAATATAATTTGGCAAAAAGTATTATTATAACTCTGTCTACTTAGGACAAAGCCTGAGACAATGGGAGATGGTGCAAAACGAGAGAGAGACAACAGACTGATTTTATATAGGAATGCTCATTCCTTTGGGTATCCACAGGTACTACTCCACGAATGCCATACAGGCAAGTGGGGTAAGGGATTCATTAGGGACGAAAGAGGTCAAAAGCAAACCCCATAGGATCTCCACTTGGAGCATCTTCATGTGGCCTCAGCCCTGGAGGTGGTGCTGCATGGCATCCTGATCAGCTGAACAAGCAGAGTACCCCACAAATAACTAGCCAGCTAAGGCAAAACAGTTGTGTGATTAACACCCCAGGACTTCAGGAGACCACCACAGCTGTGTTTCAGACCCAGGTTAAGCTCATTTTGCCCTAAGACTCCTTTAATAATGCATTGGTTAAATCTGCCAGACACTTGGCTATCGCTTTAGCTATGGGAATGATAAATGTTTAGCTCTAAGTGCCTGTGTTCTGCACAGTCTCTTCTTTTTAAAAACCCTTCCTCTCTTGGTGCTTCAGATGCCTTAAAAGATGGCATAGATGATATCCATCAGGGCTCCGGGGTGGCTGGGAATGGCACTGGTGCTAAAAAGCAGCTTTGCAACAACAGGATACAGAGGGACAAGATGTAATGAAACATGAGCTTCCAAGTCAACCTACGCATCAGGGTTTGTTTCCCAAGCAAAGAAGAAAACAATGACAGTGCTCAGCTTCAAATCAAAATATTTTATTGGCATGCCATGCTGTACAAACGCTGTCAATGTGTAAAAAGGCAGAAACCTTGGGTAACTGTCAGCAATAGATACAACACATCGTGCATCTGCCCAAGATAACACTTCACAGTGTGTTTGGGGTTTTATCCCCTGTGTCCATTTGTCATTATTGTCCATTTCTAAGTTGGTGGCAGGTTGTTACATAGCATGATGTTATCCCTGCCGTCTCTTTCCTTTCTCCTAGGGTTATGCACAGTTTTTCCTCATCGTTTTTTAATGGAAAGTCTTTCATCATTTCTGGTAATGTAAGCAAATATCTTCCTAACACTGTCTTGTACTATTCATACTGCAACAGTAAGTACCTTTTATCCAGTGTTGCCTTTTTTGTCACATGGGCTGCACAATCTCCCTTGTTCCAGTTTTCCTTTACAGCAAATGAGTCTGGGTTTAATTACGATCTACCTTAGTTTTGCTTTCTGACTGTAATGAACAATCATAAAGACTCTCAGTATTTCTTTACATTGTTTCTGATCTGTACTCCTATATTTCTTGCATACTGTCCCAAATGTTTACATATGTTAGTGGAGACTGATGTTTATAATGCTTGGAAGAAAGACTCAGTTGGATCCTTTATTAGAAGCTTAGTGTCCTTTTTGCTCATTAACTAGCAAGGCAATTTTGTTCTGGTGTCCTAGACTGCAAAACAATAAAAGGTTGATGTGTTAATCTAATCCAACCTCCTGTACACTGTCCTGTAAAAGACAGTAGCCTTCAACCACATTTTTTAACTTATTTGTACAATAAACAACTTTCCAATATAAACAATGGGTTTAACTTTTATATACCTTGGTGCCATGTTGCCATGTGAAATATTGACTTGAGCTAGAAGCTCGTGTCATAAGCAGCACTGATATATTTAGGATCCTCTACCTAGCAGTCATCTTCTTCTTGTCCACAAGATGACACAACACTCAACTTCTTGTCGGAACCCAGCACAAATGCGAATCAACAGCAGTGGTATCCATGCCCACAGCATAAGGTTACATTTTTGACGTCTAGATAGTTAGAATCGCAGAGTGGCCACATAAAAGCAAATTATAACGTATGTTTACATTTTTTCCTGTTCACAGTCACTGAGCTGTGTCTCATAAATTTCAGAAAATGCCCTGGGAGATCAGAAAAGAAACCTATCCAGGATTACACAACAAATAAACACAGACACATGTGATTCTCAGCTCTATTAGCTTATCATCCTCCATAGAGAAGTGTATAGAGACACATATGCATATTCCCCATGATTTTCAAAAGTGACTGCCTGGTGGATGCCTATATTTCTGGGTGCCAAAAAGATTCTTGTTTTCCGGGAACAGCTGAGCTCTTCGTTCTCTGCAGTCATGGTGTGTGATTGCAGTGGGCAGGGAGCTCTTGTCTCTTTCTCCCTTGAGATCCTCTAATAAAAAGTGACTGAATTTTGTGCCCTTCCAGGCCTGATGTGACGAAAGAATGCACATGTTAAAAATTAAAAAATAATGGAAACCATTGCAAAGTTACACTTACACACAAAGATTGTTTTATTGTTTTTTTATCGTCATTCAAAGCGGGAGAGAGAAAAACCGAAGAGAAGGCTTAAATATAAAGAAACTTTGAACTGCATGGTTCAACATTTGTTACATAAGTAGGTTTTTCAAAATAAGACATCCTCCACAATAACTATACAGAAGAGCTAACCCTGATTTCACAAGACCCCATATGTTTTTTGTATTCTTTTTGTGTGTATGTTTTATTTCTTGCATCAGTAAGTCATAAGATGCAGTCAAGGAATTAATTTGCAGCTTGAAAGCTAAAAGGAAAAGAAGCCGATATGTGTAGTTCTGTAGCCTCAGATTCTTGTATCTAACTACATAACATATTTTCTTTCCACAGGAGGTAGTTATGACAAATTAGAAGTCTGAAAATTTTCTGATGGTGTAAAGGCTCCAGCTGTCACTGGGGAGATAGTGATCAGATTTCATAGCTGCATGGTCCCATGGCACCACTAAGAGTTCCATATGGTCATCCAAATGTTTCAACTAAACCACACAAAAAATTCCACCATGGCTTTTGCTTTTAGAAAAATAAAACTCTTCTTTGTAGGAATTTTTCATAAAGCGCCGCTAATAAACAAAACTTTCTTGATTTGGTTATCTGAAAAGAAAATCATTGTTAGGGTCGTCCTCTTTGTTTCGGGTTTAAGTGGACAGAAATAGCAGCCACACAGGACACGTACCTGAGCTCTAACTTTTTAATCTAGCACAACTTACATAACAGGAAGTAGGCTGGTAAGTGGACATGCAATGAATAATTAAGGTGTGTATATGTACATGGTGATAAACAGTAATTTCTTCAAACCACTTCCCTTTTGGTATAAAACCACCTCTGTTAAATTGTTAATGCTATTACTGTGGACAGAGACTCTTTCATTCATGTCAAAGATGTCAGCATAAGCCTCACACAATAACAAATGACAAATGCATAATTTATTGATTCTTAAATGGCTATGTCCTTGGATGTATTTCTTATAACTAATTTGCTTGGAGACACATCTGGCTCCTGAAGATAGCATCTGTTTTAAAGAAGGTCAGTGCTATATTTTAAAGTTAAAGGCAGAAGAACATAATCTTTTATCTGCTCTGCTTCTCTGTTCTTTTAGCCTACAAATTCAGCTCTCACTCCGTTCTGTCTACCGATCTTTATATCAAATCAAAAATTTAGCAATCCATTGTGCAGTTTTGAAAGTGATAAACATGAACACACACACTGTGATTGCAACCAAAAAAACACAAAGAGAGAGTGTATAGGTTTCAAGTAACTGTGTACTGTATGAACTGAACTATTTAAAAAAGGAATTAAATTCAATTGTGTTGATACCACTTTTCATTAACACTTCTTTTCTACAAAGGTTACTCAATCTATCTGTTCCAATAAATGGTGCTTGCTTGCCCAAGGTTTGTTTTATTCAGATGTATCACTTATGAATGTGAGTCTAAGATCTTCTTGCATAAAATCTGCAAACACTGAACGCTGCAATGTTTATTCTGCTATTAGGCCACGAACCATAACTTCTCCCCCAATTACTCTTGTACATACAAAGCCTGATCCTGCACATCTTTGTTATTTCTGTATTATGTTTATGCACATATATACTCCATGAGACTTCAATCCATCTTATTTATTTCATCAAGTTTTCAGTGAATTTTAACAGTATATATTTTTACCCACCTCATGTCTGGAACAATAAAATATAAACAAATGCTTAAAATCAGCTTGAAGTTTACATTTAAATAGGCAGGCACAAGTACAAATGATTTAGAAACTGCCATTTTAACCCTGTGATGAACAGCTAGGCACCTTTTGCTTTTATATTTCACCTTGCACCATACACAAAATGTTTAATTATTTGAGGATTAATGGAGGTAGTTTATAATTAAGCTGAAGTATGAACTGATGTCATCATCTCAGTATGATGATATACATTTTTATGCCAAAGCACCTGTTGTTTTGGAAGGAAGCAGCTGATATCATTATCTACCCAGCCAGATAGCCTAGTTTCCTGCTGCTTAAAAAATTATCCTAAGGGCTACCTAAGTTGGGGTAATACAGCATTTACTTTTTCATGCCCAGGATAGGAGAGAATGCATAAAATGGCTTTATTCTCAGTCAAAGGTAGAAGGTAGAGGGGGGGCAGGGGTGGGGGTGGCATGATGCTAAAACAGTTAATATTTACTTGTGGGGAAGACAAACCTTGCAATTTTTTTCCATGCATGAATATACATGCAAAATGATAGATAACAGATATGTAAGTAAATACATGATTGGACAAGAATCCTTTATATAGTGCAAAGGAGAACATTCTCTGCTTTGCTGTGGACATTTTTCACAATACGATTGACTCGGACCACCGTAAAGTAAAGGTTAACACCAGCTGGGGATTTCTCCTGCATGGAGGTGGTCAGCTGCCACCCTGTCCCTCTCCCTGGCATTATGAGGAAAAGAGGTTGCAGGGGCGATTTGGGAAGGGGGAAGCTGTGACAGAGGTACTCTGTTATGGTGGGTATTTTACAGCCATGAGGTCATTGGAGGAGCTCATGCCAATACTATAAATTAAAGCTGCATGCATGAGGAGTGGAGAGCACCGAATCCGGGATCCACAACCAGCCTTGCGGGACGCATGCTTCCATCCGTCCAAGCAGCGCTCTGACAGAACGTGGAAGCAAGCCCAGAGTGTTTTTAGCGTGCCTCTAACGATCAGGCTTTCCTCTGAATTGTGGCACCATGCCAGAGCCGTTTGTCTGGGTTGTCGTCAACCTGCACTACTATAAGGAAAGTTGAGATGCAATACTAGCGAACACATCTCTTGGGAATTATTTGCTCTCCCCTGATGATGATTTTCTGGCTTTCTCAGCCACATGATACCACATCCACCAAATTCTCCTTTTGCAATAATCTCTGGTGCGTATTCTGAGATGGTGTATTACAGTATGTTTTCCAGGACCAGCCATCTACATACAAGCAATAATTGGAGAAGCATAATAAATAACAAGTTTTGCTGTTTTGCTTCCTTCAATCCTTTTTCATATGTTTTGTCTCTTTTTCTTTTTTTTCTCTTACAAACTACCTCTTTTCCAAGCCAGCTCTCAAGCACTCATGTTGAGTAGAATGCCTCTTCTCTCTGCTTTTAGGTTCTTCCCGAGAATATTCCTACAGCTGCTCTTTTTGTAGGTCTGATGCCATTTCAGAAGGAAGCAGTGGCTAGTAGGAGGTACATTTCCCACCCCTCTGCAGCTTCCCAGACCTCCTGTTGCTTGGCAGATCATGCCAGTTAATAATATGAATAAAAAAACTTTTGACAGAACAAGAAGTTGTGACTGAAAGGATCCTGCAGTTTTTATCCCCACATCTTACATCCAGTTTTCCCTGGGATGTGTTTTTTGTTGGTTCCTCCACAGTATCTTAGGGAAATAATGTTTTTGAAAGTAGCTATTTGAGTCTTGCTGGGAAGGAGAGACAGCAGGTTTCTGTGCTGTGTTTCTTCCCTCTGCAACTAGTATCTATTTTGAAGTTCTCTGATTTCATTTTCATGAACATTTCTGGGTCTTCCTTCCTTTCACTTGATCTATTATTTTGCTCATAATTGTACTATGCACAATTATGCTAATACTAAGCGAATACTTCAGCAACCTTCAATCGATAACTACAGATATACTTATTAATTTCATTTCTTAACACCTTCCTGGAGTTAACATGGTTTTCTTCGCACTAACAAGCATTACGAAGTTAGCACTAGTTTGGGGGCTCATATTTGTATTACAATCTGTATTATATGCAATAGATTAATGAACATTTTTCAGGTATTCTTACTGAGCTTCATGTCAGATGGGAAATAAGGTGTAGCAGCTTCCTGTCAGAAGAATACTTGTTATGGTGTTTTATAATAAGGCTATGCTAGAGATCAAATTAGTATCCTAATGGGCTGGAGTTCAGCATCGTGATCATCGTGACGTTGTGCACATTAGCTGTGTACATGTGCAGGGCAGAAAGACACTTGTCTAGATATTTATGGATATTGAAAGCTACAGCCATCAGTGTTGAATGGAGCTAAGTCTTATTCAATTCTTCATCCTCTCCCTTTCATATCATAAAACTGCCCTGCAAATTAGGTTTTCAGAAAGTTATTTAATAATACAGAAAGCTATACTGCCACACTGAATGTACAGTAATTGCCTGTGGGTATGCAGTATGTTTACAGCTGGTGCATTCTAAGCCTTGAATGCTATTTCTCTATTTGCTAGACTTCAAAGAAAGTGTTGCTTGCTGTTTTTCATGATACCCAGCATTGGTATCTGACCAGCATAATGAAATGCTGACCATAGGTAACAGTATAAATTTCTTTTCTTTATTTCTTTTCTTCACAAACTGTAGTATGCAGTTTCTCTAAAATTGGGATAAAAAGAAAAATGAGAATTGAAAAGTTTGCATATATTTATAGAAACGAAAAACGCTGTTCTAAACAAGTTCTTAACCACCAACAATGTATATATTTCCATGGTAATAAAAAATTGGAATCTGTCCTGCACTTCCAAGAATTATAAAACTAGTTATCCAGAACAGAATACCAATTAATTACAAATTTGTATCCAATCATTTCAACCTACAAGTTTCATTTCCCTTGAAATTTCTTTGCTGAAAATTATTTTGTTTTTAAAGAATGTACTTAACAAGTAAAGACAAACAAAATTAAAATTGAACCTTCACGTTGAGCTAAAGGGAGAAAAACATGGATATATTTTTAAAATGGTTTTGTAAAGTTTGATCTTGGAATTATATAGATGTTTCTATTGCAAACTTGAGCTCATGGCTTCCACTACTGACACTTTTTCATTTCAGGATCATTAGCTGCATCAATTATGATTACTTAAGAAATATTATAGTTTTGAACATTTTCTGAAGACCTCCTCTGACACTGCAATTTCAGGAACATTTTGTTTATACTAATCTATAGCTCATATTCTTTGACAAAATTTCTAAAACTCCACTCAAGAAAACTGTGACAAGCAATAATCCAGTTCTCCAGTGTTTACTAAGTTTTTGCTTCTGTAAATCCCAAATTCACTGGATCAACAAAAGCTTTGTCTAAAAACTGCCTGGGTAAAAGATTCCTCAATTCAACACAAACTTGAGAGATTTTAGAGTGGCAAAAGTCTCCTGTAGAAAAGGTTGCTTTAATCAAATTCTTTGAATTTGCGGTCTTCAATATTCTTTTTCTTCTGTACACTAAAATGAGATTGTAATACAGAAGAACCAAAATCTGGCTACTGACTTCTACTTTGTTCTGATCCATCCCCAGGAGCTGAAGATACTGGACCAGCTGCAACAACACAAGCATCCAATATAATGCTGGATCAAGTACAGCAATTGCCCTTCTGTTGTCTCTTTTGAGGATGTTTGTTTTGCATTTTACTTTTATGAAGACAAAAAAGATACTTTTTGGATCTAATATCTACATTCTGGGAATGTCTGTACAAATATGCAATTCTGTCTGTACAAACATTTCTCTTCTTCTGAACTAAAAATAAAATTATTTTACATAAAAGCTTGGGAAAAATGTGAACCAAAGTGAATCATGTGCCATAGTGCTCTTTGGAATATTAAGGCTAAATTCCCTGCCGGCATAAAGTGATGTAGGTCTGTTGAGTTCAATGGAGCTATTCTAGCCCACACTAGCAGGGAATTATGGAGCAGTTTGGTTTTGTTACATAAATTAGACTGATGTGTACTAGATAATTAGGACTACCAATTAAGCTATGGGTTGTGTATGATCTGATTCCTGTGCATACATGCGTTGAATACACATAACCAATGTTTAATTTTATATTTTGTATTATAATATTCTGGAGAGGCAAATAAGACCTGTTTCTTTGCAGTAATGAGAAGGATTTTCCTAAAGGGTGACAACACCCCCAAAGAGGACATCTGCATATTTAACATTTGTGTCTCTCACACGCTATAAATCAGACAGTAATCAGACTTGGTTAAATCAGTGTAATTCTTTACCGACATGAAAATTCCATTTTCCAGCTCTAGCTGGAGTATTTGAGATATTACTGATACTAAATAATGAATTATAAGGTAGAACAGGCATTTTCTGATCAGTTCTCAGCAATTTCACATACATCTTTCTTGTTGCGCAACCAGGAAGTTAGAAGTCTTCCCTGCTATGGATGGGATGAAAAAGGAGTCCCCAAGAACAGAACCTGAGCTTGGTGAATATCTATATAGTTTATAGGTAGGAAACCAGGTAGGCATCTGTACGGAAATGAAGTACCTTTTAAGAAACTGCTGCTCACAGCAGTCTGTTGGATCTTCATTGAGGCACCGACAGGAAGAACAGCATTGTCTCTGAGAAAATGTGTATGCACCATCTTCTCACCTTTCCACAAAACCCCCTCCAAATATTTTAAGCCACCACAGAAAGGGTTGGCTGGGCAAGGAGCTTCCACTACCAACATATCTGCTACAGAGTCGGCTTCCAGACCAAGCCATACAACCACTGTGCGTCTGGACAGAGTATAAGCCAGCTAGAACTGATTTATTAGCAGTAATGAAATCCTGTAGCTGTAGGGCTGTGCTTTTAATGATGCATCAATATTACAATCATGCAGGTCTGCACTTCGGGCTGGGGTTGGTTTTCCAGGCTATCCAAGATAAAGGAAGAAGCATAACTCCCCTAACCCCCTCCAGGTCTTCACCTACTGCTAAGACTCTGCTTCTGGCTTACGCTTTTCATTACATGTAGATAAGCAAAAACAAATATGAGCAATTTATCCTTTGGAATAAAAGTGCTTGTAGCCACCCCCTCTGGTTCACGGCAACCAACGCTGAGAGCAGCAGTGCAAATACTGAAGGCTGATCACACGATTCAGCTATGCTTACTGTTCCCGGATCGTGATCTCTTTTCAGCTTTCTCTTAGGGAAAAGGGGGATAAATAATAATTTTAGTAAAGGGATGATCCATGTGCAAGTGAAGGAAAGGTTGTGCCTGATCTGAGGCTAGTGAGCGCTCACAGTGGTGAACAGGGCAACCTGGGAGGAACCAGCAGGTGGACAAGGGACTGGGATCCCATACAGATCCACACCAAGAAGCCTTAGAAAGAGATCTGATACACAGGCAGACTGCACTGGAGATGCATTTTCTCCAGGGCCTAGAGGTGGCTGTGACAAGTTTATTGTATCTCCCAAAGCCACTGAAAATTTCTGGACTCGGAGCTAGATTGAAAGAAAAGGATCCAACCTGCAAAGACTTTATGGGCAGGGCAAACAGTTGATTTTCAGACTGTTATTTTAACTTGAGACAGCTGATCCGAATTCCTCTGTTTTAAAAGTTCCTTTCCTCTACCCTATCAAATCTAGCATTAGAGGCTGAAAGCCATTTTGGTGTCCTCACTATAAAGAAAGATACAATCAGCCTTACTTCATGGCTACACCTGGCTTGCCGTCATATCTACATATCCCAGTAAACACTTGGAAAGCAAAGAAAAATGAGCTTTCTTTTCCTGTCCTCAGCTTTCCCTATCGTACAGACCTGAATCCTCGAGATTGATAACTGTGCCTTTCCACGGCTATTTGAGATAATCATGTGGAAAATCAGTGCAAATGATGCATGTTTAATTGGGGGACTACCAGAAATGCTGCATATCTGTCGACCTCTCTGGGAGAAATCTGAATCCACTTTGAAAGTCAACCAACAATTTCTGGCAGAGCCAAAGATACTCCAGCCTGTGATAGTAAATAAGTGACGTACTCAATACCCAGAGAAATATAAGCCATTCAAATTGCTTTAGCTCCTCTAAAGCTATGGCAAAGAAAATATTAAATTACATTTAGTTCAATTATTCATTGGTAAAATTCATTCTTTCTTGTGAATAAATCAGTGGGGATCATGTAACAATCCCAGCCTAAATCCCCGGTTGGCAGAGGTTGTCTTCATTCTGCTGCTCACTGGGAAACTGGCTCTACAAACTCTTTGGTTTTGTCCTTCTTCGTGAATATGACCATCACATGCACAGGCCAGGACTTCACACTTCCTTGGTTTTAAACTTTGAGCCAGAGTTGGTGGGGAGAGAAAGAGGAAAGCTCCAGAGAAAACCTTACAGAGTATTGTGTATCTGCTCAGTTTGGAGAAAACTTAGTAGCTATTTGGAAATCAATTAACTGTAGGGTGAGCTCTTTCAAGCAACTGGTTTTTTTCACATACAAGCAAAATATCAGTCAGACAAAGCAAATATTACATAATCTGATCTCGAATAACATTGCACTATGGTCACGAACTGTCAAGAGTTTCAGCAAAAAGAAGACGTAGTGATCCTGTTTGTGCTACAAAAGCTCTCAGAAGCTACACCAAGACGACATTTGCTATGTCCCCACCTGAGTGTATTTCATCATCGAGACATTCGTGTGCCTATTAAAAATACATTTCTGTTTCTAGACTACTTGTGGCAACAGGTACAGACATTTATGGTTAGGAGGAGCTGCTTGTTTGCTGAGATTGTCAGAACACTTTTGTGTCAATAGAGAAAATATATGTGCACAGCTCTAATGGGGATCCCTCTATTGTAGTACCTTGTCATTTCGAGAGCACCTTGCCCTCCATGCCCCGTGAGCGTTTTTTACAGTCAAAATCAACATGCCTGAGTTCTTGTTTCCAACTTTCAGTAATGTTTATTATTGTTTGTCAGCAACTCAGCTCTGCTGGAAAAACCTCCTTCGGTGAATAATGAAGTCATTCCCACAGTGACTGCTGGGTTCCAAAATTTTCAGTACTCTACCTATGGCTATTTAGCTGTACATGAGAAGCGCAGAAAATCTTACTTTTCATGGACCATAAATAAACACCCAATCCAACACTTCAGCACATTTCTAATTGTAATGCAGCGTGTAATGTTTCAGTGCACAATACAGATGTTTTCAGTTATTATATGAAGAGGAGACAATGATGGTTAAGTATGTGTTTGCATTATAGTCACGGCATGAAATCATTATGTTCAACTTTCCTGATCATTTTCTTTATAGAAAAAATAAAATTCTGTTCAGTCATGATTCTTTCCCACACAGAACAAGTTGCAAAAAAGTCAAAGACATCCATTTATAGCCCACTTACTTATAGCAAAATAAAAGGGAAAAGCTCTGTTTAAACATTGGACACTTTCTGTCCTCTTTCCCTGTTGTTAATCATATATCACCACTTAGCTGAAATGAGCCCACAGGATACAAGGATATAAGCAAGAGCAGAGTTGTCCCATGAGATTTTTATCCTCTGTGATAACAGCCCAATCAGCCATCTCCCTTGGTCCATCCCCACTGAGGGTTTAAGTGACAACCGTCCTCCGTGGAGCACCAAAGTGTTCTCTTGCTAACACCAGGGTACTGCCAAGTCTACTTCTTTGATATTGGCTCTCATTAGCTTTTCTCTGCCTTCAGTCCTCTCTTTCTTTCTCCCCCATCCTTCCTGTCCAACCATCTCAGTAGTCTTTTGTAAAGTTAAAAAACTACCCAACTAAACCTTCTGCTGTCATTTCCTTTCCTTTTCCAGAGTTATCTCCCTTTATATCTGCCTAACTCCAGTAAATTATTACTTGATGAGAATAACTCATTAATTCACTTATAAAAAGGCCTGACTTCACAAACAGATATTTTTATGAGTTCTATTTGTGTAGGCACAAATAACTATTTTGGTTATGTGAACAAGCCACATGGATACACATAGGCAGTAAATATCTGGGCAACTCCAGACCACAACTTGAGACCATTTTAACTTTAGAAAAATCAAACCTTAAATGGCAAAAAAGTTCAATATTCCTAGCACAGCAGGCTTGGGTTTGTGTCTTCAAGAAGACTCATGGTTTGAGACCATTTGTGATGTACAAATGCAGATGAAGTAACAGAAAAAAGAGTTCTGACATGTTTTACCATTGGTTTATAAGGTATTGAAATGAAAACAGGCTACGTAGAAGTGGTCCAAAGCCATCACTAAATCAAGCCATACAACTAAATGAAGCAAACTTTTAAAACCTTCCTGCTATGCCTTGCTTGTCTTAAAGTACAAAACTGATGCAAGATGCCAAGCCAGACTAAAGGAGAGGAATCAGTGGAATGGTACAGCACAAGTTTGATTTTAAATGTAGCAAACCCTAAAATACTTGACCCAGGTAGAGAAAAAAAGAGTGCAGGATGAAGAGATACTGTATATATTAAAGTATTTCAAAAGGCAATGTAAGGCCAAAGGATTCAGGGACATAGACTTGAAAGAAAAATTTTACTTTCAATTAAGTGTTGATGATACGAAAGTGTCCAAAACCTCAGATTTCAAAAACAATCATATTTCAGATCCAGTAAAATTTCACATTTCATTGATAAAATGATTTTACTGCCAGCATGAATTGGGCCGAATTTGATTGTACATACTCACACATGGGTTCAAAATTCAAATCTTAGAGAAACTCTGGGAAAAGAAGTTGCAATAGTTAAATGACGTAAGACTGCAGTTGAATGAGCTGGTTGTAACAGATAATGTTTTTCAAAAGATTCAGCCTGATTTCTGATTGCAAATTAATCAGAAATAAATGATTTTTAAAACTGAGATTATTTGAAAATACTGAACAAACTAATTATGGAAATTTATTTCTCACACCTCTGTACCACGGCGTTGCTACAGCTGGATGATTGGTTGCATGGTAATAAAAATCTCCATGGAAAACTTTAACCCAATCTTTTCTTCCTTCTTCAAGTGGCCTCCAACAGCACTTTTGGATGGTGTTCCAAACACTGAAGGAAGAGAAGCAAAATTCAATGAGTTTATTGCCCACGTCAAAATAAATCTGCAACTTGCTTAAAGTGGCCTTCCGAATGGGCTGCTTCTTGGAGTCATTGCCTGTAAAAAACTGTACATAAGTGACAGTCATTACAGGGGAACTTTTCAACCAGCAATGGATATGGCTGAATGCTAAACAGTAAATAGAGTGACATTAACCCTTTTTCTTGGTATGGTTCAGCAATCAGGTTTGAATTGTCTTAATTTGTTCCCCTTTGACTAGTGTTCAGAAATAAAAAGCTTTTGTGAACAAATGTCATGTGATGTGGGGGTTTTATTCCTCAAAGTTTCACTTGATGTTGATGCTCTTTATTTTGTGCTGTATGTCAACTAAATTTCATTATAGTCTTCTTGTCACCTGACATAATGACAGAAGAAAGAAGAACAAGTAGTATGTCATTAGCGGCAATTCTTGTTTATTCAAGAATAGCCTAATTCACATGTGAACAACATCTTTTCAGAGCACAAAAGTAGCACAAACAAGGTGAAAAAATGCAGTAAAGGATATATTAGGAATTTGAATAACAGTATATAAGCATAGTTATGTAGCACAGGATTATTTCTCTGGGTACCGGTGCATATTTAAATTTTGCTGTCCTGTATTCCACTCAGCTACATTAGTCCCACAGTCCTTGGATACTTTTGCTGTGATTGTCTGTAAACCTTGAAAATAATATTGAAAACAAACTCTTCAGAATCACTGTGCTTTATCATGCTTCACAAACTTCATACTCTACCCTGCATTTTTATTTTCATATTTAGTAAAAGTGACTGTAAACTATTTGGACAATTAACACAATGTGGCATGCAAACTGATATCAAAGTGAGATATAATAACTATAAAAATTAGAGCTTTCAACATAATAGTCAAATCCATTTATAACATTGAGATTCCAAAGTAATAATGGAACAGGTTTACACTAATTAAGCATTTGGTCTAATGCATTAAATCCTCTTTGGGAACTTACCTTATTTACTTTCAGGATTGACCATGAGTTTTCAAAAATAAGAGGACTAATAATCAATATAAGATGACAGAGGGGAAAGGAAAACTGAGAAACATAGCTATTGTTTTAAAAGAGATGCTAAATTGAATTTCTGAAGACAACAGTAAAAACATACATAATTTCAAACTAGATCAGAAAAAACTCTTAGGAATATGTTCATCATCTCTATAGACTTCTGGAAATTTACCTGCATTACAGGTACAGAATAATGAGATAGTAATGAGAAATGCTTTATGGTAGGTAATTTCCACCTTTAACTTTTAGGCAACCAGGCAACACCTTTCTCAGAAGCAAACCACTGGAGAGAAATAAGTAGCTTTATAGCAAAACATGTTAATGGACAGGTTTTAAAATACCTTAATTATAAATAAAGTGACACTTTTTTAAAACATGCAAATTGCTGGTGGGTTAAGTACATATTGCAAAGTATGAATTCTTCGCAATCAACAACTAATAATAACACTAAAAAAAGAAAAAAAACCAAACTGGAAAAAAGAAGCCAAACCATCTGACAAAGCCTAGGGCACATGTAACCCCATCACTACAAATGACTACAGAGCTTACAAAATGAGCCAGATGCTGCTTCTGGAAGGATTTCATCTATAATACCCGAACCGCATGACAGCCTATCACAACTCATGTGTGGCCTAAAGGTGTGCATCACTGGTGGAACGGGCAAATAATGAGAGGGAACAGGAGTGAAGCCTTAATCCTACCTAAGGAGGGGGGTTTTGTTGTGGTTTGTTGTGTGGTTTTGGGTTTTTTTAATTTGGAAATTACATTTGTTTTACCTGCAGACACTGGCACAGATGGTGCTTCTATAATATGCTGTTATAATAGACTGATTTGTTTGCAGTGCTGCGTTCATGTCCAAATTCATGTCCAAGTGTATTGGGTCGTCTATATTGTCGCTCAGGATTGGGTCAAATGTAGCAAAGACGAGAGCCTCCTTGGTGTATAATGAAGAAATTTGCCCATAGCCCCGCTGGCAGGTGCAGCACCTGAGTTTGCAGCCCCCTTCCCCAGCTAGGCGTGTGGCTGGATAATAAAATAATTGCTGAATGAATAGACTTTATGAAAGGATTGAAAATATGCATGAGAAAGCTGCATTTCACAGGCAGGGATACTGGTAAGGGTTACACAATCCATTCATTCTGGCTTCATTTTCCCTTCTTGATTACTCTGTAAAAAGGCTGCTAAGCAAGGCTGGAGGCTGAGAGAGTCCAAAATTCACCCCTTGGTACTGAGGTTTTCATTAGAGAGATTTACTAGTACCGAGTGAGTTTGCTCATGTGTTGCTTCTGTTTAACTAGTTTGAAGTTATCTTTATGAAAGCCTTTCCTTGCTAAGCAGTCATGGCTCTGTCTACCTTCAGGTTAATCTCTCCACCAATTTACATGGCATTCTTCAACCTGCATTAAATGATACTTAGGAGGATTATTTGCATTTTGTTAAATTGTTTTTCTGCTTTATGACTGCAGATTTCTCTAATCATAAAAAAAAATCGTTGATACCTAAAGGTAAACGAACCCATCCCTTCTTTGTGACGTTTAGGAAAGCTACTTCAGCACAAAGTGTATTGTCAATACACCAGCATAACATCATCACCATCAAGAATATGCTTAAATACATGTTTGTGTTGCCTCTTGGTAAGTTTAAGCAAGTCATAAAAGAGATTTAAGACAAGAAACTTGCCAAATATCACAGCCAGGGGTCAGAAGAATAAACCATCACCTGGTGTAAGTTGGGTCACTTCTGGGAGCAGCAGAAGAAGCACAATTACCGCTTGCATGGTTTTTTGGTTTTTTTTTTTTTTGTTAGGCAAACTAAGTTCTTGTTGATAATGAAAGCTCTTGATAAAGAATCAGTCTCCCACACAGTATTACTTTGTCAGTTCACAGCACCACACACACGCCTAGGTCTCATCAGTACTCCCATGAAAGTTCTCTAAGTTGCAGACAGATACTGCCACAAGTGATTTTTCCAAAGGAATATTCCTGTCTTAACTTTGCTGATTAGGAACATGGGAGGGGAAAAAGTGCCAGTGGAAGACTTGGTCCTTTTACAGTGATGGTATAATCCATTTAGGTAACTCATACAAGTCAGAGAAGGTATAAATTTCCCATTATAAAATGCATTTCACTAGATCATTTCACTTGCTTATATCCCAGAATAGACAATGCTTAAAATGACTGGCACTATTCCCTCTGAATCAGTCGTTGAATACATGTTAAACTTGATGGAGAGTGGGGATACCATTATGGTGATGCTATCTTTGGAGAAGGAAATAACCTAACAACAAGCAAGCATTGTGCGATATTCAGACAATGGAAAAATCAAGGCCTTAATCAGCTGGAATTTGTGTCCTGCTGAAATTGGGAAACACTCTGTCTCTTGGTTATTGCCCTTCTAAGGTTGGTCCCAAAACCCTTAAGGTTTGCTGGGGTCAGTGCAAGGCAGGTTTCTGCCGCCTGTCCGTTCCTGACCATTATCATCCTCACTGTGGCCAGGAAAGGAAGAGAAGGACTCTTCTGTCAGAAGTGGATCTCTGCTGGCGATTTGCACCCGGCTTTGGAGGTATCAGCCAGAGTTAGTTGCCTTGTTGGATCAAAACGCAGAAGTCTCTGTATACTAATAAACTTTTCTTAATGGTTCCCACACCATTCACCTTCTTCCTGTGATCAGATATAAGATATCCTACAATCACCATCTTTGTGACCCGGGTGTTTGCTGACGAGATTGCCTTGCACAACACGTAGCCAGTGTGGCCAGAATAAGCAAAAAGGGTAGAGTTAATGAGTGGCAATGGCATATTAATGAAGAAGAGCTACAGTTTGTCTATGACCTCACAGCTAACAATGTGAGATAGGCCAAAAACCCTGTAACTCCTGTGTTGTGGCTCCTCCTGGACTCCCTGTCCTTGTTATGTGTAATGCAAATCAGTTCCTGGTATACATAAAATCATAGAATAATTCAGGTTGGGAGAGACTTCTGGATGGAGATTTCTATGTGTTTCTGTTGGCTTTGTAGCAGAAAATATTATATCTTTTAGTGCCAGCAGCCACAGTAGTACTATTGATGAACACTAACAGCCCGCTAACTGCCTAGCTATTAATCAGATGTTCTTAACTTGTGGCTTGTGGGCATTGTGTTGCCTGTGAGACCATTGCTCATAGATACAGAAGTTTAGAGATTAAACCAAAATTGCCACAGAGCATAAAGATGACACTAGAATACGCAACTGCTCCTCTCCCCTGTGAAACAGCAAGGAATAGGGATCACTGCGTTCATATGAGTCTTCTATTCTGTAGATAGTCTGTAAGCAAAGATCTCAGTGTATGTGAAAAGAAAGGACCAAATCCTGTAAATTTGGTTTCATAAAGCTCAAACTGTTCAAGGAAACCTTACCATTTGAAAAGCAATTATGGGCAGAGGAATTACGACAATAGATATGTCCTGACTTGATCTCACCTGTTCTACTGAAATACGGCACGCATAATACGTGCACACATGTTGGCACAGGGTTGTTTGTTATTCACTCTTTTCATGTACTGCCTGATGCATCTTTGTCATGATTCATTATTCCTAACAGCTATATCAAGTGTTGCAATTACTGCACAATACAGATTTAAGCCTATAATATTTCTAGATTGGAGAGAGAAAAATAATATATTAAGTGCTTGTGATATCTTTATGTATAAGTTTGAGAATCATTAAATAGCTGTCACTCTTCCTTCCTCCTCAGCATCAATTACTCCACTCTGGTTTTACTTACTCCACTCTGTATAATGAGTCCCTAGAGCATGTTTCATTGCGGGAGAATGAACACATTCTTCACTTGCGGTCAGTGGGATGTGGTTAATTTGAAATCACTTAAACTATTATATCTGTCAAGCGTGGTTATTTTATTTTCAATTCACATCAGTGTTTTAGTATGCATGTCGGTTACCGGGTTAAACTGGCAGATTAATTTCCAAGCATTCTGCTGTAATGCTCTTCATCACTGTCTTTACATGTAGGCTCCTGTTGAAAGTTAGTATGTTCCCATTAAAATTTACTTCAGAGAAATCTACATTTAATATAAACAGTCATATGATAAACAACACTCACTACTGAAGAAAGCTGGCAAGATCAGTGGACTTCCACCTTTTCTTATGAAAACCCAGAATAGCTGGGTTTTATATTGTTCCACCTTAACTTCTTTTGGAAATGCAATTTCCGTCATGACCTGCATCTGTGGCAAAAAATAAAAAGTTCAGTAACTAGGCTCTCTTTGACATGTTTAGTTTTTTTCTGGTACGTTTACAGATTGTATTGTTCAAAAAAGCTGCAGGCTTCAGTTCAGTGCAAGCAGATTCACAATTCACACTGTATAAAACTGATCGGGGTTGGTTTGGTTTTTTTTTCTTTTTAAAATATTGTGGCTCGAAATTTATAAATAGCCAGAATTTGAAGATGCTGAAATACTGACTTACACAGCTACTAATAACAGGGTGCTCATAGAGAGAATTAGAGGAACCGCCAATGGGCTTTTTATTACAGCAATATTGTACATATTACATGAATAAATTACGTTGTTGCATTATGCAGCTGCTGCATCATCAGTTTAGAGAGTAGACTGCGATCCTAAGTATTCGGGGATGCAAGCTCATTATCTCTAAATCCACTTTGGTTACAGCCACAATACAATCCAAGCTAAACTGCTTTCATATAACATACAGCGTATACCTACGCGTAATCAGGTACATGGCTCAGAGACGGACTGATGAGTTTAGGTGTCTAATCAAATTTACAGAAAAGAGTCTGTTTCTCTGAATCAGGCGGAATCTTTCACTTGGAAAGGTTATTAGGAAAACTCTATTACCCATAAAAATACAAATCTACATATGTTGCGAAACATCATTTTTGATTTGAAAGATACTACTAGAAAAATATGCATTTATGTAACAACAGTTCCCACTGTAAAAAAAACTAAATTAAAAAAAAATCTGTTTTCTCTCTATCTTATTACAATGATGACAACTGCTAGCGTTTGAATGCTGCCAAGGCACTTCTTGAAACTCAGTTGTTTTTATTCTCTGCACATTGTTCTCTCGTCCCATCAAATAAAACACAAATCTTAACGTTCTCCACAGCTGCAAATGTTTGCCTAGGACTCATAGATTCACATTTACATATTTTGTATATTGATGCAAATATCTTTGGCTAGGCAAGTAATATGCTGTCAGTTCTGTTCATTTTGCTGAACCCCTGTTTCTTTTCATTGCTATTTTTCACTCTGCTGAAACTGTGTTGCTATTGTTACTCCCCTCTCCTGAAAACACATACAACCCTTTTGCCACCCACCTGGCTCATTGTGCTCATCACCTCATGAGAAATACTATGCCTGGAGAAATTGGTCAAGATTTTACCACTAGCTTTAAAATGGACAACGTTTTACTACTGGGCTCTTGCCAGATGAGGCTGTTTGTTGTATGACTTTTCTGCAGATCTTTTTGTAAGTGGCTTCTTTAAGAGGCTCCTAAAAGCTATCATAATCATGGAGATAATGGCTGTTAAGGTGAGGATAAATATGTAGAGCTGTATCTTTTTATGCATACATAATAAAACCAGGTGTGAGGAAACCGCATGCTTTTAGTCTAAGTAGTTCTAGAATAGAAACAGCCATCATTCCAATCCCAAATTTGGACACTGCTGTTTTGAATACTTTCAAGACATTCTATACAAATGAAGATCTAAGGAGGCTGGAAGAGCACCCAGGACTCACTGGTCTTCCGCCCACTGGAGACTGTGACCCAGCACTGACAAAAACAGAATCAGAAAAGAAAAGGAAAACCTCTGAGGCAGTGTTTTCCCCACATGTGCACGTTTCCAGCATAAAGTAAGAAACATCCTTGCTACGCTTGAAAGAGGGAAGGGAGTAATGAAAGTGTTGATTCAGCCATCAACCATGTGTCACTCCCTCTCCTCCATTAAAAGCAGAAATACACTTTTGCTCATAATTAATTAAAATTATCATTTTCCCATATAAACATCTAAGCATTCCGCAGCATTTAAACTTCCCTAAACTTTAGGCTAAGGCAGAATAATTCCTGCACCTTCTATGCCATTCCTAAAGTGCTACCAGCTGTAGTTCATAGCTAGTCAGCAATCATGCAGCCTGCTGAAGCCGAGAAGATATACATGAATCCTAAATAATACTACAGCATAAAGTGAAGACACCCTATGTTAATATCATCAGGTCACATGACTCGGCCCTGTTGTTAGGCATTTTTGGTCCGTATGTCTGAAAGTGAAGAATACGAATTTGAATAGTCTGTACCTATAATTGACTCTGCCTTTTGTGACTTACCAAAATCATATAATATTGTTTCCATTATCCACATCAAAATAAAGAGCTTTAAGATTGTCAAAGAACACTTTTGTGTGAAAATGTGTTCAACCAAATGTTCCTGGAGAGAGAATAAGAGGGGTAAGAAATGCAAATTTCTTAATGTAGTTGGCAGCATTCATGCATCTCTGTGGAGATACATACACCCGAAAAGAATGAAAATTGTCCTACATCTATAGGTAAGACTGTCAAGGGCCACCACCAAACCTAAATCTACTTCAAATGACAAAGTAAAGAATTTCTCAGTTTTCTCTCAGAATATACTTAATATTTTTAGGAAAATAAAGAAAAACTAAGTAGATAATCCGTTTTAATTCTTTTGCGGAATGAAACAGTAAAATATTTTCCCATACTAATCCTGAAAATGTTCTTTCTATATGACGCACAGTACTATTTGGGGGGGAACATTAAAATATTATTGCACATTAAAAAAAATGAAAGGAAGTTAAAATTGGAGAAGCAATTATCTAGGTGAATGCTGCCATACTCATAAATCAGCATTGATTGGTATATATACACATATATGTGTGTGTGTGCAATGTACATACATATATATGCACAAATGTGTATCTATATCAATGTAACGATGCATTCTGTAGTATTTATTGTCTTTCATATTATTTTTTGCAAGGCCTTGAGTTTATTCAGCAAAACACTGAGCAGATTTTTTCAGTTATACTGTGGCAATTTCAAAAAATTGCTGAAGCAAGCTGGATCACAGTCACCTTTTGGTGACCATGGTCGTGACTGGATATGATAAATTTTAATTGCAAAGATTATTGTAGGCAAATGAGAATACCTTTCAGAATGGAAATGACTAGACAACCTTAGCTTAACTTTTATCACATGCAAACTAAAAAGGCAATTAACTCAATGGTAGCGTCTGATCTCTGCATGTCTCTTCAGAGTCAGTCAGTAACCAGCACTGTGAGCAGCTGTAGAAAGTGAATTTAATTTTGCTTGTGTGTTTGTGAGTGTGTATAAAGAAAATGTAAAGCTGAATTTTTTTTTAAGTTCCCGAGCACAAGAAAAAGTTGGCATACAAGTTGCCTGTGGTTACTGGGGTAAAACAGTTAATGTGTGAGGTTTTCTTCTTCCAAGCTGTAGTGAGAGATGAAGAGATCCCATATGGGCCACTAGTACAAAGAAACCAGAGAGTAACAGGAAAAGAAAAAAAAAAAACCCAGAGTGTGTAAGGGTAACAGAGGGAAATAAGATTGAAAGAACAAAACATCAACATTGTTAGTCATGAGGAACAGACAGGAGGGAGGTATTGCCTGCTGACCATGTGTACCAATGCCAAAGAATCTAAAAAGAAAACCAGCATCTGTGGTATGGGATGGTCTCTCTCTAGATCTGAAAGACAGCAGCAGATTGTTTTTATAGAAAGAAAAGGTGTCAGCAGAAAGGAAGGAGCGTACACACATGGAAACATTTGCTGTAAGAAGCCACTTGAAAAACAACCAAGGAGTTGAGTGGAAGAAACATCTGTGAGACATGCAGCAAGACCACCACTAGTGCTTCAGGGAAGAGGTGGGAACAGAAGGGAATACACAAGCAGTGTTGGACATAGCATCTTGTCAGAATGACAAGGAAATGTTGTCGGTACTTTCAAGAAAATCCAGCATCTTGTGAGTCTGAGGGGAAAAATAATTTGTCCTCCTTGTGAGGGAGCACGGGAGTACTCTTTATACTTATCAAGAAGCAAACAAGTCTATGCTCATTGACTGAAGTCATTCAAGGAGTGTTATCTCTAAAAAGAAATTGCACTTTTCAGGGGATATGTTGGCAATTCTGCTGACCAGGATAGGGATGCTTTGGGTTCTTTTCCATGGGCTTGCTTCTTCTTTTAATAACCCTAAATGTGCAAAGTCTTGATTGGTATTAGCTCAAGGGATTGCAAATTGCCACCAGTGAAACACAATGGCTGTGTAGTTTTGGGGTCAGTGAAAGCCAATGTGATGTGTAACATCAAGGAGGAAGAAGTCCCATACCTTTTAGCTGTCTGGCCTTAATTTTGTTGTTCATACTTTTTTTGGTTGACGGAAGAAAGCAAAGACTTCATCATATCAAGACCATATCTGAAGTCACTTCACCTATTCCTCATGAAGTCATCAGTCTAGATGCAAAATAACCTGTCTTTAACCCAAATGAAAAAGAAGGCATTGATCATAAGAAATTTTACTTCTCTGGGCTTGAAACATTCTTTATGCAAAGCCTTTAATGTCTTTTCAGCATTGCTGAGGAATGGTGCAGGAAAGGATATTTTGCTAGCCAACTGTTACATGTAATTGCATGGAAAGCCCATGTGCTACCCAAAGGCCTCTTATGGAGGTCACTTAAAAGATGAGTCATAACGTAACTGATTTCTACCAGATCATCTCTCCATTTGCTCACTGCAGAAAAAACAAACTATGGAATGCGAAAGCACTTTGAAGTGACTGATGATCTTGCTTCTTATTAACCATACTGAAGGTGACCTTAGTAAAAAGTAAATGAAGGCAAATGAGAAATAGAGACTGGCTGGATCATTCCGACCAGTGTAAAGACAAAGCAAACCTTTCATTCTTCACAAAGAGATGTGCTCTTATTCTTAGAAAACAGGTTAATGGCAGCTCTCAAGGGAGAATAATGTTGAGAAGAAAAGACTATATACTTTTATTTTCTACAAAATATAGACACATTTTAATAAATTCAGCATTTTTTGCAAAAGAATTAGTTCTTTAAGTTAACAATAAAAAATGACACTTGATTTTTTCCCTCCACAGGCTAATAGTTCTTTTCATGTATTTCTTGGTGAATCCATGGAAAAACACACTTTTTCTTGTGAAACAGAAAATTTAAATAACTACCAGAATATAAGAAAAAAAGGTCCAGAGGCAAAGAAAGATTCTTCAGAAAGAAGCAGTGTCTATCTGCAATAAGTTCCAGGTACCTCTTCTGCTCTCAGTGGCTAGCAAAGATTGTTTTTATTTCATTACAATTAATTTATTAGTTTTTAAGAGTTTACAACTGAAGAATTTGACTGCTCAAAAATTTTTCCTTCTTAGTGCAGCCTTCCTAAAATCACTTGTTAATGAGTTTTTGTATTATCAAACAGTTCTTCAAAATCTGCATTTGTCTTATCAAAATCAAAAAGCTAACAAAAATTGGCGTCTACTAGGCAGAATGTAAAAAGTTAAATTGTAAGTTCCTACTATTATAAGAAATTGCTCTATGATTTTTTTTTTTTTTCCTGCCTAATATTGGCTGATGAAGCGTTCGTTACATTTCCTTTCATTGTTTCTTATTTAGCCCATACCTTCCCTCCATCCTTCAATACACCCATGGACTGGGGAATTGAAAACCTGCTGCACCTGTGCTCGGTGAGCAGGTACGATGGAAGGTGAGTCCCAAGGGGTTTGGAGCGTCAGACCGTCGCTTGTGACCCACAGTGATCAGTCCTGCTTTCGGAGAGAGGTATGTCATCTCGCACATCTAAACCTTAATCCAAATGCCTGGCAGTGCATACTGGTCTTGACAGGTACTGAGTCAGCTTGCCACTTGGCAGATTAAAAAGGACTGCCTCCTGGAGATTAGATGGCTTGGCACAGCGAGAACACAGAGGTCAAGCTATGATGTTTGCCAACCCAAAAAAGATCCTCTCATTTTCCCACTCTATCGCTGCTCCCTGGATAAGCATTTTTGGCCTTTTGCCTTGGTTTGAAGGCAAGACTTGTTAGGATTTAGCCTGAGGGACATGCTTTACTGTTGAAGGTCAAGCTAGATTTTGACTGTTGTGAAGCCCTGATATGGTAAGGTCATATTCTTCCTCGTTAGGGATGAGCTCTCAAGGCTCTGGGAGACTCCTGGGACATCATCAAGAATGGAAATTATTCCACACCTCGCTGAGACCAATTCCTGATGGTTTTTTATGTTTCAGTTTCATGAAATACAGGCAATTTTCCCTGAGATTGCAGCAGAATAGAACATAGACATTTCATTTCATAAAGGATTTCTGAACATGAACATTTGGATTTGTTCCCAGCAATACACTTTGTCTTGACTCCTACCCATTATTTGTGTGCTTAATCTTAATCATCGTGTATCTTTTTAAACCGGAAACATTTAAACCAGACTTATTGTAAGGCATTTCATTGTCAATGAAAGAGAAAATTCCGAAGAAACACAATCCTATTGTCATTTTTCTGACAAGTTTTACTTGTCATGCATCAGTGGTTGTTTATTGTTTAGTTTCTCTGGAGCTAACACCAGTATCGAAATCATGCTTTTCTGTGCTCGGCCTTCCCTCTGCCTTTCTGTTACTCGGTGGCACATCGTCTCTGCATGTCACACCTTCCTGAGCACCTGGCGCTCTGAAAAAAAGTCCTCTGCTTTGTGGGTCTGCTCAGAGCCAAGGCTTCAGCAGCAGCACAGGAATGCTTTTTCACAGTTTTCTGGCTCAACAGTCATTTGGGTATTGCCACAGTGTGACATAACTTTACCCCCTCCTCAAGTCAGGCTGTTGAGGACAGTGTCATTTGACAAACCTCCAAATTCACTGTGCTTGTCCTGTGCCGGAGCCTTCCTCCCTCTTCGTGGTGTCTTTTATGAAAACAGAATATCTCAGAAACAACCAGCTGTTTTGAAGCAAAGAGTAACAAAAGAAACTTGAGCAATCTCTGCATATGTTTTTATTCTTCATCTATCTTGTTGCAACAGGCTGTGCAACAGGGTGAAAGTTTTACCTACCACCACACTCACAATTTGTCCAGACCTCCCATAATCCATTTATAGCTACAGTACATATCGCCTGCTCAGTTTCTCATCATTGTGGTATTTTGTTGAGTTTATTGGAATTAATAATGTCGCTGCTCTTCCAGAACCATCCCAGGCAGTCCTTTTCTCAGACATTGATGTGAACAGTCTTCTGATTGTGAAGTTAAAAAGGATGTATTTCTTTTTAAAATTAATTCAAACCAAATTGGCTTTTGACCTGCAGTGAACACTTTTCGTTTCATTTCTCAACTTTTGAAACATGTTTTCTAAAGTTTTGATTGAGGATTTCTTGACTTCCACATGATTCTCTCTTTAACAGACTGAGCAGCAAGGAGCTTCTGTCACTACAAAGAAAACATTCCCAATCCCCTGCTCTACTGTCAAGCCCACATTAAAAAAAGAGGGAGTCAGCAATCTAAGGATGCTGCCTGAAAGGCTCCTAAACAAAGGTGTACTTCCCAGATTTTAATAAGACTATTTGTATGCATTAAGTCACTCATAGCTGTAATTAATGTGGTCAGACCAGAAGAATTTCTTTGTTTTTTCTAATATTTTTAAGTAATCTGCAGTAGCATCAATACCAATACTAATAAGAGTAAATTCACTGCTGCAAAAATTGTACTTTGTTGAAAATCACTGTGATTTTATTGCCTTTATTTGCTGAGTTTCTTGGTATTCTCATTAAGAATGCTTAAAATTTCTGAACTCAAACATTCAATACTTTCACTTTGCTAAATTTTAAACCTCCTGCTTCTTCAAAATGGTTTCATTCTAGCCCAATGTGGCTCTCATACTTGCTAATAGTATCTAACCTGGAAAAATACCTCCTCCCATTAATGTAAAAATAAAAAAGATGTGTTACTTGCAAAAAATGTTGTTTTAACAAAATATAGTAATAATAAGGAAAGTACTGGAAAGACTAATATACTCCACACCATTGTACCTTTGAGAAAATGCAATTAGCACAGAGAAAAGTACTGGAAAAATATCTGCAATAAGAGAAAAAAACAGGAAATAAATGCACAGAATTAATGTCTAATGGAGTATATTTGGATGGGGGTTTTTTTCTCTTTTTGTGGTGTGATATGGAACATCATTGTACTATAGAAAAAGTAGCCAATACAGTAGAGGACACCAGGACCTCACTTATTAAAAAGGGTCAGACAACTACTATCCATCTATATTCTTTAAGCTAGAGAAGATTAAAAGCCAAATAGGGGCCTCAGAAGGCTGTGAGTCTCGTTGAAATCAATGGGAAAATGCAGGGACATCTGAAGGCAGCGTTTGGCCTGAGCAAGGGAACCTCACTGAGACAAACCGTTCCGCAAAGGCATCAGAAAGGATCAAGGCTCCTGCAATCCTTGAGTTCATGTCAGCCACAGAAAGAGCAGAAAGAAAAGCAAGGGATGGCCCAAGTACGAGGCGAATTGAGGTGGAAGGTCTTTGCACGTACCATTATTGCAGAAATGAATTATGGAGAGCAGGAAAAATACGGATAATGTAAGGTCTTAAAAGGAACCGGGCAGCTTTCAGAGGAAAAAGCTCATTTTATAGCGTACAGCTGCTAATGCAAAGGATGGGGCAGGACTGGCAAGGCATTCCATCCTCCTTCTGTCAAAAAAAAAAAATACATCCGCCTTCTTGTATCATCGGCATTTAATCAGGCATTAAACGTAACAACTCAAAGCGATTTCAGTGTCTCCTCCAGATCAGGAAGGATATATTCTGTGAGAACTCAACATTTCACTAAACCAACGGTGCGTTGTGAATGAGTCAAGCTCCCCAAATTAGATTTAAAGGCGAAGAGACACGCTCAAAATGATGTGGTGTCCGTTAGGCGAATTGCGGCGGCTGCGCGACCGATGCAGCGACCGAGACTCTAAGCTGACATCAAAGCGGAAAAAAAATCAGCTGAAATGACAGTAGCAGCTGCAGCATCCGCCTCTAAATTAGGCTGTGTTTCAAAGTCTGGACTCAACTGCTAAGCAGTATAAAGACCCAGGAGGAAGGCTGCCCAAGAAAAAGAGTTAGATTTCTAACCTAACACATCAAAGTAACACATGCTTAGAAGAGCAATAAATGCATATGGCACACATTCACATGCTGCCTAATTGCAGTGGGCTCATGAAGCCAAGACAAACCTTCAGCTGATTCCTACTTTTAGAGAGGATTTGAGTCCTTTTCGAATGCAGAAAGCTGACACAAATTGGTAGCAGATTAGAGTCTGGCATTGTGATGATACATCCCATAATTTCAAAAGATGGCCATTTTTCATCATAAGACACCTTCAAAATACCGAGCTCCTTATTATATAATTTATACATTTACCAGATTACAGCATATCCTCAACAACATAGTAAATTAAGAAAACCTTTTTCTCAAAATTCACCAATAGAATAGAAAGCCACCAATTTTATTCTTAATTTACTTACATACTAATTTAATTTAATTTAATTGTGGGAAGAGTGAGAAATACATGCTTAAATGAAATACATTGCTGAATGTTTTAGCAGTAAAAATCGTTGATTTAGGAAAAGTACCCATGTTTTGGTATGCATGTTTATTTTAGTTTATTCTATAAATTTAGGGACACTATTTGCGATGTTATTGAAGACGTACGGATTTGTAAGAAAGTAAATGGAAATAAACCTGAATGTATGGATATTTTTTTTTGTTATGTACACCAAGCATGCTTAATACAAAAAAATTGCATATTTTCATAGTTGTAGGGATATGTTTGATTTTTCTTTTTGTTTTGTACAAGCTGGCAGAGAAACTAAGTTAATCACTCGAGATGTTTATCAAGATTCCTATGAAATTGCAGTGCAATGGCGGATTTGTGAGCTAATTCAAACTTATACCTTCCTCAATTGTTTTTGAGAAACCGTGAATAAGTACGTAATAGAAACACAAATAACAAACAGAAAATTCATGAAATATAATTCTCTACATACCTCTGACGCTTGCCTATATAGCTTTAAATTAATACACTTTTGCAAAGGGTTAAAGTTGCAAGCAACAGCAATCATCTACAGCGCACTCTCTTAACTTGTGCATTAAGAAAAACAATTCCACCAGAAATGATGCAATAACCCTGACACAGTGGCATTATTACTCATGAAGTAATATTGCTTTTTATGCTTATAGACTTCTACCAGTTTAAATGAATCTGTTCGAGGATATCAACATCAAATACAGTGGCATAGCAGTTATCATCAAAACAATCAGAGATGCTAAAAAAAGAAAAAGCCCCTAAATGTGCAGTACTCAAGGGAAAACAGAAGCACAAATGTCTATACCTATGTTGTACTTATAGGATGTGCTATCCCACGCAAGAACCCATTGGCAAAATATATCTTGAAATGAAAATGACCCAGAAGCTAATGCTCAGACACCTCTAGAAGGACACAAAAGAATATGGTGTAAATTAAGGCCAGATTCTTATTTTAAATTTTCCAGATTTTGTCATTTGTGCAGTCCACGTAGCATCATATGAAGTCATTCTGTAAAATGAGGCAAAACAGAACTGCATGCCATTTCTGGGCATCGTGCGGAGGAGCCTGGAGGGGTGGTGCGGCGAGTACCATGGCTCAGGTGCACAAGGACTCTGAAAGCATGAAGCTCATCATGGCCCTTCTTAAATTAACTCATCCTGACTACTTGAGTGCATTGACCTGTGTCTCAACCACTACAACCAGCACAGGAACAGTGTGATTTGCCAGTGCTTAGTCAGATCACTTTTTATTCTTTGTTTTGTTTCACTTTGTCTTTGATAATACTTATTAAATGCTAATGTTTAGTGAGCATTTTGGAGCAGGGATGACTTTGTTAAAAGCTCAAAAACTGTGGCTCTCAGGAAGGGTTGAGAACTTGCAATGCAGACATGCTGAACACTCTGAGAATAACACAAGATCAAATAGTTATGTGGTTGCCTCAATAGACAACTTGCCTGGCATGGAAATTAGAAAGGAGAGAGGTTTTTTTTCTGTGGAAGATGAAAGACCATAAAAGGCCAAACTCAGCACAACCCCTTTTATAAGTAAAAACATGAAAATACTGTTTTCATTGTATGTACTGATAAGATGAAATGTTTGTGAAGTTATACAGTAATACAAGCTTCTAATTTGCTTCAAGCTTTTCTGACCCGAAATATTGGTATTTTGAATGGAAGGACTTTTGTTGTAGTTCTGAAGAGTTCTAATAACCACAGTGTTTCTGAGAGGACCTGCTCATTTTCACCCAACCTGAAGTGTGTTCAAACATAATTGGCATTGTATTTTCTGAGGACGGCCTCAGTTCTATGCACTTCATCTCCTTCTGTAGTAGACTATTTTTCGTATAAATTCTTGAAAGGGGGGAATTGAGGAAGTGACACAATTTTTTCCCATTTTTCTGCTGAAAGTTCACCTTATTACACATTCCCACTCTGCTCTGGCAAGCACCTGGAAATCTTACAGAATTTAGGAAAAGATTCTCTGCCGCCTTAGCAGTTTCCCTCTACTTCCAACTATGTTATTAACTTTCCCATCCCAACCCCAAATGAGCTTAAATATAGACTCCTCTACATCTAATGAGCCATAATTAGCTCATCAACTTCTGACAAGCCTAAATAGACTTGTTAGGGAATGACAAGTCTAGTCGATCTCACAGCGGAATGGGTGTCATCCCTCCCACTCAGCCCTCCAAGGAAGGAAACAAATCTCTTAAAAGTTATTTGGAGGGTTTCCAGTCTCCTCCAGGAGCCCAAAAGGAGGGAAGCTAGTTTAGGTCACTGCTCTCCTACCCTGCCCTTTTAAAGTTTGCAGAGATTCACACAAAAATAACCTGGATAAAGAGGAGACAGAAGTCATTTGTGGGCGTGATGGGTTACCTTTTCTCCTTCTGCCCCGCTAGATAAAGAAGGGACTGTGATGCTGATGGGAACAATCTTTGGCTTGTTTCTTTCGGCTCTGTCTCTGCGGTTCCCCAAGCCAAAATTAGCTCATCAGCTCCTGATGACCCACGCTGATGTTAGTATTTAAAATGTTAATAACTCTTAAAATAATAAGAGTCTAATCATCTAATCTTTACTTCTCTGCAGTATAGTTCAACTAGATGAGTCCAGGGAGCCAAAATTTATTTCATTTATTCCTAGTTAGTTAGTTAGCTAGTGAATGCAAAAGCTACACAGCATAACAGTGCATTAGGACTGCTGAAAAATGTCTTTCCTGCATAGGAGAACCATAATGCTTTAAACAAAGGACCCTGCCATTTTTGAAAAGTGCTGGTTTATACTGGTGTTTTGGTACTTGCATAATTTGAAACTGAAAGTTCGTAAACTATGCCAATATTTGCAAGTTTTGAGAAATGCACAGACCCACCATTTAAAAATAGCACATGAATGCATCTAAGGTAAAAGTTATTTGGACACATAAATCTTAATCGTGACCTGTCCATTTCAGAGTCTATGCAGTTAAGGTCCTTGTCTGTCTAAATGCCGTTTCAGGATCTGGCTTCTAAAGTAAGAAACATATTGCCCCAAAAATCATTGCTTGGCTGGCTAGAGCTCTTCCTGAAGTAGTGTAATAAATGAGTTCAATTCCCTCCTCTGCTGAAGCGTAGTGAAACCCTCCACATACTAGATAGATCTCCTCGGCAACAAGGAGGAAAGGTTGTCCTCCTTGATGCAGGGAAAAGGAAAAAACCAAAGCGGAAAAGAACTGAAGATTGTTTTTGAGAAATTCCACATTGCAGATTCCTCAAGAATGAGTTCTTATTTGAGAAAATGTGAAGGCCGCATCATCAGTATGTCATTACAACATCTGGGATTTTCAGAAGCCAGTTGAGGTTCTGGGAGTGGGATACCTATGGAAATCTGTATTAAATTTACAGCTTAAACCCTATTGGTCTACTGACTTCGCTGGAGCAATGCAATTTACAGCAGCTGAGTCAATGCTGAGTGCCGCAGAAAGCCTGTAGAGAAATTAAAATTCCTGCTCTGATAATAAAATGGATCTGAAATCATGAAACTGCAATAAAATTTATATGATTCTCATTTGCTTTTTTAGCAGTTATTATATCTCAGTTTCTGAAAAATATCTATCTTTTGTTTCCAAGCTAAGTTTGTGCAGTAGGATTCTGCCCTAGGAGAATCTTATCACCAAGTTATAAATCTCTGAACCCAGAGAATTTCAACAGAAACCCTTATTCATGCCTAACTAGTTTGGGTTTAACACTAACACTGTAATTAAATTGTGTTTTCTTCACTTTTCCCCTGCTGTTTGAGAGAGAATGTGTTCAGCTTTCTGGTATACAATGAGAACTAAGTAAATGCTAATCTATTTTAACCTCATTGGATTTGAAGGAAAAGATAGACTCTGATTTTATTAATTGTTTTCTAAAATAAGGCTTTTAGGGGAAAAAACTCAGAACAGTGCCTTCACATCTTTATCAGGAATTTCAAATAAAAATCCATTTTTCATTACTCTAGCACAGAATAGTAATTGATTCTGTCAGACTTTAATTTAAGCACCTACTGCACGTCAAAATATTATTTTTTTATCAAGTCTTCATTTATGAAGTCAAAGAAAAGTTAATGAGAGAGAGAATATGCCTTCTTCTCTCACAAACATACTTAAAATTGGCTATGTACAACATCTTCTCTGCTACCATCATCGCACACTACGCTATCTAAGTTACCACAAGGTTGTAACTTCTCCCTTGAGGCACCAAATAAGGTTGGCATATTCAACTACTGCTTTCTTTTGTTGATTTTTTAAGTGAACATCTGTGAGTAATAGCTCAGGCACGACTGGGAGGGGATAACTACTGGGAGGTGACCCTAGTCACATGGACACAAGCACCAAAGCAGATGCTGGAAATGAGTGGGTGTGTCTCCAGCTAAATTTGGAAAGCCACATTTGACATGTCATCTTCTCCCTGATCCTGAGTTGTCCTTGAAATCAAGACAGTCCTTATGTTTTTGGAAAGAGAGTAGCATTAGATAGATGTTTAGAAAGGCTGGGATTTTATGTGAAACAGATTTTTAGGTTTCATGTTCAACCTCTTCAGACTTGCATGCTAAGACAGCACTTCAACCAAACAGTCATGATAGACCAAGGTGCTCTCTTAGCCAGGAAGGTGGTGTGATTGTCACTGGGCCATCTGACATACCCTGACAGAGAAGTTTGTCGAGTTGACAGCTTTCATCCCCTCCCACCACGTGACAGATCCAGGAATATACACTTCCCATCCTCACTTCAAAACCCCACTTATTCTGGGGCTGCCAGGACAAGAGGACTTCTGCGTTGTTCCTGTGCATCCTGCAATGCAAAACATTCATTTAATGGGTTTAAACAGACAGAACTTGAAAGTAACATGGCTCTAGTGAAACGTTTTGCTTGCTTCTTGCAAGTGGAATACAAAATTACTGTTTTAGACTCTTGCCTCCTTATTTTAAAAGTCAGAAAATGTGACAGTGAAAGTTGGAAGCATCAGACAAAGCACTGTGATGTCTATAAAGGAAAAAATATACCATAGGCAACTTGCTTACTCAGCAGAATACACTCTTTATAAAACTTCTTAAAAGTGGTACACTAAGACCAGAAAAAATGCTTTGAATAATCAGGATCAGGAACCTTAGAAAAGCACCAGTCTCCTGGGAATATTAGAGAAGACAGACCATCTTGATCTTTGCTCTGGTAGAAAATTAAACAACCTTTTTCTTGAGTAAAGTACAAGCAAAGAAAACCTTGTCCAAATACAGGAAAGAGAGCACATGAACTCCCTCTGCAAAAGCCACAAACAACATGAGGAGCAGAAGAGCACAGTCTTAATAGTAGCCTCAGAAGCTGAAGCTCACACACAGAATGCTTTGGATAGCCCAGAAGTGAGTGAAATGCTCTGAGTGAGATCTTTTCCCCGCCAAGGTCAATGACAAAATACCCGCTGAGTTTGTCCTCCAGATGTTGATGTTCTGCAAATGGAGGTGGTAATAGCAGAAAAAACACTGTGATCAAACTTATTTACATTAGCCATATATTTGTAGCATATGGGGTTTTTCTGTATATTAAAGATATTTCAGGAACTAGATAATAAGTTACAGCATTCATTTCACAGGGGCATAGTGATACCAACTTACAACAAGGCATGTAGGAACAAAGACTTCTGGGGGCACAGAAAGAGTCAGAACAATTGTTTTACAGGTTGTCCTATTTGTAAGACTGCCCTTGTGCATTTGCACAGCTTAGCAGTGCTATCTAAAGACATATGTATTAAGATACATGGGCTGAATATTTTTGCCCCTGCTTGCAAGCTTTTTGTTTATGCAGCGCTAACTCCATAAGAAAAACAGTACCTAACTACATCGAGGGAACTAAATTTTATGGCTTCCTGAGCGTAACTGAGAAGCCTGGACCAATGCATAAATGAAATGCTGTATTTTTAGTGAGTAGAGTCTTACAGTCTATGTGTACAGTATTTGTGTACCTCTAGTATTTGTGCCTTGCCCTTGAAGAAGTGAGTAGAAGCTCTTCTGGAGCCACAATGATGCAGAATAATTAATTCAGAACAAGGGCTTGATTGAAAAATCTGTGGATATTTCTTTTCTCCCTCCCACGATAACACAGAAACCCCAAGTTGCAGTGTTAATTACCTGCAACCTGCAAACTATTTGCAACCCACAAATAATAAAGCAATGGAAATATGGTAAAAAGAAAAAAAAAAGATAGGTTGTTAAACCTTTTGCGCACTAATATGTGACCACCTGGAGCAGAATATCCCTACCACTCAGACCATCACGTCACCTGCCTTTCCATGGTGGGACATGCTCTGACAGAGCTGGGACCCTTTACTGCTTCATTGGCCATGCAGTCGCCCAGCAATCTGCCCTTTTTATTTATCTTTCCTCTCAGTGTTGCTGCTTTACTGTAATTTCCTGATTTAAAACAAACAAATAAACGAAAACACTATAAATTCTGTTCTTAAGTGTTTCTTCCTGACCTGGCGTATAAACTGAGACTTATGTACAAAGAACTTAAAAGCTTTCAAATCTAATTTTTCCAAGTACAGTGAAGGTATGGAAACTATATATTTTGCAGTGGGCTATGGGTTAAATCACATCAATATCTTCAACTCAGAAACAGGGAAATATGGAGACATGCAGGAAGCAGTGGAAAACCTCTTTGAACCTTCCATGTGAGAAATATTGGTTTTCTTACTGTTAATAGGTTACATCCTGTCCCTTCTGTACATCCTAAGTACCCTTTCATCCTACAGGTCTATGACTTTGTCTCCTAAGCATCTACCAAAGGGAAACAATCCCTGTGCTTTCAGTGATATGCAGACCATGCATAAAGAAGAACAGGCAAAAGCCAGACTGTATCTGAGCCATGAAGTGTTAGCCAGAAAAAGATTCTCAGAATGTGTTTTAAGATCTGTATCAAGTAAAAATATAGTACGCTGTTGTATATGTTATTTTCCATGTGAATGACAAACAATACAAAGCATATGTCTACTTCATAATGAAAAAGTCATTTTTATTTAATAAAGTCAAACATGCATTGTGAAGTTCAGCAGAATGCCATTAGAGGGCATGAAAGAGTAGTTGTGTAGAGAAGGGAACACAGCCTCAAGCAAACAAACTAAAGAAAATAACCAGAATCAAAATAAAATAAGAAAAACATTTTTAGTGAATCACCTCTGTTGAGCAATCAGCTCTGGATGCCAGCTCTGCAAACCCACATTCTCTTCTTCCTTCTTGAGTCTCCTGTCAATGCAGGGAATGGGTCTCAGCCACCAGCAAAAACAAGACCAGACCCATTTTGGCCCAGCAGCAATATTTAACTTCAGGAATTTTTAATTGTATGAAACAAGACACAAACCCAAAGGTTCAGTAATCTAACTGCTGTGCCAGTGACACAAGCAAATCAGAGGAATTACAAATGCTCAGTACAAGAGGAGCAGCTGATGTATAAAAGGGTCACTAAAATAGTAAGAGATTCACACCAGGAAACAGCCACAACAACACATGAAATATATTTTAAAGGCATTTAATAGATTTCTATTAACCCCTTGGACTATTGGAAAAGGCCTGTGGAAATAGAAAGATGTGTCAGAGCAGAACTAGCAGCTGCAGAGAATCTTAGTTAAACAGAATTCCAGCTTTCTGAGAGACCTGGAGGAAAATAAATGGTCTATCACAAGAAAACCAACATTTTCTCCTATGCTCCCCAAACCAGAGCTAGAGTGATGTGAGGAATTTATTTGCTACACTTCACCCTTCCTAATAACCCCTTAACTTTTAGGGGGAAAAAAATGGAAGAAGTAAATAAAAAAGGGAACAGAGAAATCAAACAAATATTTAGAATATCATTTATATTCCCTTCACTTGGGAAGGCACTACAGTCATCACCATGTGCTTACTGGCAGAAGTGTACTAGGGTGCATCAAAGTCCTTTTGAGTAAATTGTGAAGGTCCCAGTACTACACCAAAGAGAGAACACAGTCTGAAGACATGGAGGCTGCTCCTATGAGACTCCAGTAGTCAGAACGTAACAACTTGTGAAGCATAAGGTTTCACATGTGGCCTCTTTTAAATACTTTTGTCATCGTACGTCATGACAGTGTTGTTGTTCTCCAAATACTCCATCCCTGTTTGAATCTCATCTTCAGGTATGCCCTTTGACAGCGAGTTCCACATGTAAACTACATGCAGTTAGGCAAAAAGTATACCTTTTGTGACATAGAGGAACACTGCTTTCCTAAAATATCAAGTCCTTCCAAATCGAATTTAGGCTTATGCATAAAGTATGAGCACAGTGGTTTTCCTTCCCTTTCCATAAACTAAGTATTCAGCTTTTGCAATGTCTACCTCTCTCCAATAAAAGGTGAATGTGTATCCCCAGATCAGCAGACTGATTTCCACAGAATTATTTTATTTTTTAGAAATAGTGAGGTATGAACGTCAGGATAACTATTCCCATGGAGTGGAAACAGACTCTGGATGTGCGATATGGGGATTAGAACCATTAAGTATATTCTCAGTTTATAGGATTTTATTTCCTTTTCATGTGACTTTTCTTTGACTTCAGTTTTATATGTGATTGGAAGGCTTAATAAAAAATGAAGAAGTTTAAACCCCCCTCACATTATTTACTTCATGCAGTCAGATTCACAAGCATCAAAGCTTCTGTTTCAGTGCAAAAACCATGAAGCTTTAAGGCTTGGCCAAAGAATCAACGCAAGCCTAAAGCAGAGGCATCAACTCATGAGACTGCTGACAGAATGGATTAAACAGACTTTTTTAAGTATCGCCAGTGCTGTGGGGAAAAAAAAAAAGCCCTCAGTTCTACACACGCTTTTAAACTAAGAAGTCCAGCTTCTGTAAACTATTCACTTTGTTGATGCTCAACAAATATCTATTGATGAGATGACATCATCTGCTAAAGAAAATAATTGCTCAAAGGCTTAACCCTGTTTTTGCGTAAAATATATGTGCTAATGCTTTGACACACAAAAAAAAAGAAAAAGACAAAAAAACCCCACAAAGAACAGCAATGGATTTTCATGATCAAGGAAATGTCATAGTTCTTGCTTGCAAATAAGAATACTCTTTCTATGGGTCCTGACTGCTTTCACAGGCGGAATTGGGTCCTGGAGGAATAATTTCATTGTGGTGTTCCACAGCATTTTAATACAGGCTCAATTTTTTTTCTTCTTTGCTCATTTATTATTAGATGGTTTAGTGCTGGGGGCAACTATCAGAGTATTTTTTCATTTGTCAGCAATGCCATTACACCTGCATTGTCCGTACTGGGAGATTATACTTTCCCTCATGTCACCTTGCTGTTTCCTGGCTGCTGCCTCCAGTTCTTGCTCATCTACAGGCTGTCTGGTTTCTCCATGCAAAACAAGATTGGCAGGGAACAAAACGCTCTATAAAGATTGTTTGTCTGTCTTTAGGAATGAAAATTGTCTAGCCGGGCATCAGAGGGGAAGGCTGCTGGCTGCCGCATGACAAGATGCCATGTCAACATTAGCTGTCCTGTTCGGAGATCCACAAAGGGACAGAAAGGAGCCTGCAGAACCAGATACAGTTTTCATCTATCTCCTGTTGTCTATTTTCATACTCCCGGAGCCAGCAGAACAGCGTAGGCAATGGACACATACATACAAAACACAGATACATAGAAAACAGAAAGGAAAAAACAGTTTTAGAGTCAAGGAAGAGAAAGCTCCTGAGGCCAGCCTCGGAAGGCCCTCTCCAAGCTCTGCCCTGGAAGAGGAGCACGCTGACACAGCCCAAACTCTAGATCCATGACCGGGAGATGGCAGGCAGTTAGGTTATTCCCTTCAATTCTGGTGCATTTTACTGCAAACCCGCCTCCTACCAGTGGCACTTTCTGCTGTTCAAGTACACACACGCTAGCAAGGCCCTTTGTGCATTCCTAGCGCATTGCAAACCTTGGAAAGAGTGAAGGGGGGTCTGGGGACTAAATCCTACATTTCTTTAAGTTGTTTTGGGACTACCACATCACCAAGACTTCTGTTACAGATGTACGTACACTAACTCGTCTAGAGACTGTACCAGACTTACTGGGGAAAAAAGGCTGTACGTGGATAAGTGGAAGAAGAGCATGATGTGATCTTTATAAATACAGATAATGATGAACAAAGAGTGAACAATGCTCGAAAAGAGAAAACAGTAATAAAACGGTGGTGCTCGAAGCAAGCTGAGTAATGGAATTTCAGCAAATGCTGCTTTATTGCTAAATGATCAAATTTGGGACGGGGTGTTTGGGGGGGATGTATTAATGATTAAGATGTCTGCAACCCACAACTCTGTCAGCCTTGAAGCTGACTGACGAACTGTCAGCCTGAACATCAGATAAAAACAACTTTTATGCTCTTGCTAATCTTTGAACACTGGACAATAAAATACCATACTTCCTTTGCCATTGTGTCATACTTAAGATTTCTCTCTGAAAATTCCTTTCAAATTAAATAAATTCCTTCCTTTTGATGCAACTAGAAAAGCATTTCTATTGAAGAAGAATAAAACTGTCGTTCATGTTCTCAGAGGACAATGACTTGGCCAAATCATAAGTTATATAAAGCTCTGAACTTTATAAATGCCTATTTTTAAGCAATGTTTGAGAACTACGTTATCTGCAATAATCCCTTGACATTTCCATCCAAAGGAGCTATTAAAAATCATTTGTCTTACGGCACTATTGGACATACATCTCTTTTCATTGAGATCCACTAGCATATCACATTGAATTTGAGGTCTTTCACATGTATTTTTTGTCTTTTGAATAGTAATATGTCATAAAAAAGCGTGAACTCCTGAAGTTTGGTAGTGCCATTTAGCACCTCCAATCTTTCACCTTCATGAGGCCAATTCCTCTGAAAGTGCTCCCTCTGAAGTTCAAGAGCAGTATATTTGTAGTGAAACCTCTTTAGAAGACATAACTAATTCCCTTAGTTATGCTTCTTGTTCCTTTAGTTATGCCATTTGTTTCTTTGTGAAAAAATAAACAAGTCAGACTCTCCTCTGTGACTAGAATTTGGTCCTTGAGAAGCTGAATCATCTGGTTTATTCAAGCAATATGCAATTTGAGAAAGTAAATATATAACTTCAGCTCTCAGTATCAATCAGTTAAGTTCAATTCCTTCCATGGAGTTTTGTTATTTTAGGCCAGGTTATACCTTTAGTTCAAAATTGCATAATGATAGATTACAAAAGACAATGATAATTATGCAACATCTTGTGAAACGCTTTGTTTGACACCATTGGCATTGCTTTAAGAATGGTAGAATAAGTCGATTTTAATTCTATGACCTTGCTGGTGGACTTAGACTTTTTTTTTTTTTTTTTTAAATCCTTTATCTTTTGGGTAGAAGGAGGGAATGTCTCTGGTAAAGGAAACATCTTTCCTGCAGACATCTTTAGATTAGTCTATAGACTAAGTACAACTACAGAACTTACATTTTTTTACGAACTTCAAACTTCAAACAGTTGCATATATTAACGAACAGATACAGAGCTGATCAAGCACTATCAACATTTTCTAGCTACTTTTTCATTTTTCTATAAATGTAGTGATTTCAGAACCATCCTGGAATGTCTATGGGGCTGTAATTTGACTGACAGTATCAACTTCCTGCATCTATTAATCCTTCTTCTCAGGTTAGATTTGTGTTTTGTTCTTCATTTTTTAAGGATCCCTGTGTGGGACACAGGGTTTTTTCAGCTTTTTCCTAGTCAAATATATGATATATGCTAATGTAAAATAATGATACACTAAAACACTGCTCTAACCAGAAACACCCAAGGTGGTCATGGCTGCCCTGAAGAACTATCATACAGGCTCCCTCCTTCTCTTTTTCCCTTGCATACTGCTGCTTCAGTATTCAATAACTATTTCCACTCTTTGATTAAATGTAAGCCATCTCTTGCTCTATGGATTTGCTATAAGACCTCAAATACCTTACCACTTAGGATCCAGAATTGTTCTTCAGGTAGAAGAGCACATAAATGTTAATTTAGCATGTTCTAGACTTGGGACACAATTCCTCCCATTCATGTACATCAGTTTTACACTGCTTTAATTCTGCCAGCTTCAGCAGAGCTCACCTTGATTTAAATTGCTGAATAAGAATCTAAGTGAGGAACCAGGATAAATCAGGGGAAAAAATAGCAATCATATTTTATTATAAATGTAGTAGTGCTAAGTGCTAGTTCCTCACATCCAATTACATGGACTGTTGTGGTATTTCCCAAAAACAAAGATGACACAAGACAGGGAAATTGGCTGACTTTAGTCAGTTGACAGCTAGCTAACAGCCAGCAGTAAGGATAGAAACCATTTGAGCCCAGGGGTTTAAAGTGCTAAAGCCTGCATTTGTGTCTGCTTTTTATTGTCTAATGCATTTGTACCACTCTCCAAAATACATCTTATGTGCAGAAAACTTGCTGTATTTTATTTTCATCTTTTTATGATTCGTTTTTAAGCATCTTTGTTTTTTTCAAGGTTCAGGTGCATGATGACACAACTTTGGCACAATTACAGACGAGTCTGCTAGGTGACGGGGAGGCAATGCCGATGACCGAGGCCCCGCTGGATGGAGTAAGCACGTCAGCAGATCTAGAACTCAAATGTCTGGGAAAAAAAACAATGTGCTTTGGGCTACATCCAGCCCTGGTAAATATAAGGGCAAATTCATTGAAGGGTCTGGTGTTACACCAGTTTTGCCAATAAAGAGATTACCGGAAGAGTTCCAGCTACTTAAAATGCAGAAGCTCACGTAATAAGACAAGCTACCACGATGTCTGCCTGCCTCTTCACTGAATATCACATTATATTAAGGCTATTACTCCTCCTCTTCAAAGCCATCCATCAGATTAGCCTAAACTACCAGGGATGACCTCCCAAGAGTTCTCCAGTCCACTGAGGTCTCTAGAGTCAAATATAAAAACTGGAGTTAGGAATACAGAAAGCTCTCCTGACCACTCACTCACAATGATGTGTCTCCTTCCTCAAAGAGATGAGCTCTTCTGGGAATCCCAGAATTTTCAGATCAAAGTATAAAATCCACCCCTTAACGTGGTCTTCCCTCAGAATAAAAGATAAAGGATCCTGATGTTGAGGAGGTGATGAGAGAGCTATGGGGCTTTTTAATGTGTTTACTTTTAGAGCCTGGAATGCGTTCACACAGCACAATGCTGGAGTGTGGCAAAACTGCTTTAGCAGGCAGGGAGGTCATTAATGACATGCTTCTGCACTGGGAAGAGACTAAACAGGGGTGAGGCATGGAGGGATGAGGGACTGTGTCTCACTGCAGTTTAACCGTAACAAGAGACTTGGTGGTCTCCATCTTACACTGTGCTCAGGGTGGTCTGCGTAAATTAGCAGGACTGGCTTTGGCTAGTGAAGTTTTTCATTCTATGCTTCTCTCAGATAAAAGGTAAATTTTCAGATTCAGAAGCTGTGATGTGATATTTCCTGTGCTATATATTTGATTTCTTATGCAGAGATTGCTTGTGAAATACAGAGGATAAGTAAGTTTTATTATGCTGTTTATTAGATCTTACTGTACAATTTTGAGTATAGTCACACACTCACTATATAATTTGTCTATATATATTCATCCACTCCAAAACAACTGAGCCTCCATGGTGCATGTGCAAAACAAGGATTGTCTGCAAGAACTTTTAAAGTTTCAGCATTTCTGCTGCTGACATCAGTAAAAGTTTAGTAAGCTCCATGTAAATCACTTAAACTATATATGACTAGAAAGAGTGTTGTAACAAAAGGCCAGTGTATTGACAAAACAGTAAACTACCCTGATGACTAAGACTGTGCTGCTATTACCTCGCTGAGCCTTAGTTCCGTCTTTTCTGTAAAGTGGCAATTTTGCAAAAATTTACCTCTCATAGTTAGCAGTCATGAGCAGGTTTGAACTCCTACTCCGCCGCCTGTGGAAAAGCAGCGCATCCAAGACAAACTGAGGTGTGTTTACACTACGGGCTGCTGTTGTGCAAAGGTACCTCTACAGGCTCTACACACACCCAAGTAGTCTCTGCGCTTATTTAAACCATTTTTAAAAGTACTTACTCTAGAATCAGTATCTTGCCCCGGCAAAACAGCTTCTGACATTTCGACTCCTTTCTAACTTACTAATTGTCAAATAGACATAAACATGAAATTAGATTTTAGTTTATTCTGTTTTGTCCATCTCGGATTTTTGTTCTTTATATCTAATTATAAAGAACTGGTTTAAGTGAAGGCCTTGAACCCGCAAAATTGAACCTGCTTAGCCTTGTCTTCCCGATTAATCCATCTGAACATCCCTGGGGTTTCCGAGGAGCACCCAGTCAGGCACATACCTGCATGTTTGCAGGTTTCAGGCCTCCACTGTCCACATATTTGCATCATCCATCTCTGTTTACATACATTACTTGTTATATCTCCTCTAAGATTTAAAGTGAGTCTGCATCCCAGATATATAATTAAACTATACACTGGACTAAAACCTAATTTCAGGTAAGCCAGCATAAAATAAGAGCTGTGCAATTGCGATGAGGCTGCTGGTTTCACGTGCACTTCTTTGGATTTTTACTGGTGGTGTAGAAATTAAAATCTGGCCTATAGTAGCTATTGTTTCTATCCTGAAAAAAGCCTTCTCCACAGCTATTTTTCCTTCACATTGATAGGGCAGTAAATAATCACTTAACCCATAAAATGAATATGGTACATGAAATACTTTGTCTTTGTATGCTTGCAATGTATGTAGCCTAATACAAGTATAGAAATGGATTAGACATTCCTCTTTAGTTAAGAGATATATCGGTGCATAAAGTCACAGTCTGGGTTCATTTAGCCTTTTCATTTGTAGTGCTCCATATTACATGAGTGCAGATCTATTTGAATCTCTTTAATATTCATGATCCTCTCACCAGTCTGAGTGAAAGAGATAAAGCTTTTGATAGCAATCTCAGCAACTTGATTAACAATGCACTAATCATCACTACCATTGACCTGATTCAGAAATGTTTTCAATTCATCCATCACTTTATAACCAAAGATGATTGCATTACCTTACCATTTTTTATTTAAATAAAACCACATGATCTGTAAATATCTTGCCATTTTACTAAATGCACCTTGGTACCAAATTAATTTATTTTTAAAACTAAATACCAAAATGACCTATAATAACCAATTAGGGCAGGAGCATAGGGAAAGCGTATCACAAGTGGTCTGCAATAAAATCAATTCACTTTGACTTCACATCAATAAATGTTAAATTGTGCCAAGGAATTAATTTTGCAATAAATTGTTATTGTTGTTATAAAATCTAACTAACGCATATTACCAGGAGTAATTATCCATATATCAGAATGCATTGAATGTAGAGTGCACACTATAATTACTCCCAAAATTGCTTATCATTCAAATGGTAATTTTAGGGATAATGTTTCTTTAACTATAACTTTATAAATTTCATCTGAAATTTATTTTTTAGGGTTTTTTTCTTCACTTGGTACTGCAAAGAAAACAGAAAATGGACTGTGAAAAATGCAACAGAAAATAAATATGCTAACATAGTTTAATCAGTATTTCTTACTTTTATATGTAATTGCTGAATGTTGCAACAGTATTAGTAAAGTAAGAGAGCTCATTTTGAGTGGCATTTCCTTCATGAGTGCTAACTGGAATCTCCAAGCCTAGTCACAGCAATAGGTAGAGTATAACATTACAAAAGATATTAGCATCCAGCTCTGTGTGAATATAAAACCTGTATTGGTCATTAAGTGCTATCATTAGATATTAAACTTTTTTATTGTCCTAATATTTGTGTTCAGCCTGAAGTCCACTCTCACCGGGATTTGATTCAGAATTTTGAAACTGTCAAAATGATCACCAAATAGAAAAAAAAAAAAAAAAACCTCTTAATGATTTGTACACCTAGATAGATGAAGAGTTTCCTGTCCTGCTAACGTTTTGCAAGCCATGAATATCATTCCTAAGGTGCACTGAGAATTATTCAAGACTAGGACAAACTAAAGCAGTGTAACTCCACAGACAGTTATCCTAGTGGATGGGTAATTCTAATTTAGGATGTAGAAAATCTAAGTGGAGATTCAAGCCTCTATACTATTTTGCCTTTTCTAGACCTGTAACCATTCCACAATGCAGATATTACCCTGCTTTTAATAATTTTTAAATACTATGATTAAATAGGGTGGATCATTACATGTTTGTAGTTATGATGACTGTTTTCAGCTCACCTGAAGCATTCTACTTGTGTCTGTTGCTTTTTTCTTTTTTTATTTTTTTAGGTGCGCTAACAGCATCATATATCTGAAGTTCCAAACTCCCCATGTAGCAGAAGAATACAGCTGAAAAGACGTCAGTATTTTGTATAACTGGGTCATCAGGCATGGAACCATTAGTATCTAGGTACAATTCCTAACAGTATCCAGTTGCTTTTTCATGGATTAAGTCTAAGTTAGTGACGCTTGTTTAGTTTCATTGTCACTATTTGAACTAACTCAGAAAATGTTGGCAGTCTCTGTAGACAGGGCAGGGATTCTGAATGATTTTATTCATGAAACTGGTCACTGATGTTTAGACATAGTTACAATTATAAAAAAAGAAGAGATCAGGGAAGACAGCAAAGCTGGTGGTGCTGTGTGAAGGTCTTCCATGCAATGGGAACCTCAGTCTATGCAACTGCCATTGCTGTCTTTTTCTGCATATAATAACTACAAAACTGAAAAGAACGGTGATACAGAAAACTCCTTTACACATTCAAAATAAATTAAGATGATTATGAACTTGGTTTGATGATGAACTTTGTTTTTTCTTCTTATGAAATAACACTATTCTGTAGAATATATGTTTTATGCTACCTTATTTTCATAACCACGTATAGTATGTGGCAACCATATATAGTCTCAAATTAGACAACAGAAAAGCTTTTGCAAAGTATTTTAGAAAGATAGCTTTTAACAAACAATTGTGAAGTGGCATGTGATTCTGTGGGAGCTAATGAATTTGTAGTTTCATCAGAAATCATTTGTGAAAATAACCAAATCACTTGTTTTTCAAATGTCTGTAACACACATCCTGAAGATGTAAGAGAATTTGCTAAAATTTCCTTTATTGCCTTAGGTTAACTGCTGATGTCTAAAAACCCAATGTGCTAGCAGGAACCCAATCATTAGCAAGAACTGATCATGAACATGAAAGTGCACCTTCCTTTTGGAACTGAACAACACATTTTGTAATGATGAAATGGATGATCTCTTAATTATTCCCCGCATTTTGTAGTTCTGAGAAACATTTCAGTAATGAGCACAACATTTGAAAACTCCTGGAATTGCATTGTGAAAAAGTTCTGCATAACTGGGTGCATGGTACTCTCTCGTACTTCACTTTTATACCCAGCCTAAGCCCACCAAGGTAGGTCCCTGTCCAGGTCAATCCAACCCTCCAGGAGCACACAGAGATGTTATCTGAAATTATACACCTACAGTAGATAAAATTTATTGATATGACTTTTAGTGTATTTTCTTTTTACATTTTTTTCTTGATACTATTCCTTACAGAAAGTTTTAACTCTGAGATGCCCAAGGTTTTTGTAAACCAGTTGCTCTTAAATACTTTTGAAGATCCTGACACAATAAATCATAGGAATATTGAAGTGATATCTTGAGGATGAAATACAAAGAAAAAAGTAAAAAAGTTAAGATATCCACCTGATGTATATACTACTTAAAATAAAGCCTCTGCGTGTGAATTAGCTAAATGTACTTTTCACTTCTAGTAGACGCTTCTGATTTGATTGTTTTGTAGGTTTGAAAAATAGTTTCTTTTCATACTACTTTTAAGGCCCTTCTGAAGTGAATCATTTTTATCCAGTGATTTTTTTAATAGATCATCTAGATTTAATTTTGATAAAGAAAAATGTGTATCAGCCATTAATACGAAAATACATGGCCTAGAGAAATGTTATTTTAGAGCTGTTTGCCTTTTAAATTGTAGCAGTCTGTATATCTATTTGTCTAGACTCCATCAAGGGGACTATTGTAGCTGGAGGCATTGGTTTGAAGAAGACTAAAGGGCTACATCATGTCAAAGCTTCAAGTAGGAATTATTGCCTTTCTTGCCTCAGTTCACAGCTGTATTATGTCACCAAATCACATCACAGTGTAATCAAAGATGAATAAAATATTTTTTTTCTTTACCTTAAACGCTTTCCCTGTCAATTACAATCAAAGGACATGATTTCAGGTCTGTCAGTTTGCTGGGTTCTCTCCTACTGATGACTCCAAAACTGTAATCTGCTAAATATAAAATGAATCAGAGAAGTCTTAGAATGATTCTGCTATTAAGAAGAAGAATGTTTTTCTCCCACAGGGGACAGGAAAGTAATTGGTCTTTAAAGAATGAAATCAAAGATGTTAAAAAATGACCTTTTTTGGTCCTTTCCTCTCCACCTTTGGCTTTTGGGTTTTTTTCTGTGCTAAACCTTCCACCTTTCAGTACTCTCCTCTTAAGAAGATAGGCATAAGTATTCTAATCAAATCTGTCCAGTTTTGTGTGCCATTAGAGTAAACATTTAACTGACATGTTGTTTGCTACATCGTACCTTTTTTTCCCCTCGTATTATTGTCGATTAGGTGCTTTATAATGGGCAGGCTGTACGCCTGCTGCAACTCCAACTTCTAGGCAGTTTACTGGCTTGATTACATCATTAACCATAATCAAAAACATCTCCCCAGAATGATTTTAGCTTGGTAGTAAGGATTGCTTCCTTTGATCTCAGTAGCATCATTTTACGATAGGTTGCTCCTCATTTACACTACAAATGCTGGCAAAAATGGAAGTGGTATCTTCACTAGTAATACCAGATAAAATATGCCAGCTGCTTTCATCGATGAACAATCACTTTTTTCTTGTAAGTAAAAGTATTTATATACACATGTATCTGTATGTGTTTGTGTGTGTTATGCTGTGTACTGCAATTTCCTAATGTATAACCTTCTATTATATTCAACAACACGTCCTTTTTCAGTATTAAAAATGTGGTAAAAAGCATGTCATTGGACTGCAGCCTTGCAAAATGTTTTCAGTCACAGCAAAAAATTTCATTACACCTGCACTGCTTGCATATAGTCCAGAACTTTATTTTAGTGCCCTGTAGTCTTGCCAGAAGCCTCATAGATGGCAGATTTAGTTTCTATGATTTCTAATGACATCTGTCCTTGCTATAAGGCTAGTTCAATAGTTATAGCTCCTATCAGTTGTCTGCACTATGAAAACATTGAGTAACCACTCCAAAACTGAAAATCTAGGTGGCAGACCTACCTACTACAGTGAAATTATACATGTGCTATTCTAGAGCACTAACAGCAATACACCAGATGCATATAATAAAAATCACGTTTGATCTGTACTGTCTCCAGGACTGAGCTAGAGCTGACCCATGTGGGTGTGACAGACAGAGGATGTTCAAAGACCATTATACTGGCAATGCCCTTGATCTCTCCTGTGCTCTTCCTGTCATATTTCACAACTGGGGCTTTTGGTCTTTTACGGTACATCTAAAGTTTACTGGGGGAAGCTGGGAAGTGTTTTGTGGCCCACAGCATGTCTCAACAGGATAGAAAGGGAAGAGATATTTTGTGGACCTCTCCAAGCAGTGCATCTATGCCTGACTTCCGGGGATTAGGTTTGGTGTCCCAGCTGGTGCTGTTCAGTCCCGCATCCCTACCTTACTCCCATTCAGCTATTCCATGTACCGCAGGGTGACAGGACATGGAGGATTTATGTAACCTCTCACCTTCCCCTGTTAGAGCTGGACAGCCAGGAGTCGGGCACCTCCAGCTCCTCTGGATGCCAAGTCCCACTTGCTAGCAGATTTTGCAATTGAATGGATTCCCCAAAACCTTATTTCTTTATTACTTTCTTCCCATTTTGAAGCAAAAGTGCTGCACTTTACAAATGTCTAACAGGCACTTGTCTTCCATATGCTTGCTTGAGGAGCAGTAGAAACGGAAAAGGAAATTAGTGCCGTCTTCTTGTTGGTTAAACCAAGGAAATTTGTTTGATGTTCTTCAGTTGCTGATATTTTTGTAGATTTAATATAAGCCTGAAAAAAACCAGCATAAAAAAACCTAAAAGCTCAGAATCTGCAGAAATTATTATCAGCTCATGGCATCCACAGTAGCAGAGGACTAGGGTTTTCCAATGATACACTTTCCATTTTTAGAGATGCCAATGAATAACGGAAGGGTAGGGACTGGGTCCTTCCTTGGCAGGTGTTCAAGCAAGCCATGATGTATTTATGTGGATATTCCCTGGCTTTTCAGAAAAAGAAAAACAAATACAATCTCTAGTGGCCAAGTCTAAAATGGTCACTGCCTGTAGTAGGATGATGCACGGCACAATCTACAAACATGGAGACACAGGAAGCAGACTGCCTGCATCCATCAACTAGTAAATGCCTCCAGATTAGCAGAAATATTTTGAAACAGCCAATAATTATAAAAGAGTTGCTTGCCATTGCATAATTATTTTATAAACCACATAACATACAACTGTTACTTAGTCACAGAGGCCCTCTTCACACTGTACCATATGGCTAATGGCTTCTATCGCACATCACACCATACTGAGTATTCCTTCTCATCATACTGTATTGGCTACTGTCTCAGTTTGCTGCTAATGTCTGTGTTACCCTTTCACTGCATGTTTATTTTATGAAATTGTGGCATCTGTTTTTGGTGTTTATTCTAAAATGACAAAGTGCTACATTTCCAGCCCTAGCTTGAAAATTACCTCAGTATTAATTTCCCAAGGTAGATTTAAAAATATATTTTTGTTGTCTTTTCCCCGAGTCTCTGACAAACAACTTTTGACCTTTCTTGCATTTTGATTTAAAGCAAGGGGGGTTTTTGTTTATTGAACTTTGTTCCTGAATGACTTGCACTGTGTAATATTGGATCTTTTCTTTCCGTTGGTGACAACCATGCTTCGCCTACACTGACAAAGCTGCCAAAAATATTAAAATATAAATAGCCTTCTTTTTCATTCAGCTCCCAAACACCTTCATAATCTTTTCACAGCTAATATCTAACTCTAGTATGAAAGCCACACACAAAGACATCAGGGCCACACACAAAGAACATTTTTCAAAGTTTCCGTGACATCATAGCAGCTGTGCAATATAATTTAAAAACAAAAGAATTAAGTACAGAGATGGTAAACTATGTGTTAAACTTTCTTAACAACAGTTTGAATGAGTGATTAGAATTGGAATAGCCCTAGAGATTTTAATTTTGTGTCATCAACCAATGTGTCTGATTCAGGCAAAACATTGATTCCACCCCAGATAGCAACAACTAAAGACACAACTTGCATTTGAGGGCCCAGTTCCAGCCAAAGTCACATTTGACACTGGCCAAGTCTATGCTGTGGAACTGGGTCATCTGCAGTCACTCTCACAGACAAATCCTGGAATCTCTTCTGCAGCCACAGACACCCCTTCACAACAGAAGCAGCAACAGTCTGTTGGGCAAGACAGCCAGGTCAAGGGTAGCTACAAGGCTGGCAATAGAGCAAATGTTGTGCACTCACTTCTCCAAGTTGAATCATGCAGAAATGCGGTGGTGACCATCTGTGTGCAAGTGGTGTGCTGTTGGCCCTTGGTGTAAGCCTCACTGTGAGACTGTGAAGCCTGGTTTTAACACCTGATCCTGCTCTTGTTAAAGTTGGTGACTTGTTTCCCAGGTACTTCAGAGGGACCAGAATGAGGCCTTTGGAGGACAATCCAGTTTTGAGTTTCCCAATGTCCATTTTCTTTAATATGAATTGCCCATGAGTATCCCACGGGATGTACCCGGGCAGCCCTGCACAGCCTGGGGACTGACTCACCCACCAGCTCAGAGCTCACCTCATCTTCCAGCATGGTTTCCCCTACAAATGGCCTGTTCTCTCACCCTGCAGACCAGTACTAAGCTAAAATCAATCTACTCAGTCTATCTGCTGACAGGTAACACAGTTACAGAGAGCTAATTGGCAAATTCATGCATTTGCAACACTTGGCAAAATTACTCAAATTTGTTCAAGTATTTTTGAAGCTGTCTCTGCCGTTCATGGTGTTCCTGAGGCACTTACAGTAACTGATACCTAGGGAAAGAGAAGAAAGACCCATTCCAGCATGCCAACTCTCTGCTGAATACTGTGTGTAGCAACTACAGAGCCCTAACTGCTTCTTAATAAGTTTTTTAATTGACCTGTTCTAGTTTAAAGTGTCTTGTGTTATCTTTTGCTTGGGTGTTGTTTTTTTTTTTTTGTAGATGTCACACTGTGAAATTGCCTCAGCGAAGCAAAGACAGAGTGAAACGGTCATGCACAATGTGTGCAAACTAAACCAGAGGATTCCCATGTATCAGTCTACACATGGAACTGGCTACACATCCAATCAATCATTTGGAAAATGCTAGTAATGCAAAAAGGGGAAAACATTCTGGCAAGAACAAGGAAGGAGAAAGTGTATGTTAAATGCCTGATGGATAGTTGGAGAACTTTAGATTTTGATTTCATTCAAAATCCTTGTATACCTGATTGCAGTTTATTGCTTATTAACATGTCCTAGTGCTTGTTGAATGGACATGATTGCAGTTTTGCCAACTGCGCTGAAACAGAAGCAGGTTCCCACAGTAACCTCAGACTAGTATTAGCATGACCTGAGTACTATCATGTGTGCAGATTCATGCAAAAACAAATTACATTTTACTGTATATTTAATAGGAAGTTCACCCACTTTCCAGTTTACAGGAAATCATTCCATTAAAAAGTTTTTTCTCTATTTTTTTTTATTTTAGCTTTTGCAACTCTAGGGAATTTTTTAAATTGAATAAAAAAACCTAACATGATACACTGAATTACACAAATAGGAAGAAAGAAACATCAGGAAAAGGAACTGTTGCAAAATATTTTTTTTCAAAATATTCTCAGGCAAATAAGGGAAGAATTAAATTCATAATATATTATCCAGACAACCCATCTGGATTGCCAGCATGTCTTTCATGAAATGAAGATTCAAGGAGCCAACAGGTAATCTAAGCAATATAAACAGTCATCAAATAAAGTACCCTCAAAAGTGAAAATAAGACAGCCTTGTATTTAAATTTGACTAGTGACCACGGGAAAAGTTTTTTATGTCAGACATTTTGGTCTGCAGAACCATGGAGACGTGCTTTACTGTGTTTGTTGTTGTCACACAGATTATGGAATTGCCCTGTGAAACAACATTTTACTTTACCTTGTGATTTCCTTTGCATTTACGATATTTCAATTAAGGGTTATTCAAAAGTTATGCCTCATTTCCTTCCCTACCTCCATCTTCAGACTGTCAAGTATTATTTATTAAGTCTATTATAGTACCACATTGAGACTCTAATCAAGATTTTGGCCCTGCTGTGTTAAACTCTGTACATTATAAAATAAAAGATAATCCTTCTCCCAAATTATACATCAACATAAGTGAAAGATGTTAGCATAACATCTCAAGATAGCATAAAAAGAATTTAAGTGAGTTGATCAATGGCCGATGCAAGCCAGTGGCAGAGCCAAGACTAACATGCCAACTCCAGCCTCCTGGTCCCAGTCAGCAAGGATGTAACAAAAATTACAGTAAAAGTGTATGAGAGAATTTTTTTATTTTTTTTTTTTGCAATGAAAAGGAAAAGTGTTTCACAGCTTCGTTATTTTTAACAGCTACCTGAATGGTCCCTTTGGACAGACATCTCTTTGGCTTGCAGAAATAAAGTAGAATGTAAAAGAATGCTTATTGACAGGAGGAAGAAAAACAAAACCTCTTTATGTTAGATAAAAAGTCATTACTACAAGAACAAATATCTGTTCTACAGTATCTAATGTTGTTCCCCTTTCGGTGTTTTTTTCTCTACTGTCTCTATTTTTTGGACAAGATGGAACAGAGGGTCCTTGGTCTTACCAATCTGGTGAAGCAACAAAGATATTCACATTAAAAGAGGTGTGGTTACCCTAAGCAGGAAAAATATATCCCATTCCAGATGCAGCCTCTAGTGTCTAAGAGATACAACATTGACTGAGCAGCAGACAAAGAGTAGAATCTGTTACTACTGTGACAAACTAGTTTTACAACTTAAACATATTTTAAGGGAAACTGTATTTGTTGCTTAGTGTGTTAATCTGAGAGGTATGTCTCAGTGAATTCCTTAGTTTCCTTTAAAATAATGAAAATTAGTTCAGGAAAGTTCCTTCACAATAGGAGGAGATTTACTGTTGATGATCTTCCTTAACTACATGATGAAAAGGCATCATGAAAGGAAATATCTAGGTTGACATAGTGGACTGGAAATGGCCAAGTCAGGCACAAACAGCAGCAAGGAGAGCTGGGATGATCACTTCAGACTATTTCCAAATGCAGAGACAGCAAGGACAAAGAAATTCTGCCAGAAAACCATTCCTGGTCAATAATTCTTGGAGTGGCTCAACTTAGTCAAGAACCTGGAGATAAAATTGGATAAATCTTACTGCCTACAACTAGGTCTAGGCATCTGCATTTAACAAGAACCTCAAAACCTTTTACAGATGAATTGTGGCTGAGATATATGCAGGCTGAAGAGCTCTTCAGAGTATGTTCCAATGAAAATATTGTCTAAGTACATAAGCATTAGAGCTGAACAAATAATTCTCGATGAATAATTTATCTGATTGATTTCCTTTTTATTCTCTCCCTCTTCAGAGGCTATGCACGGACAGAACAAAAAGTATATTGAATTTATTCATTATTTGAAATTATTCACAATCTTGTTCAGTGAATAATTCTAGGCCTGCAAATCCTTTGAACTGCAGACTTTGAGTAGCTAATTTGCAGCTCACACCATAAAGTGTGTAATAACGAACTAACTGGCTAGCCAAGCACAGTTTTTAATTGCAAGAGTCTGACATCTGAATGAGTCCTGCTTGAAATTCAGTTCAGTAAGTGTACAAATGCTCAAGCTAAAAAGTCATTTTTCGCAGGCATTTTCCCTACTTCACTGCAAGTGCTCCAAAGCTGGGTTTGAAGTATTTGGAGGATACAATTCACTCAGTTCTGATAGTCCCCTTTTCTTCTAATGAACCTTAGCAATAAATAGATGACCTTATTCAGGAGCACAAACATTCAACTTAGTGTAAAAGCGCATACTGATAAGACTAATAAGAAGGTTCATGTGATAATTTTTGCCTTATTAAGAGCTCACGCTAACAAAGAAGAGAAAAGAAAAAAAACGCCTTGAACAAGTGAAAACACTAAACTGAGTCTGGCAAGTCTCCACAGAGAAATAACCACCAGCATTTTTTGTGCTTTCTTCCTTTCTGCTTTATTTACTCCTGTCTGTCCTTGACAGAATTATCAGTTTTAAAAGTGAACTTCTTCTGGGTCTTCATATCACTCTTCTCCTTGAAAGACTGGCTACAGAGAGCTGATCAAAACAGAGGGCAGGTAGACGACCAGAGCAGGATTTCAAGAAAGGCTTTATCATGCTTTAAAGTGTTTCAGCTAGGGGCTTGCTGAGGTCAGAGACCGCATTAACTGGAATTTGTCTGCCACTTCTTTGGAGTTTCTGGGTATCCCTAGAGGCTTTCTCATATCCTACCTTTGAACTTCAGACTTTTAGCATGCTGGTGTATATCTCATTCCACAATTTTGATTGTGAATCTAGCCAAGGAAAGAAGCTCGAGTTTATTTACTACCCATCAATCAGCAAATAAATTATTTACAGATGTGTTCATTTATTTGACTCTTTCATTTATTTACTTATGACTACAGCAAATACCACCACCAGACTGTCCAGATGGAAAACAATTACCTCACGCTGGAACCGTATGCTTCCTAAGAGAACTTGAGAAATTATTTGAATTTCGGACAGTTAGAAACACTTAGAAGTAAGTTCAGGCCTGTTTTTGCAAGAAAATCCCATTTGGATACAGTTGCTACTAAATCTTTCTGACGTATCTGGGCGGGGGGGGGGGGAGGATTCGACCTTCCAGGAGAGGCTTAGGATAGTGTGAGTCCAAACTGAACAGTAATCCTGTGTAAGTGGCAACCCAAGAGTAGACTCTAATCCTCTGAAAAACTGCCCCGTGCTCTGTGTCAAGTGTGAGAGTAACCAACCCATGTTGTTCATCCAAACACACGCCACCTAAGGCTTGGGGCATTGCTAGGTGTAGCATGTCAGAATTTACTAGGAGAGGAAGAGGGTTTCGATTACATTGGAAAACAAATAATTAGAATTGTACTAGCAGGTCAAATCTGAACATAAAACCTTATGCTACTTGAAGTTGATTGATAAAATTTTTAACTACTTACAACATTATAACCACTGAGGTAAAATGGGAGCACAATGAGACTGATTTAATATAGATCAGTACAGATGACAAGGAAGAATATCTCTATATTCTTCACTGCCATCTCGCACACTTCACAAATCCAGGAAAGTAACAGTTCTGCGGTAATACCCAACACCGGGAATTTGCAGTCTGAGACCGTCTCTGCATCTCCAGACTGTGTTGAAACAGAATCCAGCCTATCAGCTGGATCATTAGAGTCCAAAACTCTACAGGCCCCACATCAATGCTCAAACGGTAGAAACAAAAGCTTTCATCTGCACTCCTCCAAATCCAGATGCACTGTCATTTGCTCCTGCTGTGGCACTGCATTTTGAACTTCATGTTTCACTGGGTTGTGCCTTACAGGCAAAATGGATCCCTTATAATTCTAGAGAAGAACAGAACTAATTCAATTTCCAGACATCTTTTAAAGATGTTTGTGTTCCCAGATATGTGGTCATTTGGAGGGATGTTTTTTCAGTCTTGGCTCTTTCTGTTTTTTCTTTCAGGTGACAGAATGGGATAGAACCCTTGCAAGAATTCTCCCAGCTTAAAACCGATAGCAGTGCTTGGGTATTTAAATAAATAAGAATTCAGGAAACAGATTCTGAATACTAAAAAGAATACAACCCTGTACTAGAAAGAACCGTATAACCATCTTGTTTAAATAAGAGACAAGAAGATGATCAACATCATGCCTTATTAATAATAAAACTGGAAGTAATAACTGTGGAACTAATCTATCTTGGAGGGAACAGTATATTCCTGTATTTCCTGTCTTGGAGGGAAGAGCAGATTTTTGCCACAGAAACTCCTTTCTACATCCAAAAAGATGGGTTTCATCAGAAAGCTTATTTCTTCTTGTAAAGAAGCTGAAATATTTTGGAGGTTTGCCAGACATCATGAAAAGCTAGGTTTCCTAGGGATTTCTTCATATCAAGGAGCACGAGTCCCATTAACAAGAGAGGAAAGAAAGATATTAAAGCCTTGAAAATCCTTACTCATATACACACACACACACACACACACATATCCCTTTACAAATTATACTTCACTTTTTAAGAGATTCTAAGGGACACAGAACACAAAAGAAACACTGAAGGCTTAGTTAGAGAGAGGCAAAGAGACCTTCCTTCAGTTTTTCCTGTCCAGGAATCTGGGAACTGGTTTTGCCTTGATTGACCTTCCCTAACAGAATACAGACCAGCATGGGATATTTCTGGACCGTGTTACTTCTGGACTGGAACGTGGATTTTCAACCATAGACTGCAGCTGATGCATACGTAATTTAACAGCTATGAATTCCTTCACTTGCCAAGCACCTTCAGAAAATTTCCATTAGGCAGACAGAAGGTGATCACCATAAATTTAATATTTTACAGATCCTTTTTCATTGTTGTGCATGGTTGGCCTTTTACATTTTCAGCTTACGAAGGTACAGATGGGATTCACTAAAAAGTACAGACACTAAATATACTTATGCCCTCCATGATACTAAAATATTAGTATTTACATATTTACAAACATGAAGTTAAGTCTCTGATCATTAAGTAAACTAAATATACTTATAACATAGTACCTTATCAGTGCTATTCCTATTTTCTTTCCTTTTTTTTTTGTTTGTCTGATATAGAATTACTTTTTCCAGATGGGTCAATCTTTAGGTCGCAAGTTGTGTCTTTTCATTGCCAGGTAATATTCATAGCACAGCAGGGCTAAATGATGCTCCACAGTTTGAGGGCATTTGATGGAATCTTTGCAGTGATTACTTTAAGTGATGACATTTAAGTGGTATGAAGTGGACACCTAAACCTTTGGATTTTGGAAGGAAAACTGTTGTGGGAAGATATTTTTGATGGCATAAATGAGAATCAGTTAGGCACCTTCCTTTTTGACTAGCCTTATTTGCATTGCCCAAAATGAAACAATTCAAGTCATCTTGACACCCATAACTTAAAGATTAAGTAACTTTTCACTTTATGATACTAGCCTCCAAATAGAGGAGCCCACACATTGGAGACCGCACTCTGGATGTGGCCTCACCACATACATTTAAGTAGAGAGGAAGAATCACTGTCCTCCATCCCCTGGCAACACCCTTCCTAATATATTGCTGGCTGATGTTCAAACTGATGCCCACCAGAATCTCTAGGGCCTTCTCTGCAAAGCTGCTTTCCAGTCGGTTGGATGCCTGTGATGGTGCCTGCAGTTATTGCTGCCCAGGAGCAGGACTTCGCATTTCCTTTTGTTGAACTCCATGAGATTCTTGTCAGCCTGTTTTGCCAGTCTGTTGGTGCCCTTCTGAATAGCAGCACATCCATCTGGTGTATCAACCACTCCAAAAAGTTTTGTGTCATCCACAAACTTGCTGAAGTTGCACTCTGTCTCTTCATCCAGATCATTCGTGTTAAACACAATCGGCCTCAGTATTGACCAGGGGGGTACACCACTGGCCTCCAGCTGGGCATCATGCTGCAGCTAAATTAGATTTCAGTCCAGCTCGCTGTCCACGTACCTAGCCCATACTTCATCAGTTTGTCTATGAGAATGCTGTGGGAGGCAGTGGCAAAAGCCCTGCTAAATTTAAGATAAACAGTATCGACTGCTATCCCCTCGTCCACTAATCCAGCCATCTCATTGTAGAAGGCCGTCAAGTTGGTGAAACATGATTTCCCCTTTATAATGCAAGTTACTCCAAATCACCTTCGTGTCCTTCATATCTTTAGACATAGTTTCCATTCTGAAATGACTTTTTAGTTTCTTGATAATATTGATGAGGCATCTCATATTCACCTCAACATTTTTAATGGATTTAAAAAAAAAAAAAAAAGAAAACACTGATGTTAATACTAGTACATCACTGAGAACAAATAGTAAGGACAAGTTGTGAAATGTTCCTGATGCATGACTCCAAAGGGAGGGCAGAAATCTAGGCTGGGATAAATTATAATTCTCTTAATTAACAGACTTATAATGGAAATGTGAATTCTAAGAGAAGTGATAAAAGAAAGTGGAGATCCTAATTACAGCTTATCAGAAAAATATTTTTTAAATGTTGAAGTAATATCCATTTTGCAAGATTGAGAATGATCATAGTCTCTTCATAACAAAACCCTTCCCACAATCTTCCAAAAGTTTTTTTGCGGTAGTTTGGTTTTATGTTTAGCAGAATCTAATTTTGCTGGTAAATTCATTTTAAAAAATATCAGTTAAATTACAGTTTCTCTAATAATTAATTAAATGGTACAAATCTGAACAATGAACAAGTTTTTTTTAAAAAAACGAGTTCTGTTATGATGAACAATTTTGTGCTGTCCCCATTTACACAGCACTTTGTAACATTAAAGCAGGGTAAGGCCTGGGGTTTCATATTTTGTAAAAAAGCAATGGAAATCACATCCTGGAAGTGCTGGTTCTGCATTAGGAACCCATTGGTCGTGATCAACAGGAGGAGGAGGCTCCAGCGACTCTCTCTCTCCTCCGGTGTTGTTGCTATGGCAATACCGAGCATCAGATTAGACCAGCTGTAAAGAGAGACATGCTGTGTGCTCCCCGAGTCCCTACTTTGCTCTTTCTTTTGTTGTTTTTTTTTTTATTATTAAAATAGCAATACAGATTGTTTGCACTGAACATGTATAATAATAATGTGTGAAAGAATAAACTCATTAGACAGCAGAAGCTACTGTCAAGGCAAAAAACTAGGCACAATTAAAAAGAAAAAGGCGTTTTGTACATGTGATAAACCCTTGTGTGTGTCAAGACGGAGCCAAAAATGGAATGAAACCTCTCTGTGGTTACACTAGGCCATTAATATTCATCACTGGTGTTTAGGGGTTTTTAAACTTTCCTTTGAACCCATTGTCAGAAGCAAGCACAGACTATTTGCAGCACTGACCTGAAGTTGGGCATAACCTTCAAAAAAACTGTTAACATAAGCCTACAATGGAAACCTCCCAACTAACTTAGAGCATCCTAAAAGAGATAACTGCAGAACAGTAATTAATAAATGAAACATAGAAACTTCATTTCCCTTGTGTGTTGGATATTTCACCTTAAGAACTCCATTTGGTGTCTCTCACTTACCTACTCCTCTTCCTTTAAGGCTCCTTATGTTTAGCGTTAATGTATGGTAGGGACACAAAGTAATGATAAAATCCACTGCCTGCATGTATATACATAAATACACACACACACACACACGCACACATAGAAAAATATGTATTGTAAGAATACAAAAAAAAAAAAGAAAAGAAAAATATGTGTATGTAAGAATACGATATTTTAAGAGGTTGTACGTATCAGAGACACACATAGTGCAGGAATCAGGGAATCCAGGAAAGGTTCGCTGTTGTTTGAGTCCCGTGCAGCCAGTTTCTGTCCTCGTGGTAACTCAGGGTCTGGCTGGCACACTGGAAGTGTTTTTCAAATTCCATGCACTCTTTTGATACTTAAGCACTGTGACTGAATAGCTTTTACTTAGCAGGTTTCCTCAATAAAGCACCAATCAAGCTGAAAGAAATTGTTTAATCCATGACTTGGTCTAAGGCCAGGTCAAGTTGGTCTCATTTATCATCTTTTTAAGGTGGAACTTTTAAATATGGACAGACGATACAGCTCTAAGTGTTGGAACGCATATGGAGAAGGTATGGCTCCATTACTATTAACAAGTCATTGTTAATACCTCTTTGCCAAAGTAGCAGAACACAGCGTCTGGTCAAACATAAAAGCCTTTGAAGATTCTTATGGGAATTCAGTTAGACTTTTGCTGTGTAAATGCACAATTTGTTTCTACTATATAGACCTTGAAATGAGGTAGATCCCAAAGGCTACGGCAAAACATCTGCAAGATCCTGTACGGGTCAAATATTCTACTGATGTGATTTTCTCTTTGAAAATTGGTTTACAGATGGTTAGCAAGGTGTTCACAGTGTTCAGTTTTATTATTTCATTGTTGACATTTGCGTCCAGTGTTCTGAAAATAACTTTGTGAATTCAGTACAATAATTACTGCCTAAAGGAAACATTATTCGGTTACGTGAGGAAATTAAAGTGAGTCACTTCATTCCTTTTATTACCATTTATTGACTTTTTTCCATATGTAAAGCGTCAGAGAATTTAGAGGAAAGTTTCAGAAGAATTACTCTTTATGAAGCCCAATCATGCTACTCTTACTTTCGGGCTTGGCATCGGCCAGATTTATCAGCCAGATTCTGCAGAACAATGCTTTGTCCTGGTGTGTATCACCATCAAGTTCTGGCTCTTCATCAATACAGCTAGCCCAGGGAGAGCAGCGCCACTTAAACAGTGATCACCAGGGGAAGAACAGCTAATTTAAGAGCGCTTACACGAGAAAACAGGCACGATGGATATGGATATTTTCTACAGACAAGATGATCAGAAAATGGTAGGTTCAAAAGAAATATTATTTTTCTCCATGACAAGAAGGGAAATAGTTTCTTAAATTGTTGGGGGTTTAGTGTTGAGCAAACTTTGAAAGAGTGAAGGTGTACATCTCGGGAACTGCCTTATTTCATTTTAAAAAAAAAAATCAGGTCCAGTTGGGCTACATTTCTAATCTCTGCTTAATACTAGTAGTCAATTTAAGTTTGAGCATCCTTAAAAGGTCTCAGTTTGCCTTGTAACAGCAACATTGGGATCTCAAAAGTGCAAATGTAGACATTAAGTGAGATGTGTTCTGTGGCAAATGGCCAAGAAAATCTAGTGCTGAATCTCAGTAAAACTAGTAAATCTGAATAATTGATGTACCGATCACAATCAATCGGCTGTCTGGTAAAAAAAAAAATCTAATTTGTTAAATAAAAATTAGGTATTTATTTGTGGTTGTTTTAGCTGCATGTATCTGTTTCAGATAGATGCACGGAAAACTGGACAATGAGAAAGACTGGCATTTCCCCCTGTTTATTAAAAATATGCTCAAGAATTAAAACCTGAGCGGGGAGAGGAGGGGAGAAGAAAATATATTATGCCTCAAAGGAAAGAGAAATTTGCTGGATACAACAGAAAAAAAAATTATTATCGCTTTCCATATGGAAATAATACAGCTACAGCCAGCATGCCAAGCCTGATTTCAGATCAGCATCATCTGTTGTGTATGAACGACTCCTGCAGCAGAGGGGACTGCGAGGCAAACCGCGGCGTCAGCCCGGAGGGTTGGCTTCACCACGCCTTTGTCTGGCAAAGGTAACACTAAAGGTTTTGGAGGGTTTTTTTGGAAAGATTAGTTAAATTCTCACATGAAAAATATAAACAAACAGAAATGTGCCTTCATATCAGAAAAAGGTAATTTGGGCCTAATCTGCCCTTTTCTAGGCAACGCAGGAGCACTGCATAGCAAATGTGATTTGGGGGTAGGAGAAAGAGGACCAGGATTTCTGTGTGTGTTTGCAACGCTCCGGTTGGTGTTAGCTGTAAATCAGTCCACTCCATACATTTCCCTGGCCTCGGCTCAGGCTCATCCCGTCTCCGTTAGGAGCACACCTGCAGTTACTCACTTCTGAGCTGGCATAAAGAGATAAACAGCTCCAAAGGGCAGGCCTAACTGCAGAGGAAAGGAGCCCAATTTAATCACCTAGCTGAGATGTCTGAGCTTAATCAGGATAAATTAAGGGGGTCTGATTAATTCTGTTGCATTTCTGGGGGAAGAAGAGTTCTGTGCTGTTTCCAACACGGTGAAATTGTTTTACAGTACCTATGGGTCCCTCAAACTGTGCCAGAAATGGTGTCATCTTTTGGGGAGGAAAATGAGGGTTTCACACGATACCGCACCACTTTTACCTGAAATTGGCAGGGCTACGCTTTGACTTGGAGCAAACATAAGAAATACGTATTGCAGAAGTGCATGCATGGCAGCACACTTAGCATTTTAATAATAATGGCTCACTGCAGTACTATTTCTAATTATTTTTTACAATTTCTTTTTCTTGCAAATGGATTAATGGTCCATTTTATGATTTTTGCAACACTATCTGTTGTATGGCTTGGGTATTCTGTTCAGATCTTGAACTTCTCTTCTGTGAGCTTTACGAATGTGCTCCAGTTTGCTCTTTTCAGTCCGCTGCATGCTGAATATTTTTGTGCCTTTCTGCAGTCCACCTCCAGATTTCTGATTCTTGTGATTCTTGACAAAGATTTTAATGGCACTGGAAAGGCCAGTCACCTCAGCCGCATTGTTTGCACAATCAAAAGACTGTAATCCAGCTGCAATAAATCTCAGCCCCAATGAGAAATAATTTGGCATTGCCTAAACATGACATGAATATGTTACGAAAAGTCTGCCGGAGTTTCTAACTTACGGCTTGAAGCTAAGAGCAGTGGACGAGATCCAAAGTCTACAGAGCACTTTTTGGTCTTGGTCTTTGAAGCTTACTAAGACTTTCTCAAACTGCATTTTATAAGCCCGCTATATATTTTTCCTTGTAAAGCCCATGTATTTCCTTGTAATTTTTTTCCGTCCCTATCCAGTTGAAACCAGCGTATTCATAGTACGATCAAAGTGCAAATGTTGACATTTACACTGCTGGACATTTAAATAAAATTCTTATATAAGTATCTATTAGGCAAGATTTACTTCATGCCATTTTCAATCAACTACATAGGCAAGCAGTATATATAGAAAAATAAATCCCCTATTCATACTTATACAAATATTTCATGTACACTTTGTTTATTCATTGGAAGAAACTGAGCATATCTTCCGCAGTTTTACTACAGGTCATCTGAAGGGCAGTATCAGGATTCCTGTGATCCATGTAGGCCTCCCAAGGGGGCAAAGAACAAGACCTGTTTGATCCAGCACCTGCTGTGAAACCATCACTTGGATACTTTTTTGTAAATTTTTGCCAGACTGTGAATAGTATAAATATGTAAGAAAGAGCAACAGGAAAATCAGCTGGATATTGACAAAAATGCCATTAGGAGCTACTGATCAATCATTTCGGGCTACCGTTTTTTTTTTTTTTTTTTTTCCCTGCTAGGTTTGCAGCTTCAGCAAGGTCAGCAATTGGCATTGGTGTTAGCAGACAGAGGCCACCACATAGTTTTTAGCTACGCACATTACCGCATTGTGTTTTTGCTATAGCCTAGAGGGAACGCACACAAAATGCAAAATATGTCAGTTGGCATTTTTATGCAGTATTTCTAACTAGCAGGCAGTTCGGAGACTATTTGATGAGCTTTCAGAATACCCTGATAGCGCTTCGCTATACAGCTTCTAGGAATCATCGGATTCTAACTCCGCAGAAAAACTTTAACAAAAATCCTCTTAATTGCCAGATAAATTCTTGGAGGCTTGCTTTGTTTTGTTTTAAGTTTAGGTCCTCTAGAACTTGACAAAAAGACCTTAGGGAATGGATTTGAGTAATGATTTTCTGAAGCTATTAAACTTAACAATGACTTCAAAGATTTAGCATCTGTTTTTTAAACGTTTGCATGAGGCTGACAGTTGGTATACAATGTTTCACCCCGTTGCAGTTGGCAACTACCAAGATATTAAATGTTACATAAAATACAAACTTCGCCTGAAACCACGGTTCTGATCAGGAAGAAGGCTATGAAATACGGCATCTTCGTGTTCGATACATCAGCCCCAGGTGAGGGTTTGAAGGCTGCTTGACTTACTGACACACGTAACTTTATGTCCTTAATCATCTGTTCGCACCAGGAAAAGGCAATGCAGCGAGTGCAGGGGGAGTTTCACTCCCTTCTGGCTCACGTATCAGGAGCTGTTAGCAAAATTCCAGCTCCATGGTGGGGATGTGCAAGTCCAAAACAAACAAGATGTTTTTCAGATGCTAGACTGCGTTTAAAACTCTGACACTTGGAAAAATTTATTTTATTTTATTACTGTAAATTGAGCAAGTTTAATTAATATCAGCTCACTGACAAACAAGTATGCTGGTTTAATGGTTGGTTTTCACACTGTGCAACAAATCCTGACACACAAGCCTTTATAGGAGTCGAAGGCCCAGACAGCAGAGCTAAAGTGCTTCCACTTTGCAGCCGGGTGAAGGGTGGGAGAAACAAATCTGTGCAGCCCCCTCCCCTCTATGGACGAGCTCCCCCATTTCATTTCACAGGCCTAAAGCGTGGCCAAGGGCTCTCAACTTCACCAGCCACACAGAAAAATTTCCTTTTGGAAGAAACCTACATCATCTGCTGCTAGACCTGTCCTGGAGCTCCACAGACAGTGTGAAAAGTGAATAATTTACCATTCCTAAAGCTCAGATTAGACCCTATTTGTGCATTCACCCTTAGAACCACCTCCACCACCTATGCATTAACTCCGCTATTTGGCTCTTAACTGTATGGGTTCTAGTTGAATCAGTAATTTTATCTCACAAAAGCCACATAAGAAGAAACTAAATGAAATGCTGACTTTTTAATGCCAGTGACCACAAAATGCAATGTCATTGTTTTGTCACTGGATTGCTAACTGATTGCTGCCTTCTGCATTGGTAGCCCATGTTTGTGATCAAGATGTCAGAGTTTCATGCGTTGTTATAAAGCATAAAGCAAGGCACAGTCTGGGCAAAGTACTGGAGTGTAAGTCTGTAACTTCTTGGGAAAGGAAACAGGGGAAATTTCAAAGCTTTAAGACAATTGTTCCAACTTCTTACTGTTTCTCTCCCAAGTAGCTTAGTTCAGAGGAAAACAAGGGAAAGCTTTTAACGACTTGCCTTTCATATCTCTTCACTTGAAAGAAAGGCAGTAAAGCAGGGGCTGTTTCTTAACTTTGAGAAGCCATGGCACAATGAAGGTTGGGCTACTCCCCTTCTCCCTTCTTTAAAATAGTTTATTGAAACTAGAGAGTGGAAGGAGGAATCCTACTGAAAGAAAGTCTGTTTATGCAGAGCTTATGGAAGAAAGTGTTCCAGAACATTAATTTAATTTAAAATATTGCCCTTTAATACTGCCAAGATTAATGAAATCTACTGTCATCTGCAGAGGAAGTGCCGGTTTACAAGCCAAAGCTGTTACGAATTATGTGCAGGATTTTTTCAAGATTTGAGAAAATTTTGGTAGAAACCATGTAATATGCTTATTTGATACAATTTGCCATTATTTAGTTCCTATTTTTTCCAGCACTCTGTTTGGCTATGGATAAACTACTATCTTCACAGATTGGAAGGTGTCCAAGAAATATGGAAAATAAGATATGTTTTCCCTAGGGGTTTAGGGTGATACGGTAAGGTGAGAACTGCCTCAAAGCCAGATCTGATCATAAATGCAAAGTAGAACTGTGTGAAATCACCAACTCTGCCTGCTAAAATCAGTTCTCAGCTTCTTCCGTGGCATAAAATGTTCGCTGTATCTTTCTATAGCATCAAAACTTTCATCAGTTTTGACATCAGGTTTCTTGTACTTCCTGAGTATTAGTGAGCATTAGCAAAAGCTTTCACCAAGGCTCAGTTCCTTTGTCGAGGTCATAACCTATTTCTTCTTATTCTCTCATTGATCGAGCTACCCAACATCCTCTGGAAGGTCATAGATAATTTTTTCTTTGTAGTTTCTCTGAGACAAATTCCGATCTTTTTTTTTGTTTTGAGTCAGTTTAAAAAATGCAGATCCCTCACTCACCCATACTTGTTATACAAAAGGCTATATATTTAGCTGCTATAAAGCAATACAAATCTAATTACCTTCCAATAGTTATATACACTTATACTTTCTGAGAATTTGGGACTGTAATTCCCTTGCATAATACTAACACCACCATCACTATCCAGCATTTCCACTCACATGACAATATATATTCTGTGAGAAGTATAAGATTGCAGTACACTATTTGCCATAGCTCGTGCAATTCTATTGAATTCCACATAATTTTGACATCAATATCTTAGATACTTCTTTTTTGTCTATACTTAAACAGAGAAGGCGATAAAGATCATCTGTGTAGAATTACTTCAGTAATTCTTACTGTTGGTCCTTCTAGATGCAGAGAGTATCCACTGACCATTGAAAGACTTACACAAAAGGAAGTTAATAACTTGTGGAAGTGACACACTTTTCTTTTGCCTTCTAGCAAAAGACTGTAATAGCATTGTCTCCTTTCAAATAGTACTTTCTTTCAGGATGTTCTAGACAGGATCTGGCCCTCGCTGCTGCTAGTAAGAAATATCAGAGATCACAGGCTGGCCTCAAAAATACCCAGTTTGAATCCTACAGAGGGATGAAAGTCCGTCACTCAGATGGAGGAAAGTAAGTTTTATGTTAAACCTATGTAAATTCATCAGTTCTCTGACTGTCCTATTGAGTTTAGCTTTCTCATGAATGCACTTAAGCTAAAATCAAGTGAGATTTTTAACACCAAAAAAAAGTTTCAGCCTCCTCTTCTGCCCCTCCTCCCTTCATTGTGTCCTTCACCCTCTAACCGCATTCTCCAACCACATCTTTCTGTGAGATAGCAGGCAGGACAACCCAAGCACACGGCTTTCAGTCTTACACTGGAACATCTATTTGTGATCTTAAAATTTATATTTCATAGCTATTTTTTTTGCCAAGGAGTTTTCAGTCTGAATAACAATTAAGTACCATGAATTCTAGCTTTCAACCTGCAGAAACCACTCACAAGAATTAGATGTACATTCACTTCCCTGTGTAAATCTGTGTTTCACCAGCCTGCCTTCATGCTAGTAAACACTTATCTAACATAAGATTTTCTCTTTTTTGTGATCATGTATTTCAAAGTAGTAAGCCAGGGAGCAGAACATATATTTCATCAGGAAATCATAAGTTGTGCACAGACTGATCCCTGCTTTGAAATTTTACCCTTGAGTGCACAAAAGTCATTGGAAAGGAAAAAGTAGATATGTGAAACACATCTGTTGCTTCAGGCAGACTATGTGGACCTCAGTCCCTAGGGAAACTGCATCTAGGAAAGAGATAAAGGCAGTTATTCCCTCAACACTAAACAAAGTTCAAGGATAATTCATAAGCAACAGCAGCAGGTAGCAAAGTTAAAATTATTCTTGGCAATGAAAGCCACAGGGAAAGGCAGAAATCACTCATAAATATGGACTCAGGGTATCACTTGAGTGATCAGTTTTTATCAGGGATCCCTGAAAGACTATAGAGTCTTTACTCAGATGAATTCCTGCTCATCGCAAAGGGATTTTGCCTGATCAGACAGAAGCAGGTGTGCAGCTCTGCCAGTACCAACCTCACCGGCACAGATGAGCAGGGCGGTAGGAAGGATGGGGACTATGGTCTCAATCTTGAGAGAGACTGAAGGAGGAGAGCAAGGCCTTCCCAGTGGAGCAGTACCCCCCAAGGCAACGAGCTCAGAACACCACCCTTTGCTATTCAACATTTGCCATGTGCAAAGGCCTCTGGGCTACAGTAAAGATTGGGGACAGAGTAAAGGGGACACATCAGTCCCAGTTGTTTCAGCTGGTCTGAGCCAGGGCGAGCACAAAATGAAGCAATATGGCGCCCTGGCAAACCCTGCACTGTAGTCTCCATGGAAATAGCCTCATATCAAGGCATACCGAGGTGTTATACCTAAATCGATACGTGTACAATTAGACAGGAAGACAGAAGATTCAGATTAACTTTTCACCAGTGGGGTTGAGTTAATTTTATCTAAGGACAACATTCTCTGAAATTACTGGTGAGGTCAGGAAAAAGAAATGGATTGGTTTTCATCAGAGCCCTGTGAGATGAGTTGCTTCTCTGCTTTCCAAATACTGCTTTAAAAAAATTAATTAAAACCCAACAGCTTATAGAGGTTTATACTGATTATACATCCCACATCGCTTTTTTTCAGGTGATAAGGTACAGGCTCCTGCATCCTGGCAAAACTCCAGGAAGGATAATTGCATTGCCTTGCCAAGTTTTAATTGAATGAGGTGTTCTTCTTAACTTTCTCTCCCAAATTACTGTGCATTGTTGTGCATTGTTAATTACTGACCACACACCCCCAGAGGAGGCAAACTTGCAGAGGTACCATATTGCCATAGTGTAATCTAGAAAAGAACTGAAGCTTAAGCCCTGAAATATGTCAGGAAGAAAGATGTTGGCAGGGCAGGGCTGATGTAGTGCCCTGTCATCCAAGCTTCTCTTCTCCCTTCTCCTAGTGCATTTAAAATAATTATCAGTGTAGACTGACAACAAGACCCCTTCCATTTTTCTGTGTATGTTCTAAGTGAACAAAGAACAGACTAGGGTACAGTTTCCCAGCTTCTCAGTGGTCTGCTGATGTTCTGGTGATTTGGAGGCATTTCTGTGAAGATTTCCAAAGGGCTTGCTGGAGACGTCTCAGAATACTCTTGCTGGGGTTGGAGGGGGATCTATTTGGTTTTGTTTTCCAGAGAAATGTTAGTTTGTTCTGACCAAAGCTGTTTGTGAAACAGGAGCATAAATTTCTCATCCCAAAACATTTTAGGATAGATGCCGAAAACATCCTTTCTTCAATATTTCAAAATAGGAAATTAGGCAAAGAGGAGGAGAAAAGAAACAAAGTCCAACCAATTTTTGTATTTTAAAATTAAAAATATACATATACTGAAAAAAGCAGAAATCAAAATAAAGAACTTCCAAAACATCTACAGAAACTTGTGTAATGTAAGCAATTTTTTTGGCTTGACTGCTTAACACAGAAGACTGTAATTTCAGCTTTTTTAACCAATCCAGTATATGGAAAAATGATGACAAATATGAAAAGTTTTGAGAAATCAGAAAAGCTGTATCTTTTCTACCTACAACAATAACACAATTTTATTTTTATATGATCATACTTATTTCAAGCTGATGTTCAGAGTTCAAGCTAAGTGATATCCCTTATTTGTAAATCTATGCATATATATAATTAATGTGTATGTAAAAAAAAAACACTTGTGCAGAAATCTAAATATTTTATATGTATATTTGTACAATTAATGATATTTTTCTATGCAGCAAATATTGCTGTTAACTAGTGTGACAGTTTAATTAGAGTACCCAACCCAGACAACTTACACTTATGATGGGAGGGAGTTCAACTCCCCCTCCCAAAAGATACATGAAGAGGGAATAATAAGAAGCAGGCAGGCCCCATGTCAGGAAAAAGGAGGTTCCTCAAGTTGCTGAGATCCTTAGTCTTAAAACTACAGAGATTTTGAGCGAAACAGTTGCCTACCCTCTAGTTTTAACACTCTACAGGGCCTTCTCTCCTACTCTAGAGCTCCAAGGTTGGGCTCGGGCTAAAAAGGACAAGGTAAACCAAGAGTGAAATTCTAAGTCCTGACCAGCTGGGGAGAGCAAGGCATATCTTTAGTTGTTTGCATAGTTTAAGGCATACTCTTTGAGCAGCATTCAGTATTTTAGGCATTGTGCCACAACACCCCTATCCCTTCTGCGGATACCAGAGAAGACAGTAAAGGCCAGCAGCAGAGTTGACACCAGGATTGCTAAAGCATAAACAAGCAAAGAAGGAGGAATAAATTGCTCCTGAAGAGCAGTTGCTATGAGAAAATTATGACCACATGCAAATTCTCCAGGAAGTTGTGAAATACGCTTCAGGTTGTTGAAGAGTTCATCTACCTTTTATTCCCCCCATTCCCAAAGAAAAAAAAAAAAAAACACACAACAAATTTCTTGAGCAGAATTATTTTAAATGATTGAGGAATCTCCCTTCAGTACCCCAAACAGTTGTTTTATTGGCAACCAAAGCCCCTTTTTCATTACTCTTCAAAGATCCCTCCATTTCAATTCTACTTGTTCACATTCTGCTTCAAATTATACCCCACTGAGCTGACCACATGCAGGACTGTGTTCCAAGACCTCTTTTTTTAATAAAAATTCTCTTTCAGTGTCTCCACACCACGAAACAAATCACATAGCTTCATAAGCCATCAGACAATCCTTTCAGTTTCTCGTGCAGGCGAACTGAGCCTTTTTCATCTGATTAATTCACCAAGCAAGCTGATCTGGGAAGCATAAAAAGCTTCTGAGGCAGGATGAGAATCAGCAGCTCATATTTCATAATGGCATCACTAATGCCCCAAATTAAGTGCTGAGGCTGTTTTGCTTGGCAATATCATTTCATGTTAATTTTGGATGGGACCGAAAATGAAGTTGTAATCTCCCTCTGTCATGCTGCGACTATTTCCTTGACCATCTTAAGTGCTGCATTTTATGAGGACGTAGCTGTTACTGCTGGGTATGGAAACCACTGTACAAGTAAAACCTCCTTGAGTTCCTGCCCAAGGAGTTTACAGATTCATGCGTTCATTGCTTCGAGAGGGTACCCTTGGGGAGCATGCCTTGCTCCGTGTTGGGGCTGGCCAGGAGGACCCAGAAAGGAGTCATCTGCAGGCCTGGAGCAAGGCAAGACCCATATTCAATGAATTTGACCTCAGCTTTAATGGAAAAGGAACCCTTTAAATGAGTTGCAAGCGTAAGTCTTGTGTGCCACACTAGTAAGGCTGCACCAGATCACCTCTCCTGACTAGTAATTAGCAGGTCTGTTCAATTTGTTGGAGGAAAGACTTTAAGAGAAGTTTGAAAAGCAAAGTGGCTCTTTTCTCTTGCATTGTGTGTTGCTTTAGCAGTTTCAGTTGCCTTTTAGTAATTTTTAATGCTTTTCTTTTTTGAAAATTCAAGCTGTGGTTTTTAATGACCACGTACTACTCAATATGAAAAAGGAATGTTACTGGTCAACATGTCAGTACTCCCATTCTGAGGTTCTAAAATGAGGTGCCTAAACTTATACATAAGAATTCTTATATTTTCACTAACTCGCAAAGATAATGTACTAGTTAGCGTTACAATTTTTACACAATTTACTCAGGTTTGCTGAATCTTATATTGTTTGAGGGACACAGTGAATCGATATTTATATTTATTAAAATATGTAATTTTTAATACAGAAATAATTTTATTGGTCTTGATTTTCACAGAAGAGTGGGTTTTGCTCCCTCTGAGCCTGTCCCCTTGTCAGATTCAATTTATTTCAACCAAAATGATCATGTTCCCAGCTATGAACTCTACATTTATTTCATAGACCCATAAAAGGTCAAGACCTTCTCTTTTTTTTTTTTTTTTTTTAATTTTTGCCTTTGTGTTTTTAAAAGAGCCTAAAGGATCAACAAGACCAAATTAAAAGAAGGGAACATAATTGTGTGTTCATTCACTTCAGATCTTTGGATACTGCAGTCGCAATTTAAAATAAGCACACGTTGGTAAGCAAGTCAAGCACAGAACTGTACACAGTGTAATTTTTATTAAGGCTGGCCACTTCAGAGTTCATTTTTACCTTCATTAAAATATTTTAATCTATGTCTTTAAGTACATAAAACATCAAAGTTTCATTCTACCACTACCAACTCAGAAAGAGATCAACTCTCAGTAAGACCCGTGCCATTTTCTTTGATCTTGTACAGACCTGGGGATTTTAAGCCTGGTGTTCACTCTTTAAAGAATTTTAGAACTAATTGCTTAATGTTTTTATTGTGTCCTCTTCTCTAATTTAATATGATGTTTTATGAAGCTGTTACAGACTGCAATCTCTGTATTATATTTTTGCTGTTACTGGTGACATATTTCTAGTGAAATTTCAAGCTAAAGGGAATAATTTATAACATTCCTTATTTTGTTGATAAGAACTTCTTTCTGGTGATCTTCTGCTACTCTGTCTGGGCTATAATTTTTCTTCTGCATGCATATAATCTTGTGATGAAATATTTTTGTCTACTTTTTTTGTCTACTTATCTTCAGTGGAAATTTTGAGTCTGTGGTTTAATTCAGTGTAAATTACTTCATATCTGAACCAGAAGAATAAAGCTATTGCTTTTAAACTGCCTAAAATGCTGCGGAGCATTTAATGCCTAGGGATAAATCGGGATTCTGCTGAAGGCAATAGCAAGCTCACACCAACCTTAATAGAATCAAAGTTTCCCTGAAGTGCTCAAGTACCAAAAGGACTTGCCCAAAGCAGCCTTCAGTGCAGGATATTTAGATACACATTTCCAGTCCATGCAAAAACTTCCCCTCTCACTGACAGTCATGACTGAACCCACTTTATCTCTTTACCAGTACACAAGAAATTCAGGCCAGCGTAAATGAGTGCTAAAGGCTCCAATGAACATTTTGTGCCAATAGTGGTTTTCACCAGCTTCTAGCCACAGTTTACAGTAGGATTATCTCACTGATTTACAATTTCTTAGAAGGTGTTGTTTCTTGGAAAGAGACTGCCCTGAAAACAGTTAGTCTAGTACCACCCTGTTAAAACTAAAGGGAACTGTTTACACGCGATGGCTAATTGTAATCCATTAATATGTGAAGACATACGACCTGATCTATGCAAACATCTAATTCCAAATCAGTTCAATCTAGGGAGAGTGGAAAGAGGAAAAGCTTCATTCAAGCTGAGTTGAATGAAGGGGGACAAAGTGTAAGTGAAATGTGTGCTCTGCAGGACAGACCAACCTCAGCAGATGGGTGCATTCTGCACTTTCCTATGAAGTCTTTAAAATATAGGCTTCAAACACACAGCCCACAATAAGCTTCACTCTCGGTGACAAAAATCACAGATACACAAGGCAAGAGTGGCAGCTGAGAGAAACTTTTTGCCAGGAGCAGATTAATATAGCATTCTTGGGGTTTGCTGTTATCAGCAAACAGATGTAAACAGAAACAGATGAGGATCCAAGACGACCAGACTGTAAATCTAACTAACAATCAGAAGGCACACTCTAGTAAATTGAGGAGAATGGTACAATTTCTGCTCTTTCAACTTAGTGCTTCCTCTGGTCTTCAGTCACTTCATCTTTGACCCTAATCTTAGCTAGCTAACATTAGTGATCTGTTATTTCAAATACAAGATTCTGCATCATTCAATGTACCTTGACATTTTTTGGATATCTTTCATGCACAAATTTCTGATGGCTCAGAGCATATAGCTAATTCAAATAACAAAATTTATGAGCTTTAGTTGATGTTGTCACACTATGTTTTCTGCCTAGATCTGGATTTTCTTCCACGGAATGAAAGAAATGAAAACAGATCTGTGTGCTAATCCAGTCTTAATTTTCATTTTATGAAGGGCATGTAGAAAGCTGATGATGATGAATAAATAAAAGTAGCATACCAAGTAAATATTATTCATTTGTAGTCACATATGTACTAGTGGGCGCATCTTTGGGTTTCAAACATCATCCAGATGGAAAAACATCTGGAATTTAAAAAATACCAGGCAAATAATGCAATATCTGAAAGTACAATTATGGTTTTTACCCTGGGTCAAATAGTTCTCTAAAAACCGTAAGGAAAAAGACAGGAATGCAAATCAAGGTATATGTATTGGGTTGAGTATGTGTTATATCAGGTGGTATGCATAGTTTTTAAAAAGCAACTTCAAGTTTAAAGATGCTAATATTACCTGCCTGGACTCTGAACAGTATGTTTATTAACATAATATTCTGAGTCCATTTAGGCTTCACTCCTGTTTTGGCATGGTTGTCTTGTTCCTACATAGGAAGAATTTTTGAAATACTGAATTCTGAGTACAAGTGGCTATTCATGCTTCTCAGGCTTTCTAGTGAGCAAAACAGACACGCTTAACGTTATCATTTTATCTTCTGCATGTGACAGACCATGCACTACACCAAATGCTCTCACGTGGGGTCCACAAGTCATTTACTTACTATTAAGGCATAGTTAATAAAATGTCAACAAATTTAACCATAGCTATCTTTAACAAATACCATAAATATTAAATTACGTGATTAATATACCAGTGTTTATTACCTGGTATCAGAGAAAGTGGTGATTTAATAAATCAGTCTTCGCACTAGAAACTTCTAAAGGTAAATATCGTTCTAAACTAGTGTGATTTTTAGGTCTGTAGTCATAGTTCTGCATTAATGCCTCATAACAAGAAATTAGACATTAGACAATTTCCTATTACATTACATCATCAAAATGGGGGGGTTGTACATACAGCTTTTGCAAACTTCAGTATATTTTCTACTGGTTTCCTTTCCATGCGGTTAAACCAAAGTTGTTCAAGAAATAAGGTCCTCAGTGAAAAAACCTTTCTCCTACTGAAATTTTAGCACTTCATTATTTCTTTTTGCAAGTATGTATTGTTAAATACATTTTGAAAATAGTTATGTACTTATCAGAACTTTCCATAAGACTAACCTGAACTAACTATTTGCGTGGAAAAACTATAGACCATCTCCAATAAAAGTACATATTTTTTACAAAGGATTTTTTGTATTTTACACAATTTCACAGCTTTGATGTCACCAAAAGATTGTATTTCACAGCTGTTACTTAGCTAGTATGAGTTACTGCTTTTAAAAAAACAAGGAAAACATTAAAAGATTTTTAATTAAGAAAATTCATGACAGCATTGAGTTCCTCCAGCATGTAGTGCAACATCCTTTACTTTTTATTCTAAAAGCTTAATTGAGAGCTATAAAAAAATTCCCAGTTAAGAATTTAGAACTCCTCAGTTGTTACATGAGAACATTAAAATACATTCCTAGCAAAAGATTTCCCACCATAAAATATCTCAGAGACCAAAAAAAAAAAAAAAAAAAAAAAGATGCTTCATACAAGAACTAGCAGCTATAGAGCTTGCACGGCTGAAGAAAAAGATTTTGCCTGTTGGTCAGCTCTTGACAGTACCTACAAGGTACATATTCTCATAAGTGCCAAATTCCGAGTAAATGGAGAGGGGCAGGATCCATTTCTAGTAAGGGGGTTCTATTAGAGGATTAGTATATAACAGTATAGTAGCATATAAAAAATAACCCTCATTTATTATTATGAATGATGCAACAGGCTAAATAATATCTCATAGAACAAGCAAGCCTGATAAAAAAAATCCCTGCAGAGGCTCACTGTCAACTGGGTTTTTTTGTCAATCTGTTCTACACCTTCAAAATGCTTGGGCATGTGCTTGTTTTTAAGGATTTATATACCTGCACTTAAGGCTTATAAACTCTAGACATACGGACATTACTGAAGACACAAAATGCACTCACACATTCTTTGGAAGTGGCATTAGCTTCCCAGCTCGCATTTGGTCCCTGGATATAATTTTTCATTAAAGAGTCTCAAGAGAAGTTTGATCTTCGTTGGTCTCTTAGCAAATGTTGAACTCCTCATTACTCCAGCATTCTGGGCCAGAATAACAATAGACATATCTATAATTTCAGATTATTCCTAATTTTGAGTATCCTGGCAAATGACCTGTCTTCTGAGATCAAGTAGTATTAGTTCTGATTTTCAGAATGCATCAGTCGTAACGGCAGTGACAAGAATGTTGTTGCTACTTTTAAAAACTGCATTATGAATAAAGGCCAAACAAGAATATCCCATTGACCTCAGCCCACATTTTAGTATCTGAGAGAAGAATGGATCTAAATATGAGATCAAATAGCTTATCTGCTTATACCGTGCAGCTTAATCTGCCATAAAACCAACAGAAAACGAACTCAACCTCTGAGAAATTCAAAATACTTATTTTTTAATGGGAAACTTAAATGTATGAAGCTATTTAAAAGAACAGTATACTTTTCTAATGCTACTGATTCCAGAAGTACTTTACAATCATAACTCTCAAGTTAGTTATATTTCCTAATTTCTAAATAAGATATAAGATTAAGTGATTCAGTGGAAATACAACCGATCTTCTATCTAAAGCCACATAAACAGTATTTGGTTATAAAACTTTAACAGATCCATTTATGTACTAAATTATTTAAGCAAATGTAATGCTTCCAAATTGTATTGTTTTGCAAGGTTTCTCTTGGAACCTTTGCCATTTATCATACATGTACTTCTGTCTTTTTTCTACTCAGAAGCACAGCATGAAAAAACTTCATTTCACATTGAAACATCACTATGTGGAACAGTGTGATGAAATGAGACACAGGAGGAGAGTTTGTGTTATACTCTGGTAAACAGTTGGTCTACAGGAATGATAGCATTTTATGCTGTGACTGATATATCAATTGTGAGGCCTAAAATATGTCTGATCTGAAAGCAGGAGTTCTGCCTACTATAAACTGTATGCATGTGAAAGATTACAGGTAACATGTCTAAGCCTGCTGGGAGGTTGCAACCTAAATCTCATCTAGGACTTAATATAACAATACAACAAATTCTGGTAAAATTATATCTCAAGTATACTTAAAGATAATGTTGCTCTGCTAAACAGAGCAATACTAACAACTAAGACCGTGAGCTTGCAGATAAGACCCTGACATTATTTACATGCTTTACATGAATAAACAGTACCAATAAAGATCTAGACTAAAAGGAAGCGTCTAAATGTTTGCAGGTTCAGTGCAGGCAACTCTGGAGAGCACAGAAGGGAAATCCTGCCCATCGACTGCATGGGACTGCAACAGCTACGTGGTATTAACGTACTAGCAAAAACACTGACGTGAAGTATTGCATATTTTTGAAGAGCTAAAGACAAAACCACCAAATTCAATAATAATAACCTGCTGGATGAAATGAGAAAGTGTGCTCAGGGTTATGTGAAAATGTGAATTTATTAATTTGGTCCACTTAAGGACATTAATAATTTCCCTGGGTGTTGTTCACATCATGTAAGGCCTGGCCTTCTATGCAGTTCCACAGAAAACTCTGGCACGTCTTCAAAAGCCAAGGGTCACTTGAGTGGACCTGATTCAACTATGTACATAAGTATGTGTTTAGGTCCTTTACGGAACAGGGAACTATTTATTGGTCTGAAGCATATAGCAGTAAGGATGGCGAAAATCAAATCCTCTGTCACCGATCATGCAGTGAACTTTACATAAAAAGATTTTTGCATCTCTTAGGATCACTGTATGTCTGACAAACTGAAGATGCGTGGGGAGATACATCTGGCATCATAAATGTAAATGTACATTTAAATGTAGAAACAACACACCAGTGTTTCCAAGTTTAAAATAGTCAGTATTGTAAAAGGATGGTTGTTTTTCATATGTAAGACTTGAACCCATTTGAAGCTGCTCTGATTCCTAATCTCATTTAGAGAAAAGTGTTTCTCATCATGCATAAGCTGTGAAAAGATAGCTGGGAAAAAGAATGTTGATTAGAAGGGACATTTCTGAAATGCTGTCGGTTGAAACTTCCCTGTCTGCAATTCACTTCTTCCATAACCAGCAGTATATTTGCCCACTGCGGCACTATTATAATCAGTGGAAATGTTATTCTTGACTCCAGTGAACAGAAGATCAAGACCTAGAAGTGACCACAAGATTATCTCTTTCTCTCCTCAACAGTGATTTTAAAAACGTTTGAAATATATCACTGCTGCTTTAACCATTTTCACTGCTTTACTTTTCTCAAAATGAGAAAAAATTTTAATCATCCTTTACAAAGGAAAATGAAACCTGCTTTAATTTCTAGAGCTTAAGGAAAATGGTGCAAAGTAGGTTAGGAACATCACTAGATTTTTTTGTTTTAGAAATGGGTAAGATCAAGTATTTTCTGTCTAATAACAATGTTCTTTTGACTGTTAAAACAGTATTTGTGCAGCATCAAAATGCTTATTTTAGGTATATAATCCTTAACATAGTTTCATGTCACAGGAGATGTCACTATGAGGAGTCTGGCCACTGACAGCAGGAGACTCAAAAATAAGAGTTTTAATTAAATGATTAATTACCAATAAAAGCAAGAGGAAGAATGCTAGCTGAACGCTGTGCCACAGTAAGGAGAGAGAAAGGCTCTCCAGAGCCAAATGCCTGGGGGTTTACGGACAGGCACTGGCTGTTGCGGCTACACAGGCAGGCACTGCTGCCGGCAGCCCCCTGAACTGGCGATGAACGACTGTCCTGGGTCACGGGGACATCAGACAGCTCTGCCTAACCAGCGCTACAGCTCACGCTGCCACACACCTTAAGCAAAGCAGCCTCCTTCTCCGTAAACCTTTAAGATTGCTTGTGCCTTCGCTGTGTCTGAGTTTGTCTCCTGCCCATTCGGGCAGCTAAACCTAGCTGAGTAGCTTTCTGTTTGTTTTGCATCCTGAAACAAGGGCATATGGGAGAAGGGATGACTTTGGATTCTGTCAATTGATTAATCCTTCTGTAAAGTAGGCAGGCAGAGTGAGTCACCCATGAGATGAAACTCAGGCTAGCAACAGCCAAACAGAACCATAGACGAGTGACCAGCATCACTGCAGAGAAAATATGCAGGAGATACAGCATTATAAACAGCCATGAATTAATTTTTTTGTCTGTGAGTAATCCACAGGGGTTTTTTTAGATGACAGGAATAGCAAAAGCCACAATTTAGATGCCTCTGTAGAAATGGAAGTAAAGGAAAGCGACAGACCCCAAGTGAGGCAGGGACTCGGGCAGATCCTATAACGCTTGATCCTCTGCCAGCAAAGCAAAGCGGAACCTCCTCTGTCCAATGTGAAGAAGAATGACCTTTGCAAAACATCACATCCTGACTGATGAAGGGCTGCACGCTCTCTTTTTGCATGGGGCAGGAGGAGCAGCGATGCCAGGGCTATACACCACGGAAAGTCACCACAGTGAGACAAATCTCTGCTGCAGGGGGAAAGGAGCACTAACCCAACGAGTTCTCCTCCTGCCTAAAGAGCAAGAAGCTTCAACGCTCTGCATTTGCCATCACTGCTTGTACAGCTGAAGTCTAACACAGAGGACAAAAAGCCAAATAAATGTAGCAATAAGAATTAGCTTCCCATCTTGTAGACAAAAGCGGGAACCATACTAAATTTGCTCCCAGGCTCTTAATGCAGCACAATGGACTGTCTGTATTTTAGAAAAGGCTTTGGTTGTTTTCACACTAGGACTGAAGTAAGTAGAAGGGCTTGCCTTCAGCTCCAGCTTTAATACCCACCTTCATCAGTTAATTCTTTGCTTAAATGTGCAGAAAGTACCTTTTATCATACAGAGGGGAACTGGATACATAGAACTAAATAGTACAAAATGTTTATTATCCATCTCTTCGAGATGATCTTTTCTTTCACTGGAACAAAATCCATCAGCATTTAAACTTGCTTATACTTATGAAATTAAAAGTACTGTCTCTGACTGTCAGACTACAATTCATTCCCATTTATTAGCATCTTAATAATCAACTGTTCAGTATAGCAAATCAGAGTGATGCAGGCCAACTTTTGCTTCTTCATGCAGAGTATGAAGTATTCTCACAGTACAACCTTCCTGCAAACATTTGTTCCTTGCCAAGTCTTGCGCCACAGTACACTTTAATTAGGCCATAGAAAGCTGACATCCTGCATGCTTCCCAGGTGTACACATTTTCAAAGATTACGGGCCCAATCCCGTTCCCAGTGCACACACAGCACTTCAGGCCAATGAAAAAAAATTAGAATCACAGAATTTCCTTTCATTAAATACTCTTCACATAAGAACACAGTTGTCAGAATAATAAAATACTTTATAGCCAGTAGGTAAGATACCAATGATTTAATACCCAATAGAGCTCAGAAATATTTAATGCTCAAATGTAGAAATATCTCCATTACTAGCTGAAAGAAAACGTAAAAACTCGTAACTCTAGCAATATATAGAAAGAGAGAGATGTACACACGTACCTGGCTTAGAGACACACCTGTACAATTCAGTAACAAGTTGTACTTTTCATGTCCCACTTCATCTGCACTCACTCCACAGCTGTTTAGTGCAGCCCACAAAGCTCGTCAGAAAAAAATCTCTTTCTACAACTTATAAACATAAAAATCCATCTCCCCTTCCAGAACTATGTTTAAGTCCAGCACTGTTCCCTGCAGTAGGAGCTGTCTACGAGTGTTTAGAAACTCTGCAGACGAGACACACAGTAGTCCACGCTTTGCAGGGTCTGTTTACACCAGTTAAACCCAGCATCTAGCACAGTAAAGCCCTGGAGCACGGCTAGGGGTCTTAGCCGCGATGTTAATACAAAGAAATGACAGTAGCAATGCTTCTACCCCTGAAAGAACCTGAGATATTACATCTTTATATTGCTTTACGTACAGAACTCTATTTTGTAGAATCAT
>VZSF01011129.1:296189-375455 GCA_013398295.1 Chionis minor
ACAAGAATTTCAGCTTGTAGTTAATACCATCACAGCTACTTTCTATGTGTATATATTAAATTTTGCATGTTGATGGCCCATCATTTATTTTCCACCACCAGGTTTTATTTTGTTTCTAGCACTTAAGCTGTAGATATCATATTTTTCTCATTTGTAAAAAGATCAGATATTTTATGTATCCAAACAATACCTTAACAGAAACAAATGTTTTGTTCTAAGATTAGGAATTTCATCATACAAGAAAATGATTCTGTTGTCTGCCTTTGCCAGTAAAAGCAAAACTGTAAGTCCCCTATCTGGCCAGGATTAGCTGTATTGATATTTACAGTAATAAAGCAGACAGCATGGCTCATCCACCAGACTGGGAAACAGACCAAATATCTAAATGCTGATGTCAGTAGAATCCCCGGGTTAAATATTGTAAATTTATTTCTATTATGTATTACAAAAGGCACCCTTCCTCATTAATTTTACTGAAGTCTCCAGATGGGAAACAAAATATTAATTTTGTTCAGCCTTAGGCATTGTTGACTGTTAAGGTACTCACTAAATCACTGATCTTATACACATTAATATTAGATTTCTGCTATAAAAATTTAAGACCCATGGGTATAAGGTTCAGTTTGTCATAAGTATAATTAATTGTTTTCAGAAATGATTAATTTGTCAAAATGGCAAACATACATATTGGGCAGGCAAGACTCCTGAGCAAGCTAACCTACCTTAAAGTCATGGTAATACTCATGGAATTATGCAAATTAATTGAGTCTTTCAATGTTGCATAAAATGCTACTACTAGTACAATGCATGGAACATTAGGTTGTTCATCCAACAAAAAAGTTGCATTTTAAAGGCAGGCATTTTTACAAGAGTCCTTATGGCAGAAGGTCCTCAGAAGTACAATCTATTTTTCTGCAAAGTGATAGACTCTCAACCGTTACACAGAAGTTGTATTTTTTTATTACAATTTTTAAAGCAACCCTCAAGAGAAGAAAAACCAGTAAAATTCTGCTGGCCCTGAGACAAAGAAACCTAGAAGATTTGCACTCTCTACTGATGCTAGGAGGAAATGGTATATGTCCTAGTAATAAGAGTTTTACTGGTAAAACCTCATTTACAAGCCTGGGAACTCGTGATACACTACATTAAAATCTAAAAAGATTAACTTAATTATGCAAATTAAATTTACTCTTTATCTTATCTTCTAAATAGTAAAAGTCATTGTCAACACTGAAATAGCCAAATTATTCTAAATGCATTTCTTTCCTTCTGAAGTGAACTACACATATATTTGAAATTCCTGTATAGTTCATTATTGTCCAGAAAGTCCATTCAAACATGGATTCATGCTCCTCATGAGCTGAAATTCTTCTTTTTACCCCTACTAGTAGTAGCTGTCTGGTTATCAACGAACTCAATACATCAATGCAGCAAATAAAAATATTCATGTCAAATATAACCAGCTTTAATACCCATAGTTGATTGTAGCTGTGATTAAGTAGTCCTAATAAAATGTTCCCTAACAAATCACTTGGAACTTCCTGGTGATTCACCCTGCTAATTCTACTTCCTCACTTCTAAAAACACTAATTCTGAAAAAAAGAAAGAGATATTCAAAATATTCCGAGAGGTGTTTGGGGGATGAAGAAAAGCTTCTCTCAAGGCTGAAAAATCTCTGCCCTCATTCTCGTGAAGCTGTACAGAGCTGATTCTGGCCTTCACCCATTTTCTTCAAACGCCAGCAACTGACTTTAGAGGTTGTTTGTATTTTACATTGCTGTAAATACTATCAGAATTACAATGCACACCAAAACACAGGTAGACTGTGAGTGCAGCATCCATTCTGGCACACTACAGAATAATGTAGGGCCATTAGACAAATGCACTAGTGAATCAATTATTATGGTTTGAGGCAACAACTTCTGGCCTTCGACTAATAGACAAGTATTAATTTCAATCTCTCCAGTGTCAACAGCCTTGCTATTAACATATATATCAAAGACACAGTTATTATGACAAACCTAATAGCCTTTTTTTCCACATCTAATCACATTTTAAATAGTTTCTTTAACTTCAAACTGGAATTTGTATTTGAAAATTTATGACTTTAAATGCAGACATTATTTTCTGCTTTTCACTGATATTCTGTAAATCAAATACAAACACCTGACATTCAGCGATTTTATGCAACCTTATTCTAATTAATTTCATATTTAGCATGTTCAGTTAGGAATTAGTAGTCAGGAATATTTCTTTCTGTTCCATAAATTCAGATAAAGTGGGGGTTTTTTTTAAAAAAAGCAACTCTGTTAGAATATCTTGATAAGTAGTCTTAAAGAATAAAAAATTTAGAAATCTCAATCCAGAAAGAAACCCACCTCTTAAACCCACTGTGTATGCAGATATCATGTCAAGCTACAGTAACAGGGTCCGTTGTGCTTTGAGTGTTTTCATGTCACGCCAGTTACCTCCAGCAGCAGTTGCTGTACGTGGAGAGGACACAGAGCGTTTCAACTCCCAGCCCAGGTTTCGTCCCAGGCTATCTGGGGGCTCCAGGGGCCACAATGCCAGAGCAGATGCATGGTCATCACTGGAGATATGGAGCTGGCACTCCCAGAGGAGACAACACAGGACAGAAGAGTTGAGGTCTTAGCTCTGGATGGTGAGAACATGCAGTAGGAAGGCAGAGAGGAATAATAGGGCCACCCCTGGTGTAAAGCTTTGAGCCAACGGTCAGTGGTGGTGCCCGAAGGACCTCTCCATGTGGACCATGCTTTGGTGTTAGAGTTTAACAGCACATGCCAGCAAACCAAGAGGGTAGCAGGAACGTGAGGCAGCACCCATTTACTCCCCTACCTATAGCTGAGGGGCTCGTCGTATTTATTAAAAAAATAAAGTATGAAGTATGGCAGAACTAAGACTTTGTAATCCAGAATCAATGCTTGCTCAGCTGGCAGTGGTCACTGCCCAACCCTGCAAAAAGTTAGGGCAACCTTGTACCTTGGGATATAGCCAAAGGAACAAATTAATCCCTCTACCCAGTAAGCACCAGTGACACCGCGCTGAGCTGCCCGGGCACACGTGCATCAGACCCTTCAGCAGCATTTCCCACCATGCCAATGCAAACACAGGGGACCGGTGGAGTCCCCACGGCAGCCCAGCATCTCCCTGTGTTTTTCCAAAGGCTGGCAACAGACAATTCCAAAGTTCGACAAAACCTAGAACTTGCATGGGAATGAGCAGTGCCATGCCCTAACTATCTCTCTTGAAAAGAGCCGTACTTGGTCCAGCTGAGGGGAAGACGGGGTCAGCTGCTTCATTTCAGCTGTCCATATAGGAAGCAGTGACTTGATAGCAAAAGTAACATGGTACCTGCCGTACCCTCTGATGCCCTGTTAATTGTGTAGATGACTTGTGAAAGTTATTTACCAGACGACTATGGCACCATGTCTTTCTCAATACTTTTCCGTATTATTATGACAGCACATTTGCTGGGAACTTCATCCAGCTGTGACTTATCGCTCAGCTACAGAATATCCACGGTTAGTCATCCTGCCCTGTTTCCATGCAAGTTCCTGAAGCCACAGAACAGTCTTGTTCCACTGCACAAGGGTAGGGATGGGATTTGAATGGAGTCACACGTGGAGGGCAGACCCAAGCGCTCTTTCAAACATTCCCCTCCGTTTGCATCCTGCACAGCAACAAATGAGAAGCACTGGGAGCAGAGGGCAAGAGGATGGTCATTAGATTCATGCCCACTTATCTCCTTGTAGGGTAAGTCTACGTCTTCTTTCCACCTGAGGAGAGAGGTTTTCTTATCCTTCCAGTGACTTTCTACCTACCACTTAATTGGACTGGGTTCTATACCTGCATCTTAAGGTCCAAGGCTTGCTCTCATTTACATGAAGGGAAGAAGGAACTGGGTCCCTAGGCAGCATGTGTTTCTAATAAAACCTATATTATTATTTCCTTAATAGACCACAGTGTCTTAGAAGAGGTCCCATATCTGTATGTGAATTAAATATTTAGATACTCCGTTTGAAATCTATTTTTTCAGTGACCCATCGTGTAACTATTGTGTGCATTTTGGCAGGCTACCATGTTGCACATGTGCAGCAAATATGGCTAGTAACAAATCACTGTGATGTCCCAAAAAGCATATGTTAAACTTGCCCCATAGTCAGCACTCAAAATACAATATTTTGCTCATTTGACATTTCTTTTTTCGGTCTGAATACAAAAAGCAATCAGATCTCATTGGGGAGTTAATCACTTGTGAACATAGAGCAATGAAATTATCTAACACAAAGGACCCTTTTTTTCAACCCTTAAAATCACTGGTGAGCCTTTACACATTTATTCACTGTTGAAAATGATTTTGTAATTATTTTGAAAGAGTCATTTTGGGAGGTATGTGAAATGACTTCAACAGAAATACTCATATGAGAAAGCACTCAATGTAAAGATGACGTAATTGGACTCACAGCGTTTTTCATATTCAATTTCTGCAAACCCACTCACTACCAACTACTTAGTTGCTATTACTTACAGGTTATATGCTACATTTCATAACAGACGTTTTTCACAGCTAGATCTATAAGGTGAGATATTGCAGAAGACAAAAATACTCTATGTTCAGGAGCTTTTGCAGTAACAAAGACACGCTGCGGCCAGAGTTTATGTCCTCACTCATCTAAAATTAATTTAAAGCACAAATCACAAATCTACATCCCAGCAACGGCTTGTGCCAATCAACCATTCTGGTTTATATCTGAAATTCATTTTTACAGGCTCTAAGAAATAGACACACACATATTTCAGGCACATATTTTTCATACATCCAAAAAGGGGGATGGGCACTTGTAAAATCAGCTTTTATAAAAAGATATCCATAAATATGTATTCCAGAGATGAAATTTTCTTGTTACTGCAGAGCTATAAATCATTGCCTCTTCCTAAGTGACAGGAGTGTAAAATATTTATTTCATATTAGTATATATCTATATACTAACTTATATCGTGGAGTGACTGCAACCTGGAATTCATAAGATGCTAAAGAGTTTATAGGATATCCTAATATTAATATAATTTATCAGTATTTGAAGACCTCAGTGTTCCATCCTTAATCTTTGCAGTTTGTGAATGATCAGCATGGGCAAGCATCAGAAAATAAAGATAATAAAGACAATGCGGGATTAGTGGTATGCTGCAGAAAGAGAACCTTTCTGGCACCACATGCTGAGATGATGCTAACATTATGGTAAGAAAGCAGTCTCTCTGATTGCTCTAACACCACTGTATTTCTGAAATGGTTGCTTTTGTTACCATCAAAATCAGAAGAGGCAACTTAAGACTTCGTTTGTTCTGTAACCTACAAAAAGGACTTCTCAACAGCATAAATACTGCAAGTTTTTTATTATTATTCCAAAAAGGTTTTGCTTTCTACTGTGAACCTTACACAATTTGACTGCTTTCTCAGAGTTCTAGTTTGGACTTACCTAACGCACTGGTGTAGGTATTTTTATACCACCAAATTTAAAAAGCTAAATCAAAAAGGTATCATGCTTGTGTCACCACTTAATACCTTTTCTGTCATTTTAAAATCCTGTTCCTTTTTTTCATAATTTTGACATAAAATTGTAATTGACATCAAACATTTACCTTGTTTCAGATTGTTTAAATGTGAACTATTAAGTATGTTACAAATGAAAATTGATTTTTAAAAAAATGTTCTCTCTTAAATCTATCTACACTAAGGATCACAGCTCAAAGTTATCTCAACCATTCAAAAAAGCACTCACTGCTTGACCTTTAAACTTTCTCATGTATTAGATTAAAAAAAAAACGTCCAGTAAACAGAGGGGGGCAGGGGGAAAGGGAGGGGGCAGGGACAGAACAACTAAATAAATGAATAATTAAACAAAACCTGGTCTTACAATAATATCCTGCACGGGACTATGTAGAGAATGAGACCAAATCCTCAGATGATTTGAGTAAGGGGACATTATCCTCTCAACATTTGAAACACTAACATGCTACCCAGAAGTAAAAATTAAAGATCCAGAAACAGCCATTTTACTGCACTAATAAAGTTGTCTATATTTGAACTGAAAAACTTTTATCTGTTGGAAGCTGGAGCGTCGATTCCATTCCCAATTGTTTCTTGGGTCAGGAAGATTTTGAAAACAGAATTAATTCCACAAGACTGGCGATTTCTTTTGTTTGGCCAAAATTTGAGTCTGCCATCAGGACGTGCCAGACTCGGATGCAAAAGCAAACACTCTTTTTCTTTCTTTTCAAGTAGCCATCAACAATCTTCAAACACATATAAAATTAACAAGATATTACTTGGCTACATATACTTGAGCTTTTCAAGACATGTTAAGGAAAGAAACGGTTTGTGGTATTTTCCCTTCACCATCAGGACAGCGTCATTATGGCTATTTAAAAACGTTACTGCGCTGCAGTTACTGTGGCACATGGGACTGAAATTTCCATTACAATGCATCAAGTCCGCCTCAGGTCCTGGAGACTGTAGGTATTGTTTTTTTAAATGTTAATTTTTATTTTATTTTTACTTTATATGTAGAAATCTGACAGCACTTAAATTTTAATCATTCAGGAGCTTAATCCAGGATTTCTTTCAAAGCTTAAAATTCCCTGTAAAGCCAAATTTCTTGATGTGCAAGAAATGCAGAATCAAACCCTAGGTAGCTGGATCCAAGCTTTGTTTTATCAGCCAAGAAACAAAGTTCTCCTGATTTAAGGTACTGCACATAACATTGCTAAGATAAGGATTTAGTTTCCTAAGCCAGGCCCTGATCCTTTAATGAGCTGTGGGTAGGCTCACACACATGCACACTGCTGGAGTCACACTGGCTCCACTTGCAGTAAACTCCAGTATTGGCCAGATTTCCCTATTTCCCTTAGACTGCAACGGGAGAGAAAACCATCTTTTATTTCACTATATTTTAAGACACCCCCCAATAAGCATTTGTTCCACACCCTCCGAATTCAGCAGGAGTAGGACATTACAAGAAGTGGACTCTTTTCATTTGCTTGATATTATTAATTTAACAGTAAGGATAACTAAAGAGCAGAGAATGGGAGATTTTTAAATTTGTTTTTATTTTCTAGTAGAGACATCAACATCATCATAACTCCAGAATGTTTCATCATCAGATGATGATGTATTCATTTGAAGAGAGACCACCACCCTACAGATTGTCATGGCCACAATATTACGCAAATTCTCTAAAAAAATAAACTACTCTGGGATTATGCTTTCTCTACCCTTTTTGCAACATTTACACTAGGAGGTCTTTTCACCAAAACATGTTCATTCAAATCAATAAGAAAGTATTTCTTTCAAGAAAACATAATTTTGATGGAAAAATGTATCAATGAAACTCTGGAATGTTATTTCAAAGATCCTCCTTTACCTTAGAAATTAAAAAATAATTTCATCACTCTATTAACAAAACTACTTCCAGTACTGTATTTTAGGAAATCCAAAAATCACTGGGTTGCTCAGCTATGTTTTTCACGTGTCCTGTCTATGATGTCAATGGCTCACCTCAAAAATAAGATATATCACACTAAGATTTTTCCCATAAAATATTTGCATGAAAGATCATACATTCTAAAGCTTGCACAACCATTCTGCATTCATCATACTGTAAAATAATCATAAAATGCACAAATGCTAGAGATGTGGGAAGATTCTTATTTAAAAAAATAAACAATATCTTTGCATTTTCCTTAAATAGTATAAAAGAGTGTAAAATAAATGCTTAGAAATAAAATTATATTTGTAAAGTCTTCTGTAATTTAATATTTTGACAGTCCAAGTCTACTTTTTTTCTCTAAAAGAAAATAGCGTTTGTTATAGAAAATAAGACTCATTTAGTAGCATTGCACATAGCAGATATCACAAATTATTTACAAGCAGATCATTTTATGGATCTCCCATTGTTCTGGCAATACAATGTGATGATCCTCAGTATTTCATTTCATTAATTCATCACTTTATGGGAACCCATTTGGCTACAAACAAAGCATCTACCCACTGTGGCGTGCTTAATTTTGACAACTTTCCTAATCTAATACATGGAAGCATTGGAAAGAAAATATCCTTCACCTTTAAAATGACTCGTAAAGGCACAGAAATTAAAATCATGCTCACTTGTGGTTCATGGAGGAACAAATCGCAGGCTGAGTACATTTGCACGTGGCCAACAGCCAGCATTATTCCCACAGAGCTCAGGGCTCTCCCCATGTATTTATGCACCGGCCAAGGTACAGGACCACCTCCGGCACGGGCACCAAGCACCAGCATCAGCCAGAGGACACCGAGTCACAGCACCGGGTGGGGAACAACGCTAAGAAAGGTCCCTCACAGGTCAGCCAGGATCATCTCTGAAATTTCAGTGATAACTGCTGGGAGGATGGTGCTCTGTAATAGAATGGAGGGATGTGTTTGGTTCCCAAACAGCAGGATAAGACTCTTTGCAAGTGGGTTGGAGCCCTGAACCCAAGGACTTCCCCACCCGTCCCCACGCCAGACGCATCCAGACAGAATCAAAACGCGTCAGACAGCCTACAGCAGCACCTGAGTTCTCACCACATCCGTCTCACTTTGGGAAGCAAAGGGGATAGCTGTGTTACATATGTAGTAATAATTGGCAAATACTGAGCTTTTGTAATGGCCTCTGCAGGACTCATTGTTTTTGTTTGCAGCCAGTATGCTTCACCACCCTGTTTTCAAGATACTTCATTACCCCTGCTAGCTCCGAGTCTAGTGGTTTTTAGGTATACGTCATTATCCTGACTGCTGCCCAAATCTACTAGCATAGAGCTCTGAGCAGATAAATATGAGCGATGAATTTAGAGTGTCAGCTTGCGGAAGGAGGCAGCCATCCCACACTTTTCTCAACCCCATTGCAGTGGCTCTGGGGATGCACGGTTTATTAGCACTCCGATTAAGAAAGCTCACTTATACCTTTAAAGAGATCAAAACGAGACCTGTTTGGGGAGACCTTAGCAGAAGTTCTCACACGCTTTATAAACACAGACCAATACGCTGTGAGCAGGTCACACCACATCCCCTTCAAGAACTACAGTCCTGAGAGCCCCATGAAACAGCTCATCAACACTTCCAGTTGAAATCAACCCATGCTAATAGCAACTAAGCACATGTCCCGTCATCCTAACGCACACAGGTATGACATACAGCGACTGCGTTAATGAACAAATAGCAAAGCCTCAGGTAGCTGGATTCTGACCCACTTGCGTTGATTTATTTTTTTTTTCCCCCTGACTGGTGCTGCAAAATCACATGCCAAGTTAGAAGGACAAGAGGAGCCTGGCAGGACTGGACACCTGCACTGCAGTTTTTGGGCACGTGCCCACGGCACACGGCAGGGTGCCAGGCTGCAGCAGGGGCCGGGGAGAGCAGGGGGGAGCTGACCCTCATGGCTCCCCTCACCCCGTTAACGAATGCGTGGTGAGAAGGGGTGGCCTGATCCGTGCTTCCCACTTCCATCACGCTAGAGCGTGCGCCAGGCTAGGCACTCACATCCGCCACCTCTGAAGATACAAGAAAACACATCCTCTATTTTGTTTCAGTTTTACGGGGAAAACGTGGGGTTTAGCTCTGAAACAACACGGCGACAGAACGACATTCAGCATGAGCATCTGCACAGCACTGGGCACACTTAGCACCTTGTATGAATAACAACACGGCTTCGTTAATTGCTCCCAAGTCATCCAGTTGCCGGGATGGACAACACGCAGCTCTCCATAAATGCATATGGTATGAACCAGCGCTCGCCTGTATCTGCCTTAGTGCCTTATTGCACTGGTTTGGCGATCCAAATGGTTGCTCCAAGACTCTTTGCAGCCTTTGTGAAGGGACCACGCTCCTCCACCTAGAGAGGAGCCGCGGCGGCAGCAGCAGCCAGCTGGCCAGCCGGGTGGCTGGATACCCGCCAGGGGTGGCTCGCCTCCAGCTCTCCAGCCCCTGGGAGCTTTGTAGCAGGAAGTAGCTGACAGAGCATCAGGGATAATGCTTTTTGTCTATTAGGTAATTGAAGCGTACTTTGATGAAAGTTAACCGAAAAATTTAAAATTAAAAAAAAAAAAAACCCACCCAAGTAAATAAAAAGACAATCCTTGCAAAACTTAATGAGAAGAAAGCCGCATGATAACTACCTCTATGGCTTTTAAGTGAGGATAGTAACACTCTGTGATATATGAGATATCGGTGACATGGCCACTGCATCACATACCAGTTTTGATCTGGGGCTGCCCTGTGCAGCCTGCCTTTTCATTCCCACAGATAAAGTGCTTTGCAATTTTCCCACATCCTACACCAGGTACAAGAATATTTTCAAAATCCCCAAACCATTTCTACTTTTAACAGCACATCATTAAATTATTCAATAGGTCTTCTCCTTTCCTTTCATCTTTGAGTGACTTCTAATTCAGGGACTGGACTGCTACCAGCAGTAAAAGTAAGAACAATGTGTTTTCATAGATGTGAGGGAGGAAAAAGGTCTACGGATTTGGTAACAGAAAGAAAAACTAGTGATACAAAGAAAACCCTTGACTTTGAGACTAATGCTTCAAAGATCTCAGGGCCGGAAAGGCCTATCATTATGATCTTTTAACCTGACCTCCTACGTAATACTGACATAAATTTTCATTTAGCAATTACTACACAAAGGCTGCAACACTAAGGATACCAAAATCTATCCTTTAAAAAGTCTTCCAGACTTGGTGTAGAAATGGCAAGTGATAATGAATTCACTATAACTCTGAATACTGTGTTCAAGTGGTTGAATAGTTTCACTGTCAAATACCTGCACCTGATTTCTAATCTTAAACTGCCCGGTTTCAGTGTCCAACCACTCCATCTCACAGAACACACTGTGTTTGTATGCCCTACCTGCTGCTTAGTTTAAGCATTGGTTGTAAACCCCTTACAGCTCTTTATGATGTGTCTGGCATAATGGGATCAACACGCTACTACCACTACCACCATCTACTACCACATTAATCTTCTTAACCAGAGCATCCCCTTAGGAGCTCGCATTCAGGTATTTATCCACCACAACCCTTAAATCCTTTTCATAGTCATTGTTTTCAATTAAATTTTTCCTTCTAGTAGGTGTGACTTACGTGTTTGCAGATACCACAGCTGAGAAAAAAAGACTCCTATCACAAATGTGTTAAGGACTATATTGTAAGATTGTCACTGAGATCAAATAGCGTCTTTCTCCTCAAACAGCACAGGGATTGGGGCACTCTCTACCCTTCCTCATGCAGGTCTGGCTTATTGCTCAGTTTCACTGTGATCCCGACTCATATTTTGATGGGCTTAAAAGTGAACATGCATATGTCTAACAAGATGTGAAATTAACCTTTCACATTTTCTTAAGAAGCAAAGGGAAAATCCAATTTTTTTTGACATAAAGGCCTCTCCCATTCCCATTCCTTACTGAACATGCAAGTACGTGATTCCATCCCCTAAAATATCATGTAGAAAGGTAGTAAGGGCTTATGTCAATGTTGCAGTGGCCAGACCTTGACATTACTTTAGGTTTCCCTAAGAGTTTCATATTCTTGAGGGCATTTAACAGAGGGCTAGCAAAGGCAGACTAGAGGGGAGAAAAACCTTCAACCCACTGGACCTACACCCATCCCTGCTGGAAGATTTTGGCAGCTTATACTTAAGAAAGACCACTTGGTAGGCAAGCCAGAGTGGGAAGTATACAGGAGGTTAGAACATCACCCTGCCCACCAGTATCTGAGCAACATTAACTGTGAAAAGAGAGAGGACTCCAGAGAGTGCATTGGTTCGGATTTTGCATCAGATATCCCTTGGCTTTCAGCGATATTCCTTCCCACAGCCAAGAGAAGAGCTGCTGTGGCAGCACTTCCCATGCTCACTTATGGGTGGAAGAAAGCCCAAAAGTGCCGTGGGTGTTTTTTGTTATTTACAAATACCTTACTGCTAGTATCTTAAAGAAGCAAAAACACATATAATCAAAAACGCAGGAAAAACTTCACACACTTGCTGCAAAATAAAATGCACTAAAAATCCATAGGTATTACTATGGTTACTAATCCATAGATAACTAATGTTTCCTGCCTTTTCTTACTTCATGGGTTTGTCTGTTGCGCTTTATTCACAAGAAGAGTTCAATAACAAATTATCCTTAATCTACTGCTACTAACGATGTAGGCAATTTTTGGTCCCAAGGCTGCTGCCTTAATACGGGCAAAACACTCAGTGAAGCAGACAGAAGCTTTGCCTAAGTAAGGATGGCAGGATTAGGCCCGCCTTATTATACAGTTATTTATTACACAATGATAATTAACACGAGGTAGACAAGCTCATTTGTTTGGCAACAGCAACCCTGGTTGAAACATACCGTTAAAAAGTGCTGAGCATAAATAGCAGGAAAAAATGCTTATGCAACAATAAGAAAATGTATGATTGTGTATTCTATCACATAGCTTAAAAAATGCAGGTTAAGCAAATTACCACTGGCACTGTGTATTCGTAATTCTGCCGATCACCTAAATGAATGATCAGGTAGGAACCTTTCCATTCTAGCCACGTTTCTTTCTAAATACCTTACTATTTAGCAGCCTAAAGGGAGCTAACACATCAGTAGCGCCTTCTATGCACTGTCGAGTCCCAGCTTGAGCACACCAAACTCTGAGGCCTTTTGAAATCTTTAAAGACAATCATACATAAGACAGTTTCTATATTGCAGGGCTGGCTAGCGATACTGCAGCACAAAACAATATTTCAAGCTTTCTGATATACATGTGTCACCTCTGTGTGACAAATAGCTTGTATTAATTAGGCACTAGACTTGGTGAGATTGCTGTTATTAACTGAGAGAAGATGGGTTGAATTTAATTGTGTGTGACATCAAAGTCAAGTGACTGATATTTCAAGCATCATTTAAAATGTTTGATATTGGAGTCATTGTATTCACATAAAGACTGTCTAAAAATATAAAGGAGAATGATGAGAGAGGAACAGAAATGCATTCATACAATCCATCTTATGAAGTGAATTTGATGTAATTTTGCTTGTATTTTTGACCCAGTGTTGACAATATTTATTTATTTAGTTGTATAAAATTATTACTTTGAAGAACAGTTTATTTTTCTCAGTACTAATTTTGGAGACAGCTGGAATGGTTTGTATTGGTTCCAGCATCAATGTTCTCAGAAATGTGGACATAAGGGGGGGGGAAGGGACGGGACATAAAAGACAAGCTTGCAGTGGGATTTGCTTTATAGCCATTAATGAACACTGTTTGGAAAACATTTACCTAAGAAAAGCAGACTGCATATTATTTAGGCAAACTTCCGTAACAGCTTGGAAAAAGAGAAGGGGAAAAGAAAAAGATGATATATTTAAAACTGCATATGAAAAAGCATATTTAAGGAGTAAAAGATCTCTATTGTACTGTGCCCTGTACAAATGGTAACTGTCTCACACTCATCAGGATGTGAGGAATGTTGTTTTAGGGTCGAATGCTTCTCTTATTTAAGATGCTGGCCAAAATCCCCTTCAGTTTGATGGGGCAGAATCATATCTGTGATGTAGCATGATAATGTATATGGTGTTTTATTAAAAAGTGGGTCAATAAACAGTTGCCCCAGAGGATATTTGTCTATAATGCTTCTGCATTGTACTATTTCCCTTCAGTTCTTTCTTTAAAAATAAATAAAACAAACCACTTGCTTATTCCACGCTTGCCATAAAGCATACAAAACAATCCAACTGAAATCAGCTTAATTAAACCATAACATGTTGCAAACAAACATGTATCCCCTAGGTATTCCCAAGTAGAGAAATCTCAAGTGCACAACAGCCGAAAGTAAACACTAACATTTTCCCAAACCAGAAAGGCAATCTTCCAGTTAGGACAATCTCCCCACTGGTGCCCTAGACCCCTGCACTTAAATTACATCATTGTAAAGCAAGTTATTCTAAAATAACTTAGTGTATCAGGCAGGATTCTATCTCTGGCAGTTGCAATATCAGTTCAAGCGTAATTGATAAAGTAATTTATATAACCAAGCAGATTTTTTTCTATATACAAATTGTTCACAGAAGAAGGTCTAGATGTCCTGCAATTCTTTTGTTACTAGGAGCTATTTAGAGAATCACTACAACAACCTTTCACTGCTCTGTCCTTCATTTGACAGATGATTGCTGCTAACACTTAATATTTCAAAGAAATTCATACAGCGTATTCCTACTTTTCGATAACATTTGCAGAACTCTCTGAACTAAGCTGCCATACCATATTTGCAAATTAAAAATGCACTCTTTACAAATATTTTCAAATGTGTTTAAAATTCACTGTTTCCACAGCCATCCCTGCCAGAAAGTTCATCTGCCTAGAAGAATATTAAGGGAAGCAAATATTAAAAACTGTTAATATAATCAAAGCAAGTTTGCTTAAAAATGCAAACAGATATTTGAGGGGTTTGTTTTGCTTCCTCTATCCAGCTTGCATAGAAAGCTTCACAGTTTGATATTAAATTTAAAAAAAACGCCACAACTCTCCCATTTGCAGTAGAAAATACTTTAAAATTCTGTCAACACTGAAATCAGTCATTCTTTCTGAATAATGCTTTCTGGCATGGAGGTTATGTGATAAAAATGAGAGGATCGAGAATTGTTGAAGGAACAACTTCAACCATTATAACCCTGTGCCCCAATACATACATATATTTAAATGCAGCTCAGACATGTTATTTGGTTCTGTAATTAAGACTTCTCATAATACATGCAAAAAAGAAGCAGGTATCAATCTAATAATATTCTTCATCTGTCTTCAGAAAAACGGTGAAAAACCTTAAGGCAAGGTTTTGAAAAGGGTAGAGCTACTTCTCCTTTGAAGTACAAAAACTGTTTATGTATCAAATTTGACTGTGACATAAAAGTTTCCTTTGTAGAACATAAGCCAAATTTATTTGGTCTTTAAACTTTGCTAGTATGTTGTTGGCTGGAATGTGACCTTTTTGGAACTGTTTTTCAAGCATCGTTCCAGTGGCTGAAATACTGGTATCTGTGTTTTGGACGCCTTCCAGTTAGCTTGTGTACCTTGCGTGAAAGCGCAAGCTTGCTGCCCTGCTGCTGCACAACAGTGCCCTCGGCATTATTTTTCTTTCCTGGAAAATGCACGTGACTTTCAATCCTTGCAACCATTTGAAGTCCACTAGCGGATTTATTGACCGGGGAAGTTCATGCCTCCTCTGTGCTGCCCAAATAGGCTCTGTTTGGTTTTGTTTTGAGCTGGGCTTCTACCTGACCTCCAACGTTGCAGGAATCATTTTACATTGGCAATTAAATGCTGGAGTAGTTATTTGTAGCTTGTAATTGTCCCCATTTAGAAGACTAACTGCCCAATTGCAAAGCTTCTAAATGGGTGCAATTGCAAGTTCAAACAGTTGGGCCCACTTGTAATTACGGGCACAAAATTGGGCTCACTTATGTCAGAGCTTGCTACTGGAGACATAGGCCACCAACTAAAAATAACAGTTCTTTGCCTGGTTGCTACTCTGTTTTGGTTCATTACAACATGAGGAATGAAAGGAAAAAGCCTCTTGGTGGAGAGATGGAAGAAATAAATACATTAAGACAATTTAAGACTGTACAGTGGTCAACGTGGCACCTAGGACAAATGATCATAACTGTCTCATGCCTAATGACCCATTTCACACACAGTTTTATGAACAAACGTTGTTCCCTTTCATGGCTGTTCTCTCATTAAGGCAGGCAGTGGCAGTGGTCAGAGGACCCAATTCCAGGTACCAGATACACAAGCCATGGGATTCCACTGGCCATTTTAGACCATATGTTGCACCTACAGCTTTGTTCCTTCTCTCCACTTGAAAGAAGCTGATCAAGAAAACACCAGCTGGAGGTTTTTTCTCCTCTCTCACAGTCAGACGGTGGGTACAGTGTTACTGCTGTCCGGGAAAACGCGTCTAGCTCAGCCTAATCATAATCAGGAGAAATGCCCCACTGTTTTCTCCTCACTGCAAAAGTATTTTCAACTGTCAAAGGACATACTTCTACAGTTAAAGACTCCTCTTTGGTGCCATTATAATCTCCTGCGTGTATCTGATGCTCTCCCCAAAGCATATTCCAGGTTCGACAGCGAGAGCACAGCCCTATGGACGCGTGCACCCAGGCACACACAAAAGTGTGCTGTTTACCAGCTCTTCATTACCACTGCCTAACACCACCGCACAACGAAGAAACAGCTCTGCTGCTTCCATGAGAATTGCTTCCTCACAGTCTACTCAAACCGGTGCTCCTAATCAGCTGCTGAACGTGTCAAACCACTGCTGTTCAGCTCATCTGCTGATGACATGAGACACATCTGGGCAATGGAACAAAGGGAATATTCTAAACATGTTTATGCTAAGAGGAAAATTAATATTCATCCCCAAAAGGTGCAACTGCCAGCCCAGAATGGTAAATACAATTGACTACCCTACAGTACTAACGTCTGGGGGCCAGATTCTCCCAAATCCATTGATATCAAATTACATCTAGTGAGGATGTGGCCATTGAGGCAGACATTCAGGTAAAAGAGAAATATATTTAAATATAATTGCATTTTTTTCAGCATCACATGCACTGCAGAGTGCATCTATTTTGCGTAGATTCAACAAATGATATTTTAATGTACATACATAATTTATTGAGCAAGCAGTAGACTTGGCTGAATGAATGTCAGCCATTGAAGATCCAACATGGTGCATTTTCATGCTTATTACTTAGTACAATAGCAAAGAAGGAAACATTTAACATATTTATGAACTTGAAATCTCTCTCAAGTTCCACGGCATGGGACTATCACAGTTGTTATCACATTTCTTCTTCTGTATTTGTGATAATGAGTAAGTTAAGCACTTACTGCGTATTTTTCAACCTAAAAAAGGTTTACTTACCACCTGTACTATTCTTTCAATACTGTGAAATGTAGTTAGAGAACGTCATCTATTTTTATACATTGCCCATAATTCCTGTTTATCTTACATACCTTGGATAAAATGTAGTGCCTTTCATACTTAGATACTCTAATGTATCCAACGAATTTCTGCATATCCTGCTTAAAATTATAATGATTAGATAAAAAAAAAAAAAAATCTAGTGGCTTCAGCACCGAAAAAGACAGTTTAGACAATATGTCTAAGATAAAACAAAATTATTAACCATCTCTTTAAAAATAGCCACAGTACATTTTTTAGGCATCTTCAGTCTAAACTTTAAATTGCAGATATGCCTGATGATTGTAAGGGAATGGGAGTTAGGACTCCACAATCCTATTCTTGGCCCTGCTATTCCGATGAGACATTTCACTGGATGCATTAATTAGCTTGAAAAGTTTCCTATTACTGTGGTTGCTCGCCATAAGCAAGTCCTTGATTTTAGACAGCAAGAGCAAAATTCCTTTCATATCAGTGTAATTGCCTCCAATTACCTACAGCCATCTAGAATTACCTACTGACCAGAAGTAGATGTACTTATTTCTTTCCATCAGTTTTAAATGCAGCTAAGACGTAGTGATTTAAGTTCAGAGGTAGACATCTCTGTGGCCGCTCTGCAAAGTTAGACTTCAGAGATGAATCACATTCCCACTTCCAGTGCTGAGAGGCCTTTGCCTCCCATTGATTTCAGGAGGAGTAGCATGTGCTTAATGTCCAAACTATAGTAGCCACATTTTCAGGCCAGCTCTGCACTTAGTACCTCCCATTGCTCTCATTAGGCACCTGGAATCTGACCCATATCATGGAGCAATCACTGCTGCTGTGGTTCACGATGGTGGCGTATCTACCCTGCTGAGATAAAGCACCTATTTGGACCTCTTTGGCTCTGAAGATTCACTGAAGAGGAGAGCCCAAGTGTTTCTGGAGAGCGGGGAAGAAGAAAATTAGTCTTTCAGCAGGCTATCATTAGGTTAGTAGCATAATATAATAAATTTTTGTCCTTGACAACTGATTTGTGCAACATAGAGGCAGCATGGGCTATAGCAGGTTAATATGCACCCACAGGACTGCTCAAGGCAGAAGAGAAACACAGGAGAAGCAAGGCCAGAGGACACCTGGGGAAAAGGTGTCCCCTTGCTCCTGTGGGCCGGTGTGTGGAAAAACCCTGGAAATTTTTCAAGCTGATTTGCTCTCCGTTTTCCTGATTGTTCAGTGATAATAAAAAAGAATTGCAAGGAAAAAAAAAAAAATCCTTTAAAGGACTGCGGCTTGGAGCTTTATTTCCATTTCCCAGGCTAGTGAAACCACCCACTAGCTTATATAGCCCTTAGGCATCCTCTTCCCTGAATTCATCCTCACAGGATACCATTGCTTACAGTTTTTCTATTCTATATAGGTTCTTATACTGCCCTCATCACCGTAGTAGCTGAGTGCCTTCCAGTAGTGCATTATGCGATGTGACTAACATCTGTGACAACCAAAGCAGGAGGGAAAAACAGTTAAGGCCCCAGTAGCTTTCCCCCTACATAGCATTTCACTTTCCAACACTAATAACTTTCTCTCTGTGAATACACAGCTAGATTGTTGTGGTCACGTTTGTAGCAGATCAGCAACATTTCATTCTCTCTGATGCTGAATTTCTCACTTTAGTAAGGCAGCGTAGGGATCGTTCTCCTTTATTTTATTCATTGAAATGCAAAAGGGTGGGAAATATTCTTCAATTATATTCAACTATTTTAAGAAAATAGACCACGGCCACAAAAATATGGTGGGCAAGGTAGCCTTGACTAGTGGCATAAGTCACAAGCTTCAGAGAAAAATCTGCATAAGAGACAACATTTAACACTGGCTGCAGCATTTGGAGGAAATTTTTCAGTACCAAACTCGGCTTCCCAAGCCTTGGGTTGAGGTTAAAGGGGCACCATGTTCCCCAGCAGTGACAATTGAATATCTCATTGCAAGGGAACTCACATATGGGAACAATATGCCTGCAAATCTTTTAAACGTATGCAATTGCTTTGCCAGAGCAATTGATACGTTGTGGAAGAAACATTGCAGGGCAGGTGGTTGCTGTGAGATGACCCCACACTTGGGACCAAGAGTGAGACATGAGGGCAAAGGTCAAGTGTGACTTTGTTAGAACCAAAAAATACAGTCACCTCACCACTGCTGCACACCCTGCAGCAGTCATTGCCGCTGAATGCCACACTGGTTGTGGGAGTTTGGCCGCTTTATGGTGGCATGAAACAAAGCAATTGTATTTACTATTAATTTTCTGATTGCATTAAATGTGACGTTAAGATGCCTTTACGTCTTAAGAAGTCTTTACGCAAATGTAAAAACAATGTTTTTCTTCAATGTCTTAGAGGCACTAGTTCACCAGGGCAATTAGCAGGGTATCATGAAAGCAATTGGAATATCATTTTAAATGAATAATTAAAACATTAAAAAATCCTTTTGGCATTCGCAGTCCTTCTAGGCAGGTATGGCCCCAGGGATTATTCACCTGCTGCTTCAGAGAAGTTTTCCTTGACTCTAAGAAACACTACTGGAAAGTTAAAAATTTGGCAGTGGAGGGAGAGAGCAGAGCAAGACAGTTTTGCTTGGGTTTTGTGGCTTCCCTCCCAGACAACAGGCACTATAGATTTAGAAACCATCTAGATACTAATTGACATATATTAAAACATAATGCAGGGAATGTTGTAGAGAAAACTGAAAAGATTTTACTGATTTAAAAGTTCCTTTCCTTTCTATTCTCTTTTTTCTGCTGTCATTCCAAAGAATCTCAGAATATTTCACAGATTTTATATACCCATTCCAGGATGGATTGCAAAAGCTGATTAAGAGCATATGCAGTAGCAACACAACACCACAATTCGGATGGGAAACGGAGAACACTAGACTTGATCTTGCCTCAAGCAAAATGTCCAATAGCAATGAACACAACACAGAAAGAGGGACACAGCACAGATGTTCAGACCAGAAGACAAGCCAAGAAAGGCTTAAAAGATCACCGGCTACAAGACATTTCATAGAAAGCAGGCTGTCTTATTGCTCTGTGAGCATTATCACACAAGACAGTGCAGACTCTAATTTAAACAGTCAGAGGGAAAGACCCTTAAACTGGATGCCAGTTGGCTACAACAACAAATATGTATCGCTGTTCTGACAACATTCACTGTGGTAAACTGTGCTGTGAAGTAATTATCCCGGAGACCCTGGCGCCCCAGAATAAATAGCAAGTCAAAGAATACATCAATATACTTCTGGGGTGACAAAGCCAGAAGGGGAGTGTAGGAAAACCACAGCAGCCTGGCCAAGGGGAGGTGGGGGCAGACAGTGTCCTTACTGTGGAGCTTGCCAGGCCGTGGCTGCGCTCCAAGGGCACTGCTGCAGCACCTGGCCAGGTCTCCAGAGCTCCACACATCACCACTGCAATGCCAGTGAGTACCAACCTATGGTACCAACCTGCATTGCCTTGCTGGAGCCATCAGAGACACACGTGCAAATGCAGGACCAAAATGTTTGCATTGATGCTGGGGAGTATTTACAAACTGTCAAATTTGTCGTTTCCAAAATGAAAAAGATATTTACGCCAGGCTTGCCTGAGGCAGACACACTCATGGTTCAGGAAAGACTTTCTAACCTGAGCCATGCTATCCTTGCTCCCAACTGCTCCGTGGTTAGTGAATGCAAAGGCAATGCAGGCTACAGGCCCTGCTCTAGGAAAGTCACAGAATGTGGGGGGGAATGAGGAGGGAACTCAATCTGATTGCTAACGCTTTCACTTCTAGTATAACACAAAAAGAGAGGGTGAGATGTGCAGTCACACATGCAGATTATTTCTCTAATTGCTATCTCCATTACAGAGATAAAGTAGGATAGGATAAATCTTCCATTACATAGGATAAAGTAATTGAGCAAGAATGTACCTATGACACGAAGTCGAGAGAAGTCACTGACTATGTGACCCATGCTTTAATGGGTGCCATACAAAGGTCAGGAGAATCAGGGGAAGATCTCCCATGATTTTTATGGCTGCTACAATAATGTAAACTCAGTATAATCAAGTGGTTAGAGCAATGGCCATGAACCTAGGAAAATTGGTCCACTTCACTGCAACATATACATTCAATCTTGTGTTTAAGCCACTGCACAGTAATACTTGTGATAACGAGATTTCCATTTGCCCAGCGAGCACTGCGACGTTGCTGTTCTCACACCAGTGTTTTAGCAGAGTTGTTGAAACTCAGCTTTGTGATACTTCTTACCACAGGGCGGACCAGTAGGACATACCATCTCTCTCAAACTTTGGTGCATGCAGCTCCATAGGGAATATTTAGGGGATGTTGCTATCTAAAAGTGTATTTGTCAATCAACTGCTTGATGGTTTTGCTTGATGGTTGTTCCAGAAATGGAACTTTCTTTAGGTAGCTCAAAGGCAGCAGGACCTAACGCTTTGTCCCAGCCACCTAATACCTACCTCTATTATGAAGTGGTCAAGTGAATAAACATGCAACCCATCCCAGGAAAACTTAATCCACCTTAAGTTGCACACCTTAGTCATAAGCACTAACTGAAAGAGAATCTCTTGCTGGTTCCTACATCTGTCTATCAGTATTAACAATGGCACGTAATGTCCAAGGGCTGTTTAGATAAACAAGTGGGAGGTGTGGACCATGTTTTGTAATTATGCACTTAATTGAAAAATACTTTTCACTACCTTTATACTTTCGCTTGCCCTATGCATTGTGCCATGATATTCATCTCTAAGTGGAGATGGCTTGACACCAGCTGGATTGTAAATACAATTTTGCGTCAGATTGTGTCAATCTCCTGCTTTAGCAAGATAAATTAGTCCTTCTGTAAGTAAGTTGCGGTAACACATTGTGCAGAAGCTGTGATGTATGGTAGTTATCAAGACTGGCATATCAGCCTGCATGTGCCAGATGATGGTGTACTTCTCCCAGCTAGGCTTTTCTTCTAGGATTTCTGGGTTACAGAAACAGACAGGGTAAGCATGGAGCAGAGAGTCAGAATACCTTTGAAGGCATGCAGGACAAGCCCCAGAGTTTATTTTATGTGCTTCAGATGGCATTTTAAACCAGCTGCTTTCCCTATTCAGTGTCATCTCTGTAACACCTACCTAATTCCTGCAGACCCTTATAGCTTTTTGGTTAGCGCAGAGAGCAGTGCTGATCTTTCCCACCTGGACTGCAGCTATCACACAGTGCCTGTCACCCTCATACAGATCAAAAAGGATTTTGCAGGCTGTTGTCCTTGATCCATGCTTTATACGTCAGTGTTACACAAATGCTTCAGCTGAGAGATGCCCACTTAAAAGACATTGCCATCAACCCAAAAGGTCCTGAGGCGCGTAGGGCACTGCTTACTCACACCTCTGAGAGAGGGTCCCGGCCACCACATCGCCGGCAATGCTGCCCGCAGCACCTGGCATTTTTGCTGGAGATCATCTACCCAAACAGCGACCTAACGCGAGCCCACAAGACAGTAATGTATGTGCAAACATTAGTGTTTCTTTTTCCAAGGGAATTGAACGTGGTTAACAAATTCTGCACTCCAGGTACTTTATCCTACAGCTGCAACTGCTAGCACTTTTATAAAGCTGTCTTAATTACCAGTGACCCTGTGCTCTTCAAATGCATCAGCAGTATAAGGGATGATTCAGGATAACAGGGTCACAAGCAATGGGAAAGAGTGTCTGATCCATGTCCCACTTACATACATCTCCAGCTCATAGACTACCTGCCCTAGATTTAAAAAAAAAAAATCTTGATGTGAAGAACTCCAGTTTGGTAGATTTTAAGAGGACTTGGTTTACAGACCTCTCTTATTAGAGTTTTGGTAGGATCAGATCTGTGTAAGACAGAAGCACCAGAGCAGAACATGTAAAATGAAGGATTTGTGGATGAGAAAGCTGATATATTTGGGTCTTCTGGAGAAGAAGAATTTTCACCCTCAGCCTAAAGTTAACTAATGCCTCTAATTTAACTTTTTACATACTATCTGGATTGTAGAAAAGTTTCTGATTTTATGTTAAAAGCTGATACAGACAGCTGAGGAGAACTGCAAGTTGACAGAGTAAGAAACCAACAGTCAAATTTGTCGCTGCTAAAAATCTCCCTGAGGAAGTCAACGAGCTCTAGAAAATTCCTCCCATCACTGAGAACGTGTCCACAACGGCAATGCATTTGGGGGAGTCAAGAGCACAACTGCTTAGAAGAGTTAATCTCGCATCCTCCTCAGTCCTTACATTAGAGTCCTAATACTATGTTATGGCAAAATACTATTTTTTAATAAATTATAGGAAAATAATTCAATCTTCAAGTTTATGTTATTCATAAATCTAAATGCTTATGTCTTTTGCTTAAAAAAACCAAATAAACTTCAGCATGCCTCCCCAATGTGCCATAACAGTAAGTCAAAAAAATTCTGTAAAACATCAGGGAAAGGTAACAAGGCTCTCCTCCTCCAGTTCAAGGAAAGTCACACTGAAGGAACTTACTGGTAAGATTGTTATGATCCTACTGATGTGATTCTGCAGTTGATCATATGAAGTTTATCAAAAAGGAAAACCCAAATGCCCCAGTCCTACCAAAACTTAAGGAAATTGTTCAACTATGCTGCCATAAGCAGTCTTATTTAAATCAATGGAAAAGCTCAGTAAATTTTTGAGAAATTAAAGAATTAAAAGTGGAATAAAGGGAATTAAAAGTGGAATTAAGTGGAAAATAATTAAAAGTGGAATAATGTGGGAAAGGATGAATTAAAAACTAGCTGTAAAGCCACCAAATCTGATGACATCATCAAGTACAATACTGACCAACTGGTTTTTGTCAAAAGAACCCAGTCTTCTCCAAGACTTTCTGCCGGTCTCCCATTTCTTCCCGCAGTGTGACAATCTGATTCTTTTTTACTTGTAACTGGATGTTACTTTGCCTGTGACAAGTATGGCACTCTTCAGTATTTGCCCATATTGCTCCTAGGTCAGCCTGACCCGTGTATATAAAAGGCAGACAGATAAAATATAACTGTTCATAAAGGAAAAAACCTGTTCTGTTAATAGACCAACTTGTTTTCTTTTATCTAAGTAACCCTTTATACAATGGGAATATGCAAAGGTCAGATCAATCAAAGCACTAGAGAAGTGCTTCTGATGCTAATATTAAATTAGTAACTCTTTTTCCTTCCAATTTAAAATAGAAATGGTGCATGACCAACGCATTCTTTTCTCCTTGGGAAAGTTTGAAAGCATACCAATGGAAGAGACATGGTGGCCAGAGTCTGAGACATCAAAGGACACTCCTCAGAGCCCTGCCATCTTTGCCACAGTCCCAAAGCGCCCACAAACAAAACAAGGAAAAAATAATGACAGAATCAGGCAAGCTTTGTGTGTGTTCATCTACAGCACATCAAATCCCACCAGTCCCATGTAACACTATCACAACAATGAAAATAAGAGGCCAGCCAGAACGATGTCTGCCAGAAAAGCTTTAAGTTTGCAACACAGGCAACTCTGAAATGTGCTAATCAGACTCACCTGCCTGTCATTCACTTCAATCTACTTAGCAAAACACCACAGGGAAGAGGATTTCATCAACCTTGATTCTGCTCTAAGACCAGGCCCAGAAAGCTAACCAAAACAGCAAAGTTTTCTGCAACCTGAGAACAGTCTCTCCCACACGCACACATCTCACCCAGCGGTCGGGGAGTCACACAGCAGACCCAAAGGGCAGCACCCGGCCCCAAACCCCCAGCAGGGCACACCATTGAGCCCAAAGGGACCCCCACCCAGAGCACCCATTTGGTCCCTTTTATTCCAGCACCCCCAAGCTGCACAACACACATCATGCATTACCACCGGGGCGTACCCCCTCTCCTTCCCCCTCTCCCAAATAAACAAACACATTCGCCCTCACGCAGGAGCTATAAACCACAGCTGCCCCCCCAGACTCTCCCCTCCCCAGCTTCTAGCGGCACGGCCCAGCTGGGTCCCCACTTGGACCCCGCGGTGACGTGCGTGTGTGTCCCCATCCCCACCGCCAACGGGCGGCCACTCCGTGCCACTCCGCTCCCACGCACGGACCGTTCCCACACGTATCCCACTCCCGCAGCGCCTACCGCACCTCCGGACTCCCGTGGAGCGCCGCCCCGGGCTGCCAGGGAGCTGGAAGGGGGGTTTATTGACTTTTGCCTGCTTTAGGTTTGCCGGTCTTCAAGATTTTCCGTCCTTCCCCAAAACTGCCTTCCTTGTGCAAACAGGTATAGCCGGGGCAGAGCGGTCCCTAAAGAAAAAGATGCGTCGCTGTCAAATGTTTAACATTAACATATTGATTTAAAAAAATGCATTTAGGTCTCTTCTGCTTCACTCCCCTCTCCAAAACCTGGTTTGATTTTCCACCACCACCACCTCCCCCCTTGTCTAGCTTCTCACCCATTAAAAAATAAAAAAGCATTACTTTTTCAGCTCTGCTTTCTCCAGACAGATTTGGCTCCCTCCAAAGCCTCTGTGATTAAACACACAGTAAATAGTAGTCAGGCCAAAATTCTCTAAGCCTGTGACTTTTTTGATGCCAATAAATCCCACTGCACCTTTCTCTTCAGCTGCCCTCAATTTCCTTGATTCTTTTAAGGCCGTCATGTGCATCTGGACCTGGCTCCCTCTACTAGTGCAATATTTTCATTCTCTTTCAGGTTTCTCTCTGAAAAACTGCAGACCATGAAGTCTACATGTTTTTTGAAATCTTTGAAGCAATTTAAGTTTTGATCACTTTTCCTTTTTATTTTTTTCCTGAAAAGCCCCAACCTGAAGCAAATCGGCTTTGAGATGTCAAAAATATTGATGTTCAAGTTTTAACTTATCAATAAAGGGAAAACTGAAAATTAAGAATATTCTAATACCTTTTCAATTATGGAAAATAAAGCATTTTACTTGAGACACATAGACCAATCTGAACCCAAAACACTGACTGTTGTCATTACCAGTCTGCAATGCAAAAATGAAAAACCTTATCTGCTGATAAGGGAGCAGCAGATCTCCAGCCTGTGTAAGGTAATGCCCTTTTTGGGTATCTTTTTGTTCTAGCAGAAGATCTCTTCTACAGTGTGTCCAGTACATCTGTGTTTTCTTTCATTCGAGCCAGAAGCACCATGGGGCAGACACGGTCTTTCTTGATATACTTTTCTGAGCAAGTATTTAAAATTTTTTTCTGTGATGCAGAATACAAAGTAGTGTGACATGGCAGATTCTGGTCATTTATCACAGAGGAATTTAGAGGTAATAAATAATAAAATTTTATTAAATGGAGACAGCCAGGGTGAGTATAAGTGTGTGGTTATAAGCCCTTCTTTCTTCTGGCTCACCAGATCATTACTCTACACAGCCGTTAGGAGAGTGAAAGCTTTTGAAATAAACAAAGTGCTGCTGTCAAAAGCAGAATAGTCTAAAGTGCAGAAATTAGGAGAGTAAATGGAACTGGAATTACCATGGGGATAGAAAGGAGATAAAGTGTGTATCTAGCAGAATTTGGGGTCTAGCCAGGCATGTATTTTGCAGCAGCTATGTCAGGGAGACAGGCTGCTGCCCATTGCTCTTTGCTGCCCCTACTGATGTGCCGGCGGAGCAGGTTATCCGAGCGCTCCCCAACTTATTTCGGTCCAAAAAGGCCGGGTTAGTTTAGATAAAGGGCAAGTCTTTACTAATCTAGTGCATTTTGAAAAAAAATAGGTTAGAGGAAGCTTGTATGAGCAGCGCTACTAGCAGAATCGAAGGGATTTGGGATTCCTGATAACCACCCAGAGACAGGCTGCGGTTACTAATATCTTCCACCAGCACAGCTGAAGCTGGAAGAGCACATCTGTTCACCTCCTGAAGAGGACTAGATTTCTGGTCTGCTAATCCCATTTTCCACTACATATTCAGTCAAAATAGCCCCTAAATGGTTGGAGATCCCTCTGTGCTCAGGGTTCCTTCAGCAGCATTAATTTGGCAAAAGTAGCCAAAGAGAAAAGTGAATGTTAGTGTTTGGAGCCTGATCAAAATAGGGTTTATAAACAGCATAGCAGTACATAGCTCCACTGTATCTCATCCTTTGCTGCTCTTAATACTCTGAGTTCTTAAATCAGGCAGCTCCATGCAGCTTTAATTTAGTCAAGGGCCAAGCAGCTATGAATTAAGGAGCCATAGGGCTAGAGCTTCCAGCAATCTGTTCTCTCCCAAATGTCCAATTAGAAGAGATAACACATTCCGAGATAAATTCCTGGCAAGAGCTGAGGATGAGATTTTGCTTGAATCAACAATGTGGTCAACACGTTGAGAATGATATATGAAAATAATGCAAGACAAAGATCTGAAATGTTTAAACAAGAGATCAGTTACGGGCCTCTCAGAGGTGGTAAAGGTAAATTATTAAAGAATTTATAATTACATTCATGCCTAATTATTAATAAACAACGATGGCTAACAGATGCTGCAGCAGATTTACATTTCCTAAGGAAACAAGAAGAATTATAGAAGAAAATCAGGATCAGCAAAATGATTAAATCGGGGAGCTGGAATGTCTGTAGATGACAAAAAAGCTTTTGTCAAACTATTCAGGAGGAAGCAGAAAAAAAAAAAAAAAGAAGAGATTCCTTTTCAAACCTTAAAGGCACTAATCAGTTGAAGAAACAGCACCTATTGTGAGAGCAGAAATAACAAGTTTCAAGAAGTTGAAGATTGGGATCAGATTTGGACCAATGTGTTCACTTCTTAATGATGTTGTTCAAGTGACTTCACCGGTATGAAACAAGTAGAACGTGACAACAAATTGATATCTTGTTATCTTCATCGTATTTCCATATCAAGATAGTGGAAACTTTATCAGAAAAATCTAAAATATACTACTTAGAAAAATTAACAACGAACCACAGAATAGAAATCATGACAGGTAAATTTGTCAGAGAGCTTGGAAGGCGTAACTGTGGGTCAACAGGAGCAATTTTGGCTCCAGCTGATTTAAGATCTGGGGAAATATTGGTACAATATTCAACGCTAGACTGTGCGATTAGTTAACAGTGTGACAGAGAGAAACTACTGAAGGGATAAAGAATTGGCTTTGATTGTTAAAACAAGAGACATTTGACAACAGTGCAAAGAATCATGAAGATCTATTTTTGGAAGAATATTTCTTGCTTATTTAGGACCTGAAAAAATCATCACTGAAGAAATTACTGAAGTTTTCACAGAAACAGATAGTAAGACTGACAGATAAAGATGTAAAGTGATAACAGAAGCTTTTAAAAAATGGAAAATAAAACCTAGTAATTAATTGCTGGAAAACAGAAGACTGTGACAACATTAAAGAAAAACACTCTTTTAACACGGATTTTGAAACTACAAAACATGAAAAGGAAAGAAATGGAATACAACTGAAATCTTCTACATCATTTCTTCAAGTTCAGGATTTTTTTCCAACAAAGAAAAGCACTCAAAAGACTTTTAAGCGCAGCCACAGCAGCCTGACAAAAATGGAACATTAATGATACCGTGCAGCATTCAGGAGGACATACTCAGCATCTGTACCTGCCCTTACTTAAACAAACGTGTTACAAGGCTACATTTACATGAAGACCATGTGGCATTGCAATTTCATCAGCCAGAGCACTGAAGTCACTTTCTGGTTCATCAGCACAGCAGCACGGACTGGCCAGGGGAGAAAGCGTGAAAGGCGCTGGGTGTTGTTGGTTTTAATCACGGTGCTATCACGATCAGATGGCATTAGGTCCTTCATATACTCGGAGTACAATGTAATGACTTTTCACAAGACCGCTGTCGCACCACATTTACAACATATCTCAGAAGACTTTGAAGATAATTTCTATTCAGTTTTCATCAGATTTAAACACCAACATTTACCAGATACTGTACTCTACTCAAAGCTTCACAAAATTTCCTGCTAGGGTATTTTCGTCTTTTAAGTGAGAAACTGTAATAGGCTTACAGTCACTGAAGAGCAGTATTTTGACTCCTTATGTATTGAATACTTGTAGAAAATATTTTCCTCTCGGTATAGAAACAAGTGTCTAGATATTTAGCATTGACGAAAACAATTACTCTCAATAGGAACACTTTATATCAGGTCACTGAATACTTTCCATCCTCTGGCATCCTTTCAGACCACCTCTTCTGTCACTACATTACATTACTTCTGTTCAATCACAAGATAAAAAACATCCAGTCTCCAATTTGCAAATCTCAAGTCCCACTTCTTCGTTTACACCCAAAAACATCCCGCCTGCTGTTTCTTCCCCATCCCTTTGGCAAGCGCCATGATTACGTGCATGGAAAAACATTATTAGAAAAGTCTAACGGATTTTAATTGTTTTCATTGCGAATGTTTCTCCCTGGTGGAAAAAAAGCTCTAATCATATTGTCTCATTGCTCATTCTTTACTCTTCCTCCTGTTGTCTCTATTACTCTCTCCTTCTGTTCATTCTTCTTTCCATCCTGCTTCCACAAATATGCTACCATGCCATTCTCTTTACTCTTTCTTGCCCTGCAGGAAAGCTCATTGCTCTCTCCTTTCCATCGCTTGATGATGTCACTTCTCCTCTAACAGAATCTGCAGTAAAATCCATCTCCTCCTCCTTGCTTCCTACAAACCATATGCAAAAGTAGGAGCAGAAATTGGAAGACATGGCAAACAACCCCTGCAGTGATCAGGTCTCTGCACATGGTAGGCAAGTGCTCTGTCACAAGAACATAGGCTGAAAACCCTTTTGTATCAATGGATCTTCTTTCTAGCAATAAAGCAGAAATTTCACTAGATTGAAGTATCAGTGGTTGTATCAACAGCCTGGTGGTGCCTACAGGCTCCATACAAAAATGAGATCTCAATACTGTTTTGGGTGCTCCACAGACACGGTAAAACTAGTCTTTCTCCAGAAACCCCACAGTCTAAACAGATCAAATATGCAAAGAGAGGGACAACAGAAGTGTTGAAAGGTCAAAAGATTTGCCTGAGGAAACAGAGAAGATCTTGACTGTGATTACTTATTGATGGCTTGGGTATTTATTTTCATTACTTATCCCATGGCCAAGTAGTAATGGGGAAAAAAAAAATCTTTGTGCGTGCTTTCAGACCATTGTCTGGAACATCTTAATCTGTTTTGCATATTTAATTGGTTAATATTGATAATCTCATAGTTAAATTAGAAAAATCCATTCTATTTTGACACTGGCAGGTGCTATGGCCTTTGTCTAAATCATTCCATTTGTCTCAATGCTAAAGGACTCACAGCAAAAGGGATGTGTTGAATTTTATTAGCTTTTTTCTTTGAAGGAAATCACCAAAACAAGTTTTGCGGTTTTGGTGTGGATTCTCCCTTTTGACGCGCTGTGAAGGGTGCTGTCTCTCCCTGCCTGTCTGATCCAGGTATGGATTAGCCAGGGGCCGGGGGAAAGGAGGACTTTTTTCCCAGAAAGCCGCCCAGGTAATTCAAGGGTCAGAGATAATGGTTTACCAGGAACACAGAATGTCCTTGTGAGGTTTGTGATTTAAAAACATTTTTGTGAAACAAAGTCCAAACAAGAAAAAATGCCTAATACCTTAAGGATTTTCATTACAAAATACAAGATATTTAGAAATGTCTGATCATAGCAAAAAAATGTGTTTGATAACTACTTACCAATGCAATTGTAAATTAGTGATGTCAGCAACTATGAAAACGCCTTTTTTTCTACTACACTTTTAGAGTCTAAAAAATTACTACAGGCTTGTTTAGGATTGTGACCTGATGTGCCATTTTAAACAATAGGCAATGTCAATAAATAATGATGCCATTTAGCCTAAAGATGGTCTTGCTTTGTTTTCAGAGTATGAGCTGGAAAGCTTGAAACAAATTGACTGGTCTCTGATCAGCTATAAAGTTTTGAAAAATGTTAGCATTTCTATTGTCCTAAGAGCAGAGGACGTTTTGGGGGAAATCCTAACTCAAAAACAAGCTGTCCGTCAAGAACGGAGGGCTTTCCACACATTTCTTTTGTTATGAGAAGAAGCTGATGACACTTGCGTGGAAACAGTGAACAAGATCAAGTACCTGAAGAAATTTAACCTGTAATTTGGGTATTTGTAAATGGCAGAGTATAACACCAGCCCTTTCTTTTCAGAAACCACAAGTTCATTTCTCAAGCATGGAGAAACATGCTGAAAGTCAGCCACTACGTCATCGTCACACTGAGACTTCCAAAGCAATGTGGAAGCTCCAGTTGCAGGTACTCGGATACTTAGAGAAACTCACCAAAATGCCAAAATACTCACTGCCACAGGCTGAAAATAGGAGCCAAGCGTCTTGTGTGCTTGGACTCTTTTGTAAACCCCACCAGGCATCTTTCTGGATTTCCCAGTATCTAAGTGCCTCCAACCATCTGATCTAGCTGAAAACAAACCATATTCAAGTAAACCAGCTTTTGCAGCCATGCAAAGTGCCTGACGTTTGTGTCTGACTGTTCCTGTTCCACCTACTCAGCTTCCCTCAGCTTCTACATTTCAGACTAAATATAACACACAAATTCCACCAAAGCCCATTCTGACACCACCGTTTGCCAATTTGCACAGGATCCATTTCTCAGATTGCCTTCTGAGATACAGGCATTAGGATAAATGTAAATTTCTCAAGAAGCAGAAACAAATATAACCAATATTGACTAGGTTATTGTGCTGCATTAAATTAATCTTTGCTAATAAAATATGGGGGAAACATGCATGGCTAATATTGCAATTTTTAAGTTTTAAGAAAAAAGGATTTTTTTCCCCTGACTAGCTGTAAGATACAAGGGAAAATTTATCTTGTATATTATCTAATAGGCCTTGCAGAACTAAAGACCACAGGAGGTAAGGCTAACAAAATTAATATGCAAAGAAGTTCAACACTAGGGACCCATAATTTTCTTGCAAATGGTTTCACTTTAAGGATGAAACAACACAAGACAATACCAATTTCTTTCTTTTTTTGCAAATAGATGATGCTTTAAAAAAATTAACACATGACAGCAGGTGGGAAGAAACTAGAGAAGCGGATATTCAAAGTACAGAGTGACTACAAATTTGATTTGCTTAACATTTTACTAACTGATTTGAATTCACTGGTATGTTAAAAGAATGTCAGGAGATATATTTAATTAAAACAAGATTGGTTGTCATTCAGACATGAAGTAAACATTTAGCATACCTACTGAATTATTAAAGTGAATGAAAAATAATCTGACCTTCAAAAACCAGAATCATAAATATCAAGGTCTTAGGATATTCTACTTGGCCATGTTTGAAAACTATGTTCATTTTTTGCTTGCATTAAATAATAACTGAAAAAGTAATCATTACCAAATGCATTATTAATTAGAGGTTTTTAATGGCAAAGAAGCACTTTTATTGCAGTAATAGATTTATATCACATTTGTATATGCAAGACTATTACAAAACATGATAAGAGAAAGCGAAACTGTTCTCGCTTCTGTGTATGGAATTAACATGGGAACTTAACATTTCTGTTCTTTGTATCTGCTTGGTAAGATGTCAGCAATAACTAGGTATCGTTTCTTATAGGAAAGAGATTGTTGCGCTTAGATTTCAAAAATATATGCCTGCACCCCAGGAAATGGTTCAATGTAATAGTATTCCCATCAATTCAAAATAGGTAAGTGTCAGACAAGCTTCGAAGGTAACAAATCAGCTCGGCATAATTCTGAATTTTAAAATCAAGACTTTGAAAAAGGAGAGATTACCCATCTTCGCCCAAGCATCTTATAATTTGGTGTGTATATATATCAAATGTAGTATATTATGGTAATAAAACACACTGACAAAAATGGTGTCTTTAAAATGAATCCTCATTGAGAACTGGATGATAACAACAACGTTGTAACAGATAATGCCACAACCTTAGTTTGAAGTATTTTTTCACGTAAGAAAAGCTTAGCCTTTAGAAGTTCAATTCACCTCTGAAAAATATCAGGAAGTTACTCTTGATAAAGATTGCAGAATTTTTTTGCCTGTAGCCTTTGCAAACCAAAAATGTTTGTGTTCTCTATACACCATAGAAAATTCTATAAATACTGTGTTCGCTATTGTAAATAACAATTCAACCTGTAATTTAGTAGGTGCAATTTTGGGGGTAAGTTTTTACTATCATGATTCTTCATATTTGTAAAATTGTATGTTTGTAGAACCGGGATTAAATATTATAATAAATAGAGTTTCCTTAGAATATAATTTTTAAAAAATAAAGGGAGTAGGGGGAGGCGGAACATAGGGACTTTTCCCTGAAAACCACGAACATCAAAATCTAAAACAATCCCGTACAAAGCTTTAGTTCATACATATAATAGCTTGTATTTCTGCAAAATTCTGCAAGATTTCAGAATAGCCTGACATATTTTTTGCTAAAATCAGTGGGAAAATGGCTGAAGATACAGTTCAGTATAAGGATATGAAAGATACAAAATTTTGTAAGAGACAACCCAGATGAGTAGTTCCCCTTCTCATTCCAAACCATACACAAAGAGACCCCTGAATCCATCCACATGAACTTTCATCAGTCTAACTGAGAAAGTATTGTTTAGTAAGAAATCTGATCAGGTCCGTACACTTTTGTTTATAAAACAGCTATAGTATCACCTTTAAGTAAAGCAAGTTCCTGAAATAAGTGTATGGGTAACATTCCTTGAACAAGAAGGCCCATTCAATTGAAGAAAGCCACTCCCTGGGGAAGTTACGTGTGTGTAAGGGTTTCCAGGGCTGTACTGTGGCTGGATGTGTCCTTTAAGTTCTCTTACTCACGCTCCCTAAACTTCGTTTTCTTCATCTTAAATATTTTCAACAAATAATTCAGCTATTTAAATCTCAAAAGATATATAAATAGAATTTGCTTTGGTGATTATCTGTTCTTAGAGAGGTTTATATTTAATTCAGATACCTAATTTAGGGCTTTGATCCTCAGGCCATAATAACAATAGCAACAAAAATAAAATGCATTATTTATAAATTTATAGTATTGTAAATTCAAATACTTCTAAAAGACTAAAAATCAAGCTCCATTTGTTCAATAAAAAAAAGGCTTGGAAATGTAATCTCTGTGGGTTGATTGATGTATTACATAATGTCTTTTTTTTTGCTTTCTCTGTACAAACATGTTAAACTTGCTTGATAATTTTCTGAGTACAAATAATTTCTTCTGTTTCCCTTTGCACTTAATCTATTATCTTTTACAGTATTTAATAAATTAGTTTAGGCAATATAAAATTGAATCATTTTATCCATAAACAAATTAATTCTACATCAACATTTTCCAAGGCCATAAAATATGAATATCTAATAATAGCAATGTTTGCATTATGGTGTAACAGTTAAAGAATCTTCTTCTTTAAGGGACAGTGAGAGGATAATGGAGACTGCCAAGATTAAATACAATATCACATTTATTCCTTTTTTAGTGGACTACTTTAACTTCTATAAATCACATCCTTGTAGTTCGCAACTGGAATGAAGTCAGGTGATTAGGAGAATTTTGGTTAGGCAAACAAAATTACATTCCTTACCAAACAGTTCTTGTAACACGAAAAAAACATGAACTTGCTAAAACTTGTGAACTTGGGTTATTTCATATAAAGGGTGATTTATCACTCACGTAAACAAAATCAGACATTTTCAGGTGTTTCTGTGACCCCTCAGTGCAGACCAGCAACACGCTTCAGCTCGCAATAGCTGCATGCAACACTCCCACATGGAATTCCCTCTGCCCCAACACAACAGGAAGAGCCAAAATTTCTTTTGCTCAGTAACACAGCAGAGATTATTGGCTTGATTATACCATGCGCTCGTCACCTTTGACACCTAATCCATACTTTTCCTGCAGAGGCTGGTTGCTGAGTATCCAGGGAAAGGATCGCTGTCTTCCAGCGTTCTCACACTGCCCCCTGAAAGCCAGATGCCCATGATCAGGCAGCATATCTACACAAACTCTTCCTTCCCAGACAGCTCCTGAGCCATAAGCTTTCCAAAAAGGGTAGGGACAAGAAGAATTTTGCTGTTTCCCAAGAATCTGCACAAGTTTCCAATTAATATCCCAGCTCCCCACTGAACTTGCCATGGCAGGCTGAGCATCCTTGCCCTCTCCTAACCTGGATAAAATCTGCCACCTCAAGGATAAGCCTTTGGGAAAAATCTAGGGAAAGCAAATCCTGTGTTTTCTCAGGCTCCCACACAAGAAACAACGCTCCAAATAAATCACAAGCCTAAACCTTGGGGCATCACAGCTAAACCCCAAAAGACCTGGTCACCTCATCCTACGGCCAAATGGTAGCTAGAACATAGTCCGAGGAGTGAAGGGAAGAACGCACTACCTTGTCCTCTGACTCCATCAGGAGCATCACAACACCAGGCAGTTTGCTGTAAAACTACAGTGAAAGTAGCTGGGAAAACTTCCCAGCCACAACAATGTAGGTCCGGCCTTTCCAACAAGAGTCCTGCAGCCGTGGAGCAGTGAGCAGGGCCAGCAGAGACGCTGCTGCAGCGATGCTCCTTCCTCCCGGCTCTTCCCAACGCTCACACTGCAAGCCGGCAGTCTGGGTGACTTCTCACTTGCCAAAATATTTCTCCTACTGCAATGGTATTCCCTTTGAGAGAGGAAAAAGACACCTTCTCCCTTTCTGTTTAAAATACAGTCCAGCACGTCCTGTCTTGATGTAGCTAGGATGCTCCAATATGGAATATATAAACATATAGACATATAAACACATAACGCTGAAGGGTGACCACATGCTTATTTGGTTCTTGCTCAACATTGTCAGCCAGGGCATCTAGGGCCCTGCTTCTTAGTGGTCTCTGTTCTCTAAGCATCCTTAAAATTAAAAGACCGTTTCTTTCTGTTACACTTGCCATAAATCATATTGCAAGATTTTTTACATCAGTGGTCAGAAATATCAAAGCATTAAACTGTGCATTATGTTACCTCAGGTCCAAGTGAAAACAAGCAATTACCTAACCCCTAAATTGTGGAAATACGTACACAGGAGCCAGACATCAACTGTGAAGAAAAACTACACGTGTAAGATGCAAAATGAGACTTATGCCAAATTGGATTTCATGGAATATAAAATATTTGTTTTCTTCATAAGCAGGTAATCTCATATTTCTGTGTGTCTTCCAATATGTGCAGAATACAGAGTTTCAAATTGACTTTTACATGTAACAAATGTGGTGTGTATCTCCTAAATTCCTAACAATCTTGGGCTAAATCAGTTTTGCAGTTATTATAGTACAATTTTCCCTACCAAGAAATGCTGCGGACTTACCGTTTACCTTTCAGTTGATTTTATTTGCCAGATTACATACCAAATGGTCCCATGGGCTTGCTGAATATATGGGTGCTAACAATGAAAAATGTGCATAGTTTTAATACCAACTTTGTAAATTGCCTTAATAATAGCTTGTATAATGTAATAGTATTTTCAACCAGTACTTTTAATTTCTAGCTCATAAAGCCTTTTCATTGAACCCCAAGGGTGTAGCTATAAAAGTAAGATTTAATTTTGTATATAATGTGGCCTAAATTAGTTTTAAAGCAATAGGAGAAACATGCAGCTCAAAGAGATAAGGCTGAAATTATTATAACTTGATGAAATTTCCTATAGCAAAATTAATCATTATTTCCATTTTAACATAATTTGACATAAGAAATATAAGACTAATGTAGATCTAATCAAGGTATATATTTTAAATGACTTTGCTGTAAATTATGGAGGCCATAAAAAGAGTGTTGCAAACCGTACGACAGCGAATGTTTTGAAGACACTTCCGAAGTGTAAGTCCAGTATAGTATTTCTTCGATGGAATGAGTTAATAAATAAAATACTAATCCATAATAATGAAATAGTGTATTTATGTTTGTATCTTTGACCAAAATTGGTCAAAGTCCGTACCCAGAAACTGACAGTGCAGTCTCATGGCTGTCAGCCCCAGCATGCTTGTCAAATGTCTGTGACATTTGGTCTTTTTTCCTAAAATTACCTCTCCTGGAATCATGTGATTATGCAAAACCTCAGTTTCTCAATTTCTAACCCGCACAACTGCAGAGAAAATCTAGCAAGCATGAACGATAAAGCAGATGAAAGGAGACAGCACATAAAAAAGACCCCAAATTATTTTCTCAGACTCTCTTTCTGTTATTGGTTTATTTGTTATGCTCATCTTCAGGGGCTTGACATATTCTTGAATGCTTGGGTTTGGCAAGTATATTCTGTTGGCCATTTTAAACCCATTAAAAAAGTCTTCGAAGTCAGCAGACGGGTACAAAGTAATTTCCTCTATCAGAACAAATTTGTTTTTAACCAGGATTTATTTTTTAACTACACTACTTAAAGCAGGGCCCAAAATTTTTACTGCTATGTTGGCTCTGACTCTCTTTTTACAGGAAGCCATCTTCCAATACACGATGCTTTCTACTGTGAACAGTTCCTTTTGGCCTTAAAAAGGCACTGATTACAGCTCTTTGCAACTAAATCTGATGGGACTTCAAATCAGACAGGTATAGGGTATAGAAGAATAAGAAGAAAGGAAGGTTTTATGAGGATCTCAGAAGATTTGGATTATTCCTAGCATTTGGAATGCTATTTAGCATGTTTTCTATGTATATTAAAAGTTTGTCCCACTAATGTATTATATGAAGATCTCCCAGCTCTGAGATAGATAATGCCTACACACATGGGTTTTACTTGCAAGACCAGCAAGGTTTCATGTTTTGTTTCATATTATGAAAGATCCTGAAAAGAAAAATAAAGAAAAAATAGGGAAAAAAAATTTCTCTTCTTTGTCAAAACTACCAATGAAATGCAGGAAGGAGCGACAGTCAGGCAGATGCACTGCCTCAGCGTGCTCCAGCGCAGCGGTACCCAGCCACATTTTGGACCCATCAGGAGACTGGACTTTGGAAAACTTTGCCCAAAGAATCCTGCAAGTTTCTGATGCTGGCCCAAGGCTGTCAGAGTAAATGGTAAAACTTCCCCTGGTTTCGGTGTGAACAGGCTCAGCCTCACCAAGATTAGCTTTGTGGAATATCCTCCGTCAATGTTGCTTTTTTAAAGTTTATTTCATCTTTGCAAGCCTTATTGATTTCTACAGCTGCTGCTGGTCTAACCCCAGGAATTGAATAATAGGCTGCAGCTCCCGCAACATCACCTCTTACTCCAAAGTTTCACATCTTGTGTATTTTGAATACCTAAATAAGCTCGTTAACTATTTGTGTTTCTGACACCTTGCAACATATTTACTACAAACAAAAATAAGTGTCTCTATCAAGCAATCTAAGTAATTATGTACATTAATTATACATGCACATATGTATTTAAACACACAGGAAGGAGGAAATGGTGTATTAGCGGTACATTAAAGCGGTGGTGTTCCCAGCATCCTAACCCATCACTTGCCCCGCGGATGGGGGCTGTGGGAAGCAGACACGGTGGCACTGACTGTGTCACAGAGGACGTGACGTTACCTGTTCCTGCACGTACCAACCCAGCTGTGCCACGGTGTGGCCGGGCAGTTTGCTCACCTCTCGCTATCCCACTGCTTGGAGCAAGATGCCGGCAAGCCGAGCAGCCAGAGGCAGGGCCCAGGGACAGGGCTGGGTTGGGTGCCTCGGGTAGCTGCAAAGCTCTCCTTTTTGGAGGAGGAGCTGTAGCCTTTGGGGCAGCAACAGGGCACTCCCTGTGGCACTAGGGACGGGAAACAGGTGGATGTCAGTGCCGGTGTCACAGCTCTCGCCTCGTGTGACTGCGGAGCCCGGGAGGATATTTTGGTCACAGAAGTGGAAAAAGTTCAGAGAGTGAGGTAAAGAGTAAACAAAATCCAATAAGAAATACTTGTTTAACAAGGTGTCATCTAAGTGGGGGTTAAATTTGGCTGTGCCTTAATGAATTCAATGGGATTGTATGACTGGCTGAGGCCAACAGCCCTTAAAAATCACTACCCATTCTTAACACCAGCATGAAAACTATACTATATTAAAACATTACCAACTTCCAAGCTGATCATTTTCCCTAACATATTTTTGGTAAAATCATCCCATAACTAAGCCGGAATAGCAAAGGTATGTCCCGACGGAAGGCCAGGGGCTGGTTTGCTGCCGAGGGCTGGTGTCGGTGCCATAGGTGCTGTGCTGCGGCTGGCACGGGTGCTGAGCACACAACTCCCCGCACTGCCGTGGGCTGCAAAGTGAAAAGTTGGTCTCCTGACACCAGCCACGTGTCCCCACAGCAGCACTTGAAAGGACTGACTGTGAGCTACCAACAAAAAAAGACTCAAATGCAGCATTAATTTGTATCCAAATGAGCATTATTTTGTTTGGCACGTTTCTAATGTTTACAGAAAGATGTACTTTGCTCAGCCATTTGGGTGATTTTTGTTTGTTTTACTGATTTGGCTGGGGGAATAATGGTTATGGCTGAATCGCCAGTAGAGGCAACTCAAGAGGACAATGAACGGCAAGTTCAAACACCAAGGATTTTTCATTTGCTTGTTGTGGCATCACTGACAGATGTCAAATAGCCAGGAAAGGAGCACAGCCCGGCGCTGGTCTGTTAGAGGTGGGTTATCCCAGGCGTTTTCCAAGTAGCAGAGCTGAGCTGACACTCCAGAAAAAAATTATAAGCATTGTCAAACAGGTTTTGAAATGCTACAGGTTTGCTTTGAAATTAGTAAAAGCTGCTTTACTATTTGTTTTCTACTTTGGTAAAGATATTTTTTTGTTGCATTCAACAGAAAATAATAATCTTATGACAGTCCTCGGAATCTTTTTCAGTATTCCTTTTCTCATCCATAGAACTTTCATTTATCCAATCTGGAAACAGAAAGTGTATCTTACTATGCCGAGTGATCAATTACAAATGATAAATAGCAAGTAGCAAAGTGCTGAAAATCCAGGCATTATGATCAGCTTGCAAACATCCTTTGTGCTCAGCATTTCACTAAAGTGCTCATTGAACAATCATGAATAATGAACACAATAGTAAAAAAAAAAAAAAAAAAAACACCACACAACACAACTTTGTTCAGTTAAAAATTGGCAAGGAAAAAAGTCTAATAAATTATTCCATATGATCAGTTTTCCCCTCCAGTTACTGCTTTATCCTCTTCTCCACAGCGAGAACCGCCAGGACCTGCCTGCTTTTCTCCTGAAGTTTTTTTGACAATCTACTGCTGGAGTCTCTCCCTCTCGGTCTGCAGCCTCAGTCTGTCTCATGGAAAATATTTGGTGGACTGCAACCAAGCTCCCCTTGACACGCAAGTGCTCTAGTCCCACCGAACAAGAGCGCCTCTTTCTCCGAACAGAGAATGAGCTCCCCTATTCCATCCAAACTAGATTTATATCAATGCCCAGATTTAAGGCAGAGATTCCTAGCTGTTTCCTCATGGGGAAGGAGATGAAAAGAAAGAGTTAAAATTCCAGTGCTTTGGACAAAACACATGTATTTGTTCAAGGAAGAAAGTTATAACAAGAAGATATGCACGCCTGATGATGAATGAAAGCCTGTTTGTACCTAATGTATCGAAGAAATTGTTCAAGAGCAGTTAATTTTGCCATTTCAATGTCTTTATGAGTTATCTGCCACAGAAGTACTTGTTTTTAAAAGATGAGTTGCCTGGCAACCACTTTAACATAGAGCAGCTGACTTTTCTGAACTTTGGGAAATGTTTTATTCATCAGCTGGTATTCTTTGCTCACTTCTCTTCATTTCCAAATTCCCTTTTCTGATTGTTTACATGCTTTTTACATTCTGCAAAGCAGCTTCATGGTCTATCCAGTATCATGAGATAATGGACACCAGTTTTTGCATAATGGACACCAGTTTTTTGCATAAGTCACTTTAAAAAAGCAACAGGCATTCACGTTATAATTTTTATTGCACACATACTCAAATCATCGTATGATTTGACCTAAGCTAGCCATACGGTGACAGAATGTTTAGAAGAATTGTATTTTTTTTTTTCCTATTAATTAGTGAAATAATCAATACCAGAGACATTACTTTCCTTCAGGAATTGCCCGCAGATCTGTTGACATCAGTTTAAGGGCAGGGAATTAAGACACGGGTAGATAAAGAGATAGAAAGACAAGAACTGTTTCAGATTACACCACTTGGAAAAATTACAAGAAATCGGGGCGGGGGGGGAAGGAAATATACAGAAGAGAAGTTCTTGCCAATAATGAAATAGTTCCCAAGGGAAATAACAGACGTCTCTCATTCTGAGCCTTTTCCTCTATAATTTGTATGGCAATAGAGAACCTGAACAGACCAAAAGAAAGACACTGACATTTTGACCCACGTAGCTTTTTGAAGCCTTCATTATCAAACACAGTTTGATAAAGGCACCCTCATGTGTTGGTTTAATTCTCCATGTGGAGAAAAAGTTGTTTGATCTCCAGCTAGGGGACCACATCTCTCGAAGTGCTCACGTGGAGTGGCGTACCTTGAGGCCCTGACCAGAGGAGCCACTGTAGGGGCTGTTGTTTTGGATAACAGTTTAGACTATGTTAATGATGACCTGAAAGGGGTTTGCAGTACTGACACCCTCGAAACCTGAGGTAAGATAGTTTTCCTATTTTGAAGCAGTACCAGATACGCGCACTGTTCACTTTTAACGAGCTCTCTTGTTTAGGAGGGTGTTCTTGTCTACACTTCCATGTAAACATCTGTTAAAGGTACAACAAAAGAGTGTTTGCAAAAGGTTAAGTAAGCAAAAAACAGGCAAATAAAAGCAGTATGCCTGGCCTTTGGCATTGCACGTGTGTTCTGGTGGTTTCACTTCATATTTTTCCTCTGGTTCTGACTTACTGCTTTTGAAGTAAGTTAAGAGAAATTGTTTACTGTTTAAGAAGAAACAATTACAAGCCAGTATGTGTCATTAAAACTGCTCAACAATTCTCCTTATAAGGCCTTTAAGCAGTGAGCAGTGTCCTCTGAGGCGGGTTTGCATGGGGTGCAGCGTGCACATGTCCTGAGCAGCACAGGGAGAAACCCCCCAGCTACACTCCGCCAAACGCCCTCCATCCCAGGGACTGGAGGGGGCAGCAGTCACGTTTCATGCAAAATTACGCAGGAACATGTCACTTGTGTCATCGCTCACTGAATTAAAATGCCCAGACAAACATAACGCCATTATCTCCTAATTTTCAGATGTTTGATCATGCTGGTTCAGTGCTTTTTTTTTTTCTCTCCCAGTCTTAGCATGCTAGGTGGCTACAAGCACCTGCTGTGCAGAGCGATCTTTGAAAAGAGTCCTTTAAACAGTGTTTTATAGAAATTTTCTTCTATTGCACCTTACTAGGGGTGACTGCACTGAATGAGCATTTAGCCTTGTTTATTCTCTCTTTTAGGAGACCTTTAAAGTGTTCGCCATCTTTCTATAGAGATATATTAATGAAAACATCTTTTCAAAAAAAATAGGAGTGAAAGATGCATATCCTAAAGAAGTATGCAGGTTTATTAAAGTTACTAGCAAAATTCCCACTTAATTTCATGAAACTTTACTCTAGGACCTTGCCAGAAAGAGTTTTTTGGCTCAGAAATACAAGACCAGCTGAAGACCTGAAGTTTAATTATTGCTGTACAGCTACACTCTTCAAAGAAGCATCTCTGATTTAGATCTACTAAGTGCTGAAGATTTGTACAAGTATACTAGCACATGCGATGTGTGTTAAGACTGAACTACAGACACAGACTGAGGGATCACCCAAACACCAGAGAGATTCACGTTCATGTATTTCATAAACGCAGAGTGGTACGCGCATATTGTAGTCCTTCAAAAGGAGTCTGGGCTTCAGTTCTCCAGTGCAAGCTCAGGAAAATCCTTTGTATAAATGTGATTGCCATCAAGTGTTTTCCTAAATAAGAAACCCTACACAGGCAAGGGCACAATTCGCATCTTGCATAACTTCGGTTGCGGTCAGCGGACCCATTGCCAGTGTTTGTCAAAGCAAGGCCAAATGCAGCCATGGAAGTGTTATTACTGGCAGAGACCACAAACCAGGAAAATTGTGCAGACAGGTAGAAATTAAATCCTTCATCCAGCTACCATTTCCAGTTAATGCACCCATGCAGTTACAAAAACGTTCATAATAATTTGTAGTAACTTTACACTAAAAGTTCTTACTAATTAGTAAATCACTTCATCATTCTTGTCTTTTTGGATGCTACTCCACTCCCAGTGAAAGTCTCAGTTTCTCTTTATGTGTCTTCCTTACACATATCAGGAAACATTTATATACCAGTGAATATTTAAGTCCTATTCATGCCCATACAATGGCACAAGTATATACCACTACATTTCTATTAAATTACCTTCAATCTCTCTGGGTTTATCTAGGATGGTTGGAAATAACCTTCCAGCTGCCTGCGAAATGGTAACGGAAACTGTTAACGTCCAACCTTTCCTTCGAGGGGGAGGAATGATTCCCTAAAGGAAATCCGTGTGGTTTAATGGCCTTCCTAGGCCCATGCTCGGCCTGCTACACAGTTTGGTCTTTACCTCTCTTGCACATAAAAGACTCCCTGTAGCGAAGCACGGAAGTTTGAAGCACAGATGAAGCAGGCATGTTTTGAGCAAGCCTAAATATTGCATCTCTCCACAGCTTCCTGTTATCACCTGGTCAGTGTAATTGGTGACACAGGTCTCCAGAAAGTAAAAACTTTCCTGTTTCTAGCATTTCTAGCTCAGTCCTCTGGTTATTTTTTAAGTAACCTGTGAGGTCTACTTTCTTGCCCTCTAGAGAAAGAGTCAGATTTGCTGTACAAATTAAAGCCAGCCAAGAGTTTAGTGTGCTCAACTATCAGAGATTCAAGGGAAGACTTTGATTCCCTTCAAATCTTTTTAATTTTTCTGAAGAAAAACACAGGAACTGAAAATTAAGCAGGCTTTGTTTTGGAGTCCAAAAAAAAAAAAACAACAACGGGAAAAAGTCAAACTCCTTCCCAAACCTTCAGCAATTTTTGAAGTTTCCATCAGCATTCCTGGGGAAGGCACACTCTTTGTTTTTCCCTGAACAGAGGCCTTGTAGCAGGCAAACCAGACTTCTGTTTTCCCCCAAGCATGCCGAAGGTGCTGCTAGGATCTCCCATGTCTCAGGGTATCTCAAAACCTGAGCGTGGAAGTAGAATGAGTGATGTTCATAAGGGAAGAAAGCAAGAAACTAAGGTACAAAAACATCCTTCCCTCTAGCACTGTCCTTTTTTATGGGAAAATGTAGGATGGCAACTAAAAGGAGGATTTCAATGTCCTTATAAACACCCTATAGGTCTTACGCAAGAGGATCTGCTGCTGTCTACTCACCAAATGCCCATTGCCTCCCCCTTCCTCCCTCTCATATGCTCCGTACCACCCCCTTCCCCACCCAATTTCCAAACTGGATGGGGAGCCATACAGTCTGACTTTGACCACTGCTTGTGGTCAGGCTCCCCACGCTGGGCTTAGCACCTCCAGTCAGGCTGCAGGACTGGGCTGGAAATGCCAGGCAGCCGGCGACACGTATTGCTCAAAGGAAACAGTGCTCAACGAGGAAAAAGAAAAAGAACTGTCTTGCTTGGATACGGTTAAAATGCACCTTTTTAAAAAAAGTTTACTTGTTGGCCTGCTCTCTGTTGCACGACACTTTCCTGCCATGCTTTATTTATGTATGATTTTATGGTGGTTACTATTATTACCTAATATCTGTTATTAACGTAGCTATTGTATATCTATTATATGTCTACCACACCCCCCTCTATCTATCTATTCTAAGACTATCTCTCTGCCTATGGGAGAAGACGCTGTCTCAGGAGCATCTGATCCCAAGTGATTGGATTACTAGTAACTAACACCGACAGTGCCAGTTGGTGGACTCCTTACACCGCCTGTGCTGCCTGCTCTCCAACCCCAAAGACATTTTTAGAAGCCTTAAGGAGACAACAATTAGGTGAGGTAATGGTTATTCTTAGCCTACTATCTCTCACGCAAACACTGTTTCCATTAATAAAACCTGAAGGATCCGTCAACACATGGAACTTACTCTAACGTATCCTGATAGCATGAAAATGAAATGGGATCTTCAGATTTGTTTTCAACTGAGTAAACATGGTGATTTTTGGGGCAGGCCTTCTGAGATGTCCTGGGTTAGTAAATACATGCAGATCGTAAAACAAATTGACATAATATTAATTGAAACACTCACTATCCCTTCAAGAGTTATTGTTTTATTTCAGTTTTCTAATGGAAAGGAATTTGTTGCGCTGTAACTTGATATTATTACTACAAACTCAATAAAAATATTTTTTTAATCAAAAAGGCTGCTGGTTTTCTTAAATCTAATAGTAATTGAATCCACATTTTCTGAGCTATGTAACAAACAGCTTTTTTATGCATAACTTGTATCCATCTTGGAACATGATATATTTTCAAAGGCATTATGGAACGAAGTGCATAAGCAGTCAGATTTGAATATAACATATTATACCATTCAATCAGCTTACTACAGGCCATAGCCTTAAAAATAAAATTATACCAGTAATGCTGGCATTTGTGCTCCAGAGGGAGATGGTTAATTCTTCAATAAAAAGTAGAAGGATTTGCATCTGCCCTGGCTGACAACATAAAAGATCAACGTTTTTCTTATACTTAGGGCAAAACGTTCTCTGTAAAAACCAAGTTAATGCAATATTAAAGCTGCAGAGTTAAGCATATAAAAATGAGGATAGACACAGTTAACGATGAACATTCAACCTTAATTCTATCCTTCGGTGTGTTTGCGTTAAAACATGGTTTGCCATTGTGTGATCACTTCATTAGCAATATAATTAAAAATATTAAGCAGCAGAAACTGTGGGGCAATCATACCAAATCTTGTCCTTTGAAAAGAAAATTCAAATAACTTTATAGTGTATATGGTATATTCCAAGCTTTCGCCTTATTATGGCTTGAGCAGGATTTTATCTATAATAAGAAATGCAATGTTTCTTATCCCTCACAAAGTTACTCTCAGACTCTTCTGATATGATAAAGTGAATATAATGAGAAAAGAGAAACATAAAAGGAGAAGGATAGACTATATTCTACATATATGACACAAGTCCTTAAACTTTAGCAAGCAAATGAGTCAGTTTGAATACTAACATTTTATATAAAACAATTTATTTTTAAAAGTCCTAGTTCCCAAAAGCTGGAAATATTTTTTGCTTCCAGCGTAAACTTTTGAATAAATACAATAATATATTTCATAATGAGCAACTTGGAAAAGCAGTACTGTAATCTTTTCACGGTGAAAAATAATGTATTTTCACAGCAGAAATTTGAAACACAGAAACATGATTAAACCCAAAACATTACTTTGTGTTACACATTAAATAAAAAAAAGTAACAATTATACTTGTCTGAAAAGGTAAATATCTTTCTTGTTAAAATTCTTCCCAATTCTCTTGGCATTAGTCTGGCAAATCAGTCAAGATACACCCACCCCACTACACCCTTTTTGTTCACATCAGATCCCCCCCCCCACCTTTCCCCCAGGCCTTGCCTCCATGCAGTTTCTGCACCAAAGCAATTAAATCAATAGGAAAATTGGTTCGGTTAAAATCGGTGCCACCTCGTATCATAAACAGAATATTATTGGTAGAGAGTTTATTTATACCACTGCTACTTGTTTTCGTTAAAGCTATACTGGAATAAATATCTTTATAGCTATACACACTTGTGTCCACACTAGGCTGTTACGTTGATTTAAACGCTGTCTGTTTTCCCAGCAATTTAGCTAAATTATTAAAACAATGACATAAAAAGAAGGGCATAGAGAGCTAGATGATAGAAACCAAAAAACACTTTCACCTCTCATTTTCACCACATTTTGTTCAGATTAAAATCTTGCAGATCATGTCTAAGCCTATAGTCACAAAAAGCAACCACATTAAAAAAGAAGGGGACATGGAGGGCTCTGCAGCATTCACCTCCCTTCAGTAAGAGCTGCAAACAGTAGAAACATAAAGTAAAATTATCGTCAGTTCAGTAGTGTATGAAAGTGTCCTTTTAACAAGAAAATGTTCCACTTTTAGTTTCTTCTCCATTTGTGAAAAACCTCTGTGAAACTTTTTCTCATTATCTGTGATTTATTTCCTTATTCCTGGACCTGGAGTGTAATAATAGTCCAAATGTAATAGCCTTGACCTTTGCAGTTCTGCTCAGGGAGGTCACGGCGAATTTTAAGTCACGAGCAAAGATTTCAACTAGCAATAACACGATACACTTACTTCAAAATATGTATAAGGGCTTTATCTTCTGGAATGTATCTCTCAGCTGTCCCCTGTTGCTAGCCACACAATCAACATTTTTTTTTTACAACCAGGGAAACTGAGGCAGGCTGAGAGTGAATTACCACTGACTGAAACTGGCAAAGATGGAATTAGAGGTCAGGTTTTCTGCATCCAATACTCACTTTAACCACGGTCCCATCCTCCCTCCCAGCACTGTCCATGTCCTCCCATAACAAGACACAGTTATCATTTAAAAATTGAAGCGTGGGAAGGTTTGTGCAGGTGAACACTGGTGTTACTGCTTCTCTGTGGTGCTTACTTGAAAAATCCCAAGGAATTTTCACCTCGTTAGGCGATGCCCAGTCATAAATTTCTTGTCTCCACTCTCCTGCCTGCTTCATCCCATTGTCTCCTTTCCTAATGCACTGCACATCAGGACTGCCATTTTTGGTACAGCTCTAAATTCGGTTCTCTTTCTAACTACTAGAGTCTCAGACCGTTAAAAGGAAAATAAAAGTAGCGTGCCATTTTACAAAGGGGCGAGCAAACTGGCATGAAGCACATTGTAAGGGCATACTTATCAAAGAGGAATGCCTCATGTCTTTTCTCCCACCATTTTGTCAAAACCATAAAAAAGAAACAAAATGGCAACCGCTAATATTCAGATTAATAAAGAGCCATATGATTCCCAGCTGTTGACTATAAGTGGCAATCCGTGTGCAGTCTTTGTACCCAATGTGGTTTTCACAATACCCATATTTGTTTCTGCCTCTCAGTCAAGCTCCAAATAGGAACTGGTATGTAGTAGGATCTGTGCAAATAATTTATTGTCTGTCTTACATTTAAGGAACTGCAAAAAGAATGTGAAAAAACAAGGAAGAAGGTTTTTGTCCATTAATCAGGACCTTATAGAGAAAAAGAATGGGGTTTTACTTGTTAATAGTGAACAGCGGTTCATGCTTTTAGATTTCATGACTTTCCATAAGTCGCAGGCATTCATATGGTTCTCACATTTTCTGAGAAGTCAGGCAGAAGTTAACTTAAGTTTAAGCATTTACCAAAAGCTGCAAGGAATACTGTTTTCTTTGAAAACATTCAAGGTTTTCCTCGCTGCACCATCTTTTTAAAACACATTCTAGGTTTACATAGCCAAACACGTATTAAATATTAATATAACACATTTATATTGGTTCCTGTTTATTTTCTAGGGGAGCATAACAATAAGTATTGTGCATTTTGACAGCGCTAGCTACATTATCTCCAACTATTCTTAAATGCCATCATTCGGCTTCATAGGGATCCGGCTAATTGGGAAACCAGAAGGAGCGAGCGCTCCTCCCGTGCGCCCCCGCGCCCAGCCAGGTCAGCCCCGCCGGCCGATGCCCAGCCCCGGGGAGGATTCCCACAGCGGGACGGATGCCGGGAAGCAGCAATGCCACCCTCCCAGCCACTCTCCCCTCACCGTGGGGAGCGGAGAAGGCCTCCGAGCGGCCGTGGGAGCGGGGCCGGCGCGGACCGCGGGCATCGCATTCCTCTGCTCCCCAGCTATCGCGGCAGTCCCAAGGGTGTTGCTGCAGAGAGCAGTAACTTAAAACAGCCTCGCTGAGCGCGCTGCTGGCAGCCCCCAGCCTGTGGGAGCATCTTGTACAGCCTCCTTTGAACACCCTCACTCCTGGGTTCGGAGCCAAGCGCGGGCTGGCCACACACAAGGTTGGGAGCTCATGGAGGTACGGGGCCGGCTGCCGGCGAAGCAGCGCCTGGGGGGGCCGTGAGGTTGCCTCTCTTTAAAGCATAAAAGTGGTTTGTGTATAGGAACTTCAGCTGAAGAACACTGTTTTGCAAAAGCAACATGAAGGTAAGGCTTATAGGAATGGAAAAAAACTTGGTTTATTTCCTGCAAATCAGGAACACGTGCTTACTAGTTGTTAAAATGGACTTGTGTATTAACTCTTTGAGGCCTAAACATTATCATATAAGTGGAACAATGATGATGACCAATATTTATCATACATTTTCTATGCAAAAGAACCAGATAATGAAATGCCTTGCGGAATACAGATACATTGCTAAAGAGATGTGGTTTCACAATATTCTTCTCCTTTGCAAACTATTCTTCCATTGCATAATTTTACAAATTATGTGAAAATATTCCTATTGAAAGCAAATATGATTTATACTAATCACTTAGAGGCAGCTGGAATATGAAGAAAACTTGATGCATTTACTGCTTGGAAAACAAGAAACTATATTTATGGACACAGAAATAAAGACAGCAGCTCTTGGGGAAAGACACAGAAAAATTTTACATCAGTGATGTGTTCTCTCCTTCCCTAACTACATCATTAAAACTACAATATGAAACAAAGCATGGCTTCATGTTTGCTTTTTTATTTGGCTGTTTATTTTATTTAACTATGTTCAACTGCAGTCACTGATACTTAAAGTCTTATAATACATCATTACTGTTGCCTTCAATCACCAGAACAGGTTACCAATGACTGTGATCAAGTCTATGTGCTTTTATTTTTTTAATTATATGGTCTGATCAATCAAAAACTTTAAGGCAAAATTCAGGGTGAAATCTACGGCCTGTATTATTGAGCAAGTCCCTTCTAACTGTAGAATCACTGAATACTACAGGAACAAGTACAGTCACATCTCTAGTGTAATTTACACATACATATCATGGTGCAGTGCTAGGAATCATTTTCCATAATAAATTGCTTTAGTAGCTTCTACAAATAAGACAACATTTATAAAATGGTGATAAACACAGTTTGACTTAGCTTCTGCCTTACATACACTTTTGCACCTACACAGGGTTTAATTCATCAGCCACTCGTTACAGTGGTTTTAGCCATGTAACTCGAGGTCCCAATTTGCAAGCCCCCTGAGGACACGTTCTGTATTCCTTAGCACACTGGTCAATGCCAACCCACGGCCGCACATCCCATCTCCAGCCACTTAAAACTCAAAAACTTTCTGACCTGCAAACCTAGGCCTGAAAGATACATGAGTCCTAAATGCACTAGATGTCTCCCCCACTGTTTCTCCAGGATAATATCTAGCTTGATGCATCACATCTCTCTCTGCTCTGGGCACACAGACCCATTGGGACCTGAAGGTGGTGAAGGTTCCTCGGTCAGCCCTGATCCCCATCGGGAGACCTGCGCTCTCTGCTGCACACATGGACACACCGATGGTCTACATGTGTTCAGCTTTTGAACCCATCCCGCCCTACTTTTTTTGCCTCCAGCAGCTGAAGACAACTTAAACATCCATGTTGTTTAATTGCCAAGGCTAAGTGTGACTCACAAGGAATCTGCTGGATTGTGGTTTTCTATTTGGCAATCGTGCCACTTCAGTGAGCTTACGCCATCCCCCTGGCTCCCACGTCCACCCCTGTTTCTTTCAGCCAGTCCAGACCTGGTTCATGATAGAGCCACAAAAACAACAGTGCCAGCACGACATGGGGGCCTTCTCTATTGGCAGTTCAGTACTTGGGAATATTTTCAACAGCTCTCATGTCCCATTTAAAGCCCTAAATTTCAGTAGCCAGGTATTGAAAAACAAGCAGCATCCAACATCTCTTCTGAAACTCTACATCACTGAAGACCTAAAATCCCAACAGAAGCGTGAAACACCTTGGAAACTGACTGGCTGAGAAGAACGAAGACAGATCAACAAAGAGAGTGCTCATATGGTGATGGAGCATAGAACGTATTTCACATCTGCCCTTTGGGATGGACCTGACATTTCACAGCTGACAAGGCCATGGGCAATATGTGGGGTGAAGCCTGAATTAACTGACTGTTGGAGACAAAACAGCAGCTTCTGAAAGGTCTGATTCTTTCATGAAGATTCTTTCATGAAGGGAGAATTTTAGAAATGAGTGACAGAAAGAGAAATCTTTTAGGCAAAATTTCTGTTAAATCTTTAACAAAAGGTACCTCAGTAACACTCAAGGTAAATGTTTCCCCAAAACAGTAAAGAAAAGTAACTATAGCCCAGGGCCATCATTGGCCTTTCCCTTGAAAGCATCCTAATATGGTCCCAGCTCAACTGGCTCGTGTCTAAACATCTATCTGTTTGCCATAGACCAAAAAAAAAAAAAAATCAACTAAGAATGTTGATTTAATTATATTGGCCTGTTCTGGTGGTATAAAAACTTCTATGAATACCCAGAACAATGTGTGAGTGGGGAGTGTGTCCCTTGTAAGTACTGAAGTTAAAATGTTTCTGTTGGCTTCCAGTTCTGGAGAAATGGTGACTTTTAACTCTAAGCACATGCTCGATTGCTCTGTGGCGAAGGGATGGGATTACTCATGGGCTGAATGTTAATTTCTGGATATTGAAATACAGCACATACAAAAGTGGAAGAGATAACTGTAGCTGTGGAGGCTTCACGATGCCAACTGCATTCCCCAGCATTTTGGGATGGTTGCGAAAGGCAGGTGATTGCTTACTAAATATGGTCATTACATATGCATATGGCTCTAAATATTGGAAATGAGTCATTTATCTCCAGCTACTGATTTAACTGAGGTTTATGGTGATACAGGTCCATAAAACACTAATAGCCTGAAATTTTCTGGTGTATTCAACATGGAAGTTTTAGGCTCAGTTAAAATATAGACCTCCTATGACAATAAATACCTGGATAAGCATTTGGTACTGTATTGAAGAGGCATACTCACAACATGAGCTACATAAACTCATTCTCTAAATGGGAATATTTTAAGAGATATCAAGTACAGATGTTTCAAAGTAGAATTTAAGGTCTCCCTGGGCGTCCCCAACTGGTGATCACTCTATTATAAGCTTAACTCTTCACAGACAGAGCTCAGATTCCATCTTACCTACACAGCTTTGCATCAAGGAAGAATAACTGTTATGTTTCAACAGTTCTTTGCACCCACTACCTAATATAAACCATGAACAGCTGCAATTTCACTGCCCAATCCTTTCTTATACCCTTACAACATTTGTTCTGTTAATGTAGGTTAATTCTGCAAATAACACTTCTGTAAATTGTTCTTGCAAACTGCTACATCATTTATGTAAGGACTTCTGTGAACTTTGAAAAATTAATGCCTTTAATTTTGGTTGATGGCAACATCAGCAGAGCTCTGTAAATTGCACTTTAATGAGATTTTGCTACAGGGGATAATCTGCTACTGACAGAGTAACATCTTGAAAACATCTGTAGACCTATAATTTTTCTATGACGATTAGATCCCACCACAAGAGTCCAAATACAGTGCAGAAATAAGGGAAAAAATGTAAAGTCCTAAATGAATATCCAACCTGTTCTTTAAAAAGAAGAGGCACGCAATGAGAAGTTTCATGTGCTGAAAATAAATCAATTTTTCTGACTAATTAACATTTAGCTTTATTTAATTAAGAAAGACTATTACTGTCTTCACTGCTGTGCATCTGTATATAATGAAGCAAACAGCAGTAGGTATAAGATACCACAGAGGGATATGCCCAAGTAACCCAGCACTATAGGTGCAAAGGAACGTCTATTATTGTTAAGTAACTGACATCAGAGTCTCTCTTTAATGTTGTCATAAATAAAAGAAAGATTTTCACAGATGCTTTCGCATATGGTTTCTTATTTGTCTCTGATGAAGACTGAGATTAGATTAGATGCCAAAATTAAATGATTTAAAGACAGCTGCATAATGCAAACTACTAAATAACACCTTTTGAACACTTTCTATTTATAGTAAGTTCTAACAGAAGGATGACAAATCTCATTTTGCTTATACCACTGTAGGTTGTTGCTATATAACCATTGCTTTTACAACACTGAAGCTTCAAGGTACACTGCAGTCTATTTGGAAGTGCAAAGCGTGCAGGATTATCATGGCAAACAGGAGTGGAAAGCTCAGAATCCAAGATTAACTTTGATAGATTAACTTAATCGTTGAAATATGCAGTTCGTGATTATCTGTAATAGAGTTATCCAGGATGAACTGAAGAGGCAGGTAGAGAGAGGACTTCAAGGCAAACCACTGGAGAATTTTGAGTCGGTCAACATCCAAGTTCAAGTGAAGTGATGGACAGCAAAGGTGGCACTTAACACTTAAGTGATAATCTATCATTTACCAGCACTAAGGTATTATATCTTGGGGATAAAACGTTGAATTAAAAATACTGTATGTGGTGCTAGGAAAAATGCAGGTATGTGAATACTGGCTATATAACTATGTCAGTGTATTCAAGTTGGCATGGGTAAGCAACACCCAAGAATGATATAAGCAGAGAAAAAAAAATTAAAATGCCCCAAACCTGTGTGTTCAGAGCACTATGTTCAAGAACTCAAGTGAAAGAAGACCCACAGCATTTCAGGAGACGTTGTTTCATAGTATAACCATTCCTTGAATTGTTTTTCTGTGTCCTATGTAATCATAAAACAGAAGAAGTAACAAGCCATTCACAAGTATGAAGTCTGCATGAAGTTAGTCTGGAAAGAAATAGGAACTGCCAAATCCTAACAGGATCAGAAATCTCCTGAAAGCAGTTAACACTGCCTATTTCCAGCAAAATGGAAGGACCTAGCTAGCGAACAAGCCTGAAATGTTCTATCAAAGCAGATCATCCCTTCTCCACCACTTTAGCCTTGCCATGGCTCTACATCAATGTCACTCGCCACTAAAGGGCCAACAGAGGAATCAGACAAGCTCTGAAGCCACCTACCCTTTTCCCACCCTGATAAAGTGAGTAGGACATGAAAAACCAACTTCAGCCTGTTACCATTCCCATTTTACAACCAGAGAAAATGAACCAGGAGGTACGCGTTTTGTCACAGAAAGAGTAAGGATGCCCACACTCCCAGCCCCAAAAATAGTTAAGTGGATTATGCTGCCTCTTTATAGCTTGGTCTCATTCCGCACGCTGTATTTGTCAATACCACGTGGCTTTCACACATTTTCCTTTTTCTAGACTGTCCTTTTACTAGCTAGCAGCATACAGTTGATACCATTAAGAAAATAACATCCGGTGATGACAGTGTTTGCCTGTAGCGTGGTACTGTATAAATAGAGGTAATGAGAACTTTACTGTAATGTTTGTAAAACCCTTTAGATACCCGAAGTGCCTTTCATATATTCAAATAAGTAATGTCAACACAATGTGATCCCCATTCACCAGAGAAGCAGCAGAGCTGAGTTTCCATTTAGAATCTCCCAATTCCCTTTGCCTCACTTGTAACAGCTTAAGTCTGCTATAAGTAGCTCCAGGGAAAAACTTCCAAGTGGCATGTGTTTTATTAACTACATTTTGTAGGAATTAATATAATTAAAATAGTGTATTTTAAGTAAATGCCAGCTGAGTTACAAAAGATACCATTAGCAATGATTTGAGCCTAAAGAAAATGTATTTCCAACAATCTCAGCCCTTCTACAGCCCTAGTGTAAATAAAGCTCTGAAAGGGACTCAAGGTGTGGATAGATGTAGGTGTGCTTACCACTACGAAACGTTTGGAAAAGACTAATGTACGTTTGAAATATGGAGCATCGAGGCATGACAAAAAGTTTTCAAAAGTAACCACTTAGAGCTTTCCCTTACTTATGGTTCTCTTGATTCGGAGAAGCCTCCTTGTCTCTCTCCACTAAAACACTGAGCATAGCGTCAGCTTTCTAAAAAGTCTTACTCTGCTGTACTATAAATGAATAAGCTACAGAGGGAAGTGGAGCTTTGGCTGACATCCTTGCTAGAAAAGTCATTAAAGCATATCTATCTCTTCTCCTACCAAAAATCTGAGCAAGTTCTCAACAAGTAATCATGTAAATTTAAAGCAACTGTGGGCAGTCTTATTTCATGTGTCAAACGTGAGCAGAATCAGAAGTTAGCACGTGGAAAGCCAGCAAGCAAGCTAAAATTTAGAGTCAAATAGGACTGAGGAATTGGAGGGCCCCAGCACAAGTTTCAGTGCTGTTGTTCCTGTGGCAGGGTGTCCTGTGGATGAGAAGAGCTCTGCAGAGCCCTGCCTTGAGGGACCGAGCAGCCCTTCACCAGCACTGCCAGAGCACTGCTGCTTTCAGAGGGCTCCCTCCTGCCTCGCTGCAGCTCCTACACCAAAAGTCCTGGAAGAGCCTATTTGGTTTTATGCTATTCAAGGATTGATCCCTACTAGGCAAAACACAGCTCTGTGTGTAAAACAGCATTAAATGTCCTCTGCATCACCCTGTGCAAAGGAAGAGAAGCTTTTCAGCACTGTCCAGTTCAATTTATTTTGCTTCATGTCTCATTACCTCATGGAGAATAATGAATAATATCAAAATAGAGTCCACTAAGAGTGATAGCTTGGTAAGTGGCTGTCATTTTTGTGCAAAAAATATTTTTATGAATGTATACACTTTTTACCATCAAAAACACTCCTTATTAAGCCTCTGTCACCGCTGATATTGGCATTATATTCTGTGTTTTGTTACTATGTGCTACAGTTCAGTAGGTCTCAAAACCATCAAGTTCAAAGTCACTAGAATAGGAACTATATAGCAAAGACAGCAAAAGTCAGGTGTTGACCCATGAGTGTTTACCTGACTTCTGAGGTGATTTTCAGATTAAAAATCCAAAGAATCCACTGCTGCGGAAAAAAGGTCAACAATATCATGAATATCAGAAACAACATTTTGTAAGGCTGAGTTCTTAATAAAAATAGATATAGTAGGAAGCACAACTGAAATATTTGAAGAGCTAGAAATAAATCACCTTGGGTAAGCTGATCAGAAATAGCAATTAATAATGCTAAAAATTCTAATTTTGAGAATATCAAGTAACTGAACAGTTTAATATACCCTAAAATACAATAAGAATGCAGTATTACAGTGAGAAAATGTAAATTTAAGTAGTATCTTCATATTATCGTTAACAACAGAAAAACAAATAGAAGGTGTCTTCTGAAAGGGAGGTGGGGGAAACATATTTGAAATATTGTTAGTGCCTAAACACCTAAATCTGAAAAACAGTTGCATTTTCAGGAGCCTTCCCTGAAAAGGAAGGATTAAAATTAAATTGCATTGGAACTGGAAAAAACATTCCCAAGATCAGTCAATATTACCATCTGGTAGTAAAGATATGAAGGTCTAAATATGTCAGCTTACTTTCCCAAGCCAGAGATTGTGAACTTCAACCATTGAACAAGCTTATTTTCAGGACAGAGATCAGTATACAATTGATTGCCATATTATCCACAACCAAGAGAATTTGTTTGTCTTCGCTAACAATAAGCCAGGAAGATAAAATTTATACTTCACTGAAGGAAAAAAAAAAAAACCACCTAGAAATAACAACTCCTAGCTGAACTTGAAGATGCTGCTTAGATTAGGCAGGGAAGAATAGCTCTCACAATTTAGTTGAAAATGGTCAAACCGAATAAAAAGGGTCCCTTTGTATTTCTGACAACTAGACCATATGCAAATGAAAATCAAATATTTTTTTCCTGCCCTATGAATGCTTGTCAAGTGGCTGGGTAAAATCTAGGGAGCTCAGCCTTACCAGGAAAACAGATGTTGCCTCATCTGGTTTGATGCTCATATGGATGTTGAAGTCTCTAAGGCTAATAGTACAGTTCCAACAGTAGCTCTGACAGAGTTTCAATGAATACATTTGTGATATATTTCATACACTCTGATAGTCTATACACCCTTGTAACTACAAACTTTGATCCTTCCCTGGAAGTACAGGAAACACCTGGATAGTCTAATAAACTCCGCTACACAGTTGGCCACTTTGTGCATTGCAACCAAATTGTAACCAGGTCTCAGAAATATGAGATGTGGATCTCCATTTCCTCTGTATCACAGCCATCGATGCAATACTTTCCATGCAAAACAGCCCTTGGGGAGGATAGTGGTGGAAGAAGAGACTCAAAACAGATGAAAGAGAGGCAGTAAACCTGAATGCATTTCTATATAATGTGTTTCTCTTCAAGCAAGAGGATGTTGTCCTTTCTCCTGTATGCCTTCTTTGCTGAGCACATGTGTATTATCTGAGCTCTTTCTGCTCCCTCTGCTCCTCTATTCTCCTCTTATTCCCAGGCATAAATATCATGCTTTCCCTATTTCCTTTAGATCGCAAATCTCAGTCTAGAAATTGTGAGCACAAGATATTTCGACCAGTGGCGAGTGCGGCCAATACAGGAAGGCGGGCTTTCCTCACCTCTGCCCCATACCAGTTCTCTTTTCAGTGACTTCAATTATTGGTCAAAACCAGCACTGTAATACTTACTCAAGTACTTTACTCAAGTAAATACTCCAAGTCAGTCAGAGAGAAAAACAGTTTAGGAAGAGAATTTCTTGACATCAGTCCGTGATCCCCGGCAATGTTAAGACACAAATTCATTATGTTCTTTATCACGAAGGTTTTATGGTGACCTAATATTTTTATAGCAATAGTCTGACATCAGCTTCCTGAAAGACTAACTCACTATGTTTATGATTATTGGTTATTACAACTCTAACACCTTTGCTTTCCTTCCCCTTTCTTTTAATTTCCTCCATTTTTTATGCATTCATCCATCTGTATACTGAGTTAAACACATCAAGCAGCAGTGCAAACTTCTCCCTTGGTCCCTACTGGTATTCTTCGATCTTAAGAAGAGATGTACCTAGTATGGAAAAGGAAGTCTCACCTCCATCCTTTCTCTTAATTCTGTACATAAAAGAATGCATTGCTTAGTTGAGACTCTCCCAGTCAGAATATGAATCTTCATTGTTATGTCCAACCAGTGCCTTTCTAGCCGCCCGGAGAAGACTAACCACGGAGGGTTAGGACAACACACACAACTAATCCTATGGGAAACCATGCTGGAGCAAGTTTTATCCTTCACACTCTCATCATCCCACTTACCTTTCTTGCAGAAAGTTACCGCCCTGACGGATAGGTACACTAACTTTATTTCAAGAGCATGCTTTCGGTTTTTCTCCCATCATTCCGACTTTCCTGCGTTCCTTGTCATCCCCGGCTGCCCCAGAGCCTGACGCCTTTGCTGCTCGCTAAGTGCCACACACAAGCGGTATGCTACAGATGTAATGGCAGATAATGGTCCCTAATATGGTACACTGAGCTTAACCACACCTGAGCTGCTCGTGGTAATGTTACATCTTGTCAAAGGTTTTGCAGCACCTTACTTGAAAGGGATGTTAGAGCTAATGGATGCTCATTGCACGATTATTCCTCCTTTATTTAAGACTGAGCACTACAGTTGCTTTTATCCGGACTTTCAGCACTGCCGAAAGTCCTTTTGACTTTTCTGCTGAATGGTGGTTGTATAGGGAGGTTGTTAGATAGGTCTCAATTTAGGAAATGCACCGAGGCACATGTTTCCATTTTTCGCTCCTCGAGAACAGATATGCTTTGCTCAATCAGCACATCTCCTGCTTATCTTACAGCACACATCAGCTGGATTGGCTGATAGGTGTAGATTAAAATTTGACAAGAATTTCATTACCTATTCTTTACCTCCAGCTATTTTTATTAGTGTTCCATTCACTCCTTTGTACAGACTTAAATCCTTTTTGTTGGTGCTCGTTTAAAACGTTTCTTAAAAGTTCTGTATCTCTTCCTTATCTGAGTTGCTACCATTCTCCTCCTTGCTTACTATTTTTATACTCCATAGGGCAGACCAAATAAATTAAAACAAGTTCTTGTTTCCAAGAAACAACCGTAGTGTCCACAAAAAGATGCAATTATAGTAGAATAGCTCTTCATTTCCCATAAATAGCATTAAAAATTTAAAAAATCTAAATAACAAAATGCTTTTTCAAGAAGTTTTCCAGCAAACTAAAAAGATTTTTTTGTACCTACAAATTCTAATCAAAGTAGTAATTGAAAATCCATTTTTTTAAACTCTAATAATCCAGCTTTGTTCTGGAGTAAGTAGATGTAAGTTTGCTCAAGCATAATACACACTGCATTCATTTAGCAAGAGTGGAAGAATAACAGGCTTGGGTTGTGGGCTGTTTTTTTTTTTTTTAAGTGCAAATCAGTATGAATGTTCTTTATGTTCCTATCTTTTACTTTAACATCAGTAAAATTTTACACTAAATTCAGGTCTAGTCCTCCAAATTTTATTTTTAGCTTGGAACAATTTTGCAAAGTTCTAAATGGAATGTAATTTCCATTAAATATCTACAGAACTAAAAATACCATAGTTCAAAATGTGTGCAATAGAAATAAATTCTAGTACTACTTCATAGCAAATGAAGAAAATTAATTAAAGGTTATAATCAGGAATTATTTAATAAAGAAATGTACCTGTATTCCTTTTAACTTGGACCTAAGAAGGTATTTAAGCAAAAAATGAACTCCTCAGTTAAATTTGACAAAGCTTCTACTTAGCAATTATACTATTTTCAAACCTGTGATTTTAGGCAGTTTATCAAAGCTGGCTGCATGTCTTAATTGAACTTGCCATTTCAATGTAAGAGTTTGCATCCTTTAGTTTGCTTGCAACATGTTTTCAATACACATACAAAAGGGAGAGCTAAGCATATTTTACTATTAATGAAAAAATGTTTCTAAATGTATGTGGCATCCTCCCTCACCTGAAAACAAGACACAAATTTAAGGCTTTGGTTCTTGTTTTTTACTCACGGCTGATTGAATTACGTTTAGAATATACTTTTTTAAAATATATTTAGAACTATGGGATTTTTTTCTGATCAAACTAAGGTGTCTCTTCTCTATTCTTACTACTGGCAAGCGTGTGATTTACACACAGTTTAATTATTCAGATGTTTATTATGTTCTACATAATGAAATTTGGACCCTCATATTTTCTTCCTACATGCTCAGTGCAGGCTGCAATTATAGCCACAGATATCTGTTTATTTGATGAATTTTGCTTCTTCTGCATAGTTTGATAAATATGGAAATAAGTCAAAACCTACTTTATATACAGTAATTAAAGTGAAAAATCTAGTCATGATGCAAATCCTTAATTGGACTCCAGGAGAGATATGCAGAATTTCTCTTTAATAATATGGGATGACTGGGGACAGAAAAACAAAGCACACTAAAATATGGTTTAGAAGCACAATTAATCACAAAATAGAAAACAACCAATTTAGTATAGCTCATTCAGTGACTCTCAAGGCTCAGGTAATGTTCTTTTAATCATCTAGCTCTAATATTAAGGTTGTGTCATGTGCAGCTGAAATAAAACACAATATATGTGCTGATCTTCAGTGTGAAACGTTCTCTGGACTAATTTGTAAACACAGCCTTTTCACAGTAAAATGCTCAGTCTACTTAACAACATGTAAGTGAATGATCAAAGCAATGTAAAATGGTTTTTAACTATTATTATTTAATGTATTAATTCATTAGCAGAAAGAAATCCTCTTGCAGTTGGTTGCAGGGAATATGTTTTTGTTGGCTAGATATAATTCATTTTGTTTTTTCATTTTATTAAGACAAAGCCATTATTTTGGCTGATGATGTTCCAAAGAAGAATATACTTGTTAAGTGGTATTAAATTGATGGGTTATAACACAGTGCAGGTGGGGCTGAGATACAAGTCTCCAGGAAAGAGAAGTCTGTACAAGCTAAGGAAATAAATGTTTTCTTTCCAAGCTCTGAACATATATTGCCCTAATCAGCCAAAATTAACCATCACTGTCACTTAATTTGATTGTAAAAATATTATTCTCCATATAGCTTCATGTAATATCCCATTAGGGGAATATGATCACGCTTTAATCAGAAGGTGTTGGATTTATTGTGCTAGTTTGTTTGAACACCAAATACAGTTGATCTGCTCTTGCACTTCTCCTAAATAAGAAATACCAGAATGACACTTTTGTCTTCAAATGGATTATAGACAGCAAGTAGGAGCCAGAGGTCACCCCCCCACACTGCCATAATTATTGGAGCAAATATCTGCTTCAAAACCTAAAGTGTTTTGTTGAGCGTTCAGCCTGCCTGACCTGGCGACGGCCACGGCCCACATTGGAGGCTCTGTGGCTGGGACACAACCAGGAGGACCACTCTTCTGTTACCCAGATGTGCCCATTGGTAGAGACCATGACTGCAAGCTTCCATGCTGAGAGCAGCTGAAATTAGAGAGGCTTGATGTCCAGTATTCAAAATCACTGTTAAAACTCTTTCTAAGTCAGAATCTCAACTGTCTTTGACAGATAAAAGGAGTCCTATGCAATCTAGTTTCAATGTAGACTACTCTTGACCACCCTGAGATGACCTGGCACCTCTTCATGCACCTGCCGTAAAACTCAAAGGCTTCAGAAATTCTTTTCTTTGAAGTGTCCTAATAATAACAGTCTAACCTTTGATGTTTCTTCCTGTACCACATGCTTGAACTTCTTATAATCTAAAGTGTATAACCTTCAATTGCTACACACAAAGTGGTTGCACATCTTGAGAACACAACGCTATAAACCTAATGCAAACTGTAGTAATGATGTTTTTATTTCATTTGTATTTAGCACTTTATTTATATAGCATCATAAACCTAAACGCTTAACACACCAATTGGGCATTAACCATCCAGGCTGATTAGCATTGAGCAGAATTCATCCTCCGCAGCCCAAAGACAAAAGAAATAAACAAACGCATGCAAAATAAACTTTGTGTGCAAATACGATATTTTAAGAGAAGATTCTTTTCACAACAAAACACACAGAGGGAAAAAAAAAGTCTGTTTCCAATGGCTTGAGAAAGCGTTCAGTGAGTATTTTTTTGAATACATAAAAATTACCGGACCCTGAAGAAGTCGGGGAAAGTTATTTTTAAAAACCATTCCTAGCCTGATCGTTACCTCAGGTTTCTGTAAGTTTTTACAGAGCCCTCAGAGAATGTCTGTCCAGCTCTGTTTTATGTTACTTCACAGATTTTTAATATTCAATAGTCCTTATCCCGTGCAAATGTTTAGATCTAAAAAGAATTGTTTCTAGTCTCTATTTTTAACTTATACATCGGGGATGAATTTTATCCAAGATGTATCGTTTATATACCTCTGGGGAGAGAGAAAACACATCCTCCATGTAGCCCCAGTCCTGCAAAGGCTCATGAACATGCTAAACTTCCCTTGCTGTAAGCCATTTTGCTGAAATTGTGAGCATCTGCAGAGTGCTGCTCCAGCATTATATAAATTCCCACCTTTCCTGTTAATCACTCTTTCGGGTGGTGATTTCCAGCTTACTATTTTTCACCTTATGGTTTTCCAAAACTTCAGGGCATTAGATCTGAATCTTACCCTTTGGCTGGAATTTTTTTTTTAAGATTGCTTTTGAGAACAGTGAGCATTGGAGGAAAATGAGTTAAGTGACAATTATTATTTACATCTTAGGGTAATGTGTTTTGTCCGGTTACTCAGAAGAGAAAGGTTCTTTTTTCTTCATAATTAAAGTTAAGCTGGGCATTTACAAAGAAATAATCATCGCTAAAGAGAAAAGCCCTTCTGAGCAGACCAGTGAAAAGAGTTCAGTTCAAACTGCCCACGTGCATCGTGAAGGAGAACACCTGGGTTTGGTCCTCTCTTCAGTTTCAGTTCTGTTATTGGATGTTTGCAATGGATCCATACTGAGGTCAGTTCATCTGACCAAGGTTCAATCCCTTTGGCTCCCACTGCAAGATTAGAATCCAAATTTATAAATTATCTAAGTCAGAGCAGTTGCAGTTACACCAATGTAACTGTTCAAATAACTACAATAGAATGGGGAAAGTTTTGAAGAAGGAAGAGAACTATGAATAAAACTCAGTAACAGCCTTCAGGCGTGGGTGGGTTAAATAAACTAAACCTCCTGGAACTGGAGAGAAAAAACTACTGGAATGACTAATGCAGACATAGTAAAGCTCCACAATATCAAGAATGGTGTGGTCAAGATATATAAGGAATGATTGCTCACTCTCTAGAAGAGTTGAAGGGCCATCAGATGAAACTTGTAAATATCAAGTTCAGAATAAAAATAGGGCATTCTTGATACACAGTGCATAGTTAAGGTAAGTAACTCTTTTCACTGGGAGACACTGTGACCAACAAAAATCTATATGGATTCAAAAGCAAGTGGAGAAATTCATGGAAAAGAAACTCAACAGGGCTAGGAAACATGGCATCTCTACAGGAGGAAGTCCCACAAGAAGCTTGGGGTGTAGTTCTGAGAAGTATCACTGCACAGTTGCTCTTATATTCTTCCTTAGGTATCTGTTGATGGTTGTAGTCAAGCATGGGACATGGGGCTAGATGGACCTTTAGCCTGGCTCAGTGCAGAAACTCCTGCAGTTTAAAGAAAACTGTACAGCTGCCCAACTCATTTCAATGTTTTGGACAGTAAGGCAAGAGATGTAGATCATTATGAGAACGAGACAAATCTGAAGAAATGGCATATTGATGTACAAAGAAAAAATTGGCATTGGATTTCCTCAAAGATGATATTAACAGATAGTGGTGGAACCAGGCAGTCCACCTAAAGATCTAGTTGACGGTAAACATCAGGTTATTCATACTTTTAAAACACTAAGAAGCCTCTTAAATGAGTCTTCCTAAAGCAGACAGAAAGTGCTAGCATTTGGCTATACGGTACATACTTTTGCCCCGGCCTCCAAAGCATTTCCCAGGTTTACTCTGTTTTGTTTTCACTGGTGATGTTTTTTCTAGTACCAGAGGCTCCCAGAACCCAGTGCGGTATTGCAGGCACCATTTCACATAAAGGCATTAGCACCTCCTTGGTTTCTAAAAAGATATCTCTGCAGCCTGAAATTACTTTTGCCGCTGTATCACTTTACAAGCTCTTTTCTAATTTGCTACCCCCTATAATTCTAGGTATTTTTCAGTCTGACTGCTTTGTAAGTATCTCCTTCCATTATGTAAAGTGGTTTCTTTTCAGATTCGAGATTGTAGAGCTACTCAAAGTGAACAAAATTTTTTCACTCACATTTTTCATTATCATGTTGCACTTAAACCATTTCTTATGGGAACTTAATAATGTTCTGTAGTTGATTAGAGTTAAAAAGGTCTACATTCTTCTTTCAAATATGTACAAAAAGCTCTTATTGACTGACTTCAATTAACTGAATTGATTTCAATTCAACAGTCTAAATTCATTCTTCGTCTAACTCTACTGAAGTCTAGTGAGCCAAATATTGCTCACACACAGCTGAATTTCACATACAAACCCAAGACAATATTTCAATGTTGTCCATTACGCAGATGAACAAAAGGGGAATGCTCAGCACTGAAAACTGAAACGCATACCCTGAGCTATACAGAAGTTTAGACTTGATTAGTTTGGTCCTTACATCATATAACTATAAAAATTCTACTCCTAGACCTAGTGATTAGCCCTGTGAAGTCCTGGAGTGGAGTCATATCAACAATATGTCTCCCTTAGGCTTCAGCAGAGGTCAGGATTTCCCTACACATCTGTGGAATAACAGCATTGTGTTTATTTAAAGGAACTCAAAAATAAAAATAAAGCAATTAAGAAGCTTTCCAAGAGCAAACAAGTTGAGCAGGAAGAGGAAAAAAAAAATTCAACGAAAACAGGAAACAAGGCAATACTGTGAGTATTTACATCTTCTACATATGGAGTTTGGAAATCCAGGTGGTTTCTGTTTTGTTCCTATTTGCTTCAGATATTGAAATATCCAGATGTCAGTACAAAAACATGCTTGAGAAAGGAATTGAAAGTCATGGTCTGTCCATTCTATCCTTTAACTAACACTGTCTCAAGCATGAACAGTTAATACAGTAGTAGAAATAATCCCCCCCCCCTCCCTTTTTTTAACACTTTTGCTATTACAATTTCCAGGGTTCAACCTAACTTATAATGGAAGTCAGCTTGTTGAGTCAATGACTTCAGAGGGGTTTGGATTTTGGATTAGCTCCAAGTTGGGATGCGGGTTTTTTTAGTAATACAGCCAGTATATATGTATGAACAAATATGCACTCGCACTCCCTCTTGGCTGATTGGCCAATTGACCTACTTTGGGACAAGAATAGCTGTGGTAGGTAAAACCAAGGTTTATCAACTGGAGTATCCTATTCCAACAGTGGCTGAGGGTGGGTGTCTGTGGAGGGAGGCCACAAGCACACTGGGAAACAAATGGGAATAATCAGTTTCAGCCATTTGTTGCACAGAGACTTCCTGAACCAATTCCTGAACACTGAAACTGATGTTTCTAGCTCTTGGTAGTGTTTTCTTCTATTAAATTATCCAATCAGTTATTCATCTCATATAATATCTTAACATTCTGTGGCAAAAATTTTCACAATTTAACTATGTACTCTGTGGAAAACTATTTACATTGGGTGATTTTGAACCATCAACTGACATCGCTTCAGCCATTCTTGGATGTTATAAGAAGTGAATAAATGTTAGGGTATTTTAGTAGTTGATGCTTGGTGATTTTATACATGTTTTCTCATCTACAAAAGTGCCCATGTCTGTCAATTAGTTTTTAAAAGAACATTCCAAACATACAGATAATATGTAATTGATAATATTTTGCTGATTAAATAAACTGAATTACACCATGAAGCACAGTATCAGCCAGTCAAGAAGTTGAAAAGACCCTACTTTCCTGTTTTAAACACTATACTAAAATCATCAAGTGTTAGTCTCAACACAACACTAAGGAGAAAAAGCAATGCTTTTTCAGATGTAGCTCTGGGTTGAGGAGCCAAGAAACACCACCTGAGCAATATCATTTCCAACACAGGTGTCTGATGAACACGGAGACTCGCTTCGTCTGCTAATAACAACGAATCTTGTTTGTAAATTGCACAGCCTGTATTAATACTTCAATGGCTTGACATTGTTCTACCAGGTCATACTGAACTAATCCAATGCCCCAATGGCAAAATTATTAAATGCATAAATGTAAACAGGCAAATAGTTATGACTGTAAAAACAAAAAGAAAATGGCATCCTTCCTCTGCCATGCAGAAATGATGAAACAGTCTCAGTTACTACCGTACTAGCCCTTTATAACAAAAATCTATTATCTAACAAGTGCCTCCTGCTGAGAGACAAAAAAGGAGCAATGTTTCTAGCTTTAAAGACTTTTTTCAAGAAAAAATTTTGGTTTTTTCTGCAATTCTTATGATTTCTGCTCTTTTATATTTATATTACAGACTAGTCCTGGTTGAGACGCGATATAAGTTGAAATCACTACAAGATTGAGTAGCAACCTTTGCTACCGCCAAGCGTAAGATTTGAGGAACACAATGGGACACACCATACTAACTGATGGGGTCACCTAAGACTTCACCTCCCACGTCATCTCATTTGCCCTAACCTCATTTCAGGCATGTCATTTCAGTCTTGTTCAGGTATGTTGGTGCCACACCAAACGAATTATGAACTCATCAGTGCCAGCTACAAATAAGAGCACGCTATATGCTATCTGTATACTAAAACTATAATAACATCTGCTTCCACAGCAATCCTGCTACTATCTTCACATATTCATTAAGCAAAGGGGCACCACGAGGAAAACGGAAGTGTCTGTAGCAACTGGAGCTTGTTGAAGACAATGCTTGAATGTGTATTTTCCTACAATGAACAATGATGATTTCCAGTTTCTTGGAAGAATTGAACAAATCCCTTCACAGGCAACGGAAGTGCTTTCCCTGGCCAGTATGAGGAAATATTCAAAATAGGTCCTTGGTCCCAAAAGGACAACTTACTTTCTCTTTGAGGGAGTATATTAAAGTCTAGAAAATTAAAATACTAGTTGTCTTTCCCCACTCCTTTCCACAGCAGAAAAATCATTCCAAACACACAATAAGAACTATGATGTTTCTCACAGAACTCTTGTATAAGCAGAGATAGATCATCTACATGCTTTTGGATTTAATATTAAAGCAAAAAGTCATGTTTTGCATGAAATAATGCAATTGTTAAAACTAAAAAGCTGGCATTAAGTTAATGTGTTCCAGTTTAGAATATATTTGTATATGACTATGCCAGATAGTTTTATCAAAATAAAATCCATCCCAAGACCAAAAATAAAGATATTGGTCATAACTGCCACAAAAAAGCCTCATCTTTAGGACTCAGCTCAGTGAATGAACAAATGGGCTAATAGCTTGAAGAATGGTAGATTGCTGAGCTCTGTATTTGGGGTATGACTTCATTCAGTAGTATCTCCAGAAGGTAAGTTTATGGTAGTTCCTGTGTGATTTTTATTTGCTTGGAAGGGAGGAGAAATTTGATCTACTATATAAGGTGGTCTACAAAGTATGGTTATTGTTCTTAGAAGAATGTACTTGAATACATTTTATCTTTTCATTATTTTTATAAATTAAGACCTTAGAGGAGAACTTTAATGCGCTATTTGTCTGCTTCACAGGAGGTGACAGTAAACCAGAGGGGTACATAAAATAAAGATTGAAGAATGCAACGATTTTGATTAAAGCTTAGATGGGTTGCTCAGCAGAGATGGGAAACTCAGACCATGAAGATCTACCAGCCCTTATTAAAAATCCATACTTAAGAGTTTGTATTAAGCTCTCAGTGTCTTAGACTCAAAACAAAAGGAGTTTAATAGTTCTTCTTGTCCATTGTGAAACCTGTGTTAGAATAAAGAAAAATTTCCAATCCACAAAGACAGTATGACAGAACTGAGCACCTCGGCGTGCACTGCATGCATTCCTAGAGCACCTGGAGTACTTAAGACGAATTTATGGAAAAAGATATTTTTACAAAAATAAATATTTTTCTATTGACAAAAAACACAACAAATATTTCTTTAAAGCAATGGAAGTAGTTTTACTGGGCATAAACTGGCTTCCCTGCAACAGTACTCTTGATTACTTCCCTGAATAACTGCAACTCCCATCTGGGACTTTGTTTTAGTTTTCCCCTGTACGTTTTGAATGCTTTTCCAGCTTTGTGCCATGAAAGCCACCCACACACTGACACCGAAACCATTTGCAAAAGAAAACAGAAGTGCTTGATCTCCATACAGGGAAGTCTTAAATGAAGATTTTTCTGTTCTTGGTCTGTCTTCTCCTCCTTTAAAATCTGTTCTCCATCTCCTTGAAGAGAAGGGGATCCTGTACATGTCTGGCTACAGAATGATTCGTATTTATCATATTTAAACTATGGCAGATTCATATTTATCCAGCTTCCCATACATAGAGTTCATGAAGCTCTGCTCATGCAGTACTTCACACCTGAGAGGATAAGCCACTCATTGTCTAATAGCTCACCATTCAAGCTGACTTCAAACAGTACATTCTACCAGCTGAGTTACAAATGGGGTTGAAGTACCCAATCAAGATGAGGGGCTTCCATCAGGCAATGACTAAAATTAACCTTGAAGCTAGGGCAAAACAGTCTCAGAATTTAACAGAGCCAAAAGAATTAACACTATATGAAGTCATAGAAAGCAATAACCCAGAGACTTTCTGACATCAGTACTGCTGAGCAACATCAACAACAAAATGAGAAGGGATGTCCCTCAAAATTTACGTGGGTGAAGTAGCAGTGGTGCTTTTAGAGATACCACTTACAACTAGTAGTATGCTGAAGCTCTTAAAAGCCTGCTTCCTTAGATACAGAAATACATATTAAAGTATAATTTTAAATGACAACTTTTGTACCCCAATCACTTACTCTCCCTTCTAGGATCCTAAATTAGGAAATCAATTGATGCTATTTACTCTACAGACTTCTTTCCTCATTCCCAAGCTGCTTCCTCTACACAGTCCAACACCAACACAAGAGACATGGGTTTAGCTATAGCTGGGAAAGGAGAGTTGACTGGCTCACCTCTTGAGGTCCTCTCCAGTCCTATAGCTTTATGCTCCAGTCCCCAGACAGTAGCAGGTCAGAATACTACTGCAGAGAATGCTTCTGCAAAATGATAAGCCTGTTGCTGATACCTCGGGCCCAGATCCAAACAGAACATAATTCACCTAAAATGAGTCTTAAACAGAATGTAGACACCCACAAGTCAAGAGCTGTAAAAACCTCTCCAGAGCTGCTATCAAGTGTTCCAGCTTGTACATTTTCTCCATACCTTGAAAAAAGTAATAAATTACTTGGAAAGCCTCTGTCTGAACATGCACAGAACTTCCTTTTTTTTTTTTCTTCTAGTGACAAGCAGTTTGGCACCACTCCCATTCTTAAGTCCAGCGGAGAGACTGAAACCAGGGAGCGGGGCTGGCATTTGCAGAGTAGAAGTTCACCAGGCTTGAGTCCTCCACATCTTTCCGTGACCGCAGCAGCTTGATTGCAACACACAGCTAGAGAAAGCGTCTGCTTTGTGCTCTACGAGTTAATATCCTAGAAGACACTCAGGCTGAAAGCCGAAGACATCAGATTTAAACCCCATCTGCCACGGGGTGATGAGTTGGAAGCCTGGGAAGCAGAAGACCTGCCTACAAACCCCTCTGAGGCGTGCTGTTCTCCATCCTTTTTGGTGAGGATGTGCCACCAGTCAGAAAAGGACACGAACATTTATTACAAAGTAAAAAAAGAATCCAAAAGGGAGCCCAAGCCTTGGAGCAGTTAGGACACCTCCTAGGGAGGCAAATGTCTTTTTAACATTAAGAACACTCACTGGAGAAAATAAAGGAACTATCCTATTTGCAAGAAAGACAGAGCAGAGCTGGCCACCTGCAGAATATGGCTGGTTGTCTTCTGTTGACTAGCAAACGACTATCCTGCACTGGAACCAGTTGCATTTTTATCACTGAAATATGAATGCTATTAAGTTTGTGACTGATGATATGCTGATTTTCCTCTCTTCATCAAGTTCCCCTTACAGTGTAAGTGCACATATCCTACCTCATTTAATGCAATAAAGATGTTTTTGAAAAAGAAATACATTAAAGATGCCTAAGGTTAGGTTTCTAATTGAAATTTAGAAGCTTCAGGAGAAGCTTAGGGCTAAAAGGCATTTTGTACATGAAAACACCTTCCTCCTTTGGCCAAAGTGGTGAGTTTGTCTGATGACCTGTCAGTGCACTCTCCTCCGAATAGACAGCGTGTGGTTGAAGAGTCCCTGTCTCTCTCTCTTCCCCTGCCAAACAGCAAGACAGATATCCAGAATCTACTGCTGAGACGTGAGATTTTTCTTTTAGAAAAATTCATCAGGAATTAAGGGTGATCTTTAATTTTCACCAACACAGGCTTTATAACCAGTCCTTATCTTCCACAATGTCCTTAAAGTCACCAAAAAACAACAGCAGAGTAAGTCATGATGTATTTCATAAAGAAATCTTGTTTCTGTAGTGGAGATTTCCTTTCCTTTGAATAAACTCTTCTTGAGCTTCCATTCAAACACATACAAGAAAGTTCTCTGTGAATCTGCAGGTATATCAGAATACCAATTTTAATAGCCACAGTAACATTTCTACCTTTTTATAACTTTTTCTTAAGATTGATGTGTACTTCAGCTGAAAACCAAAATAATGAGACTAAGGAGAGCTGATGTTATATTCTTTTGGAGCTTTATTTCCCATTCCCATCTTCTTTCCAATTTCCACTTTTCCCACTATGCCCCCTATCAGAAGGCAGAAGAGGGAGTTCCTGGCTGCAGAGGTCTGAGAGATGCAGGCGGATCATGCAAAAGGTAGCAAGGGGACACAGTAAATTACAGGTGCTATGAGGCACCACAGTGGTATTTTAGGTGAAAATATTCGGGGGTGAGGAAGGCGGTGCCAAAACCATACTAGCTTTGTGGTTTGTTTCTTTTAAGTGAGAAAAATACAGCAGTGTAAATTTGTAATAAAAAAAAAAATTTGTTAAAAGCAGCTTCAGCAGATGATGTATCAACTCTCTATAGGGCAGGGGAGACAGACATTTTCAGTCCATGTCCTAACTCACAGCCAGAAATGTGTATTGCTTATCCGACCTGAGGATCAGATACAGTCCCCCTATTTTACAGAAACATCCCTCTGCTGTGTTGCCTATCTGTTTGCCTGACCTTGCCCTAGGACATAGCCACATGAACAGAGAACTGAGGAGCAGCGCAAGAGACCACCGGTTCAGCCCTGGAGCGGGAGCTGGATGATCCGTCTCCAAACAGCAGAGGTCTGACTTGGGTTTTCAAATTTCCATCAAGGAGGTTTCTACGTGTACCCTGATAGGCTGTTTCACCATCCCAGCAGCTAGCAATTGTTCCTTAATATCCAACCTAATCTTTCAGTCCTATAAACATCAGCCAACTTTGAATAACAGCTACACAGAAGTAAACAATGGATGGTCTCTTTTTTGTTGTTGTTATAACCTCTCTGTCCCAAAACACAAAAGAGGCCTCTCATTTTCCTCCTTTTAATATTTGAGAAAGCAAATTATTACAACCTTTCATAGTAGGCGACATTTGCTAAGTCCTTGCTTTTGCTTGCTGTTCTCCTCTGGATTCCCACCGGTTTGCTCCCCTCTCTCTCTGCAAAGTCACCGGGGGCTGGATGCCACGTGGCAGCGACCTCCCCTTGCTTGCAGACACATTGCCTGCTAGAAACATTGAATCCCACTGGGATGGCAGCTTCGGTTTTTGCAGCATCTGAGCATTATTTTAGGGTTTCACCGAGACACCCTGAGATTTGCAGACCCTTTTCTGCAGTCCTGGTAACCAGGCAGACATTTCTACTGTGTGCACACCTTGACTTCTTCTGAAGGGCAGCGGTCTACACTTGTCCTCAAATTTAGATGTCTTTATCTACAAATCTAAATTGTGGATGGCTAGTTTCTCATTGTCTGTTAAGAATTTCTGCTTGTTTCTATGTCATGTCAGAAACAAAAAAAAGTGGATATAAAATTGCACATGTTCAACAATGCTCAATAACAAGGCACTGAGCATTGCAGAAATGAGCATATTTGATTTAATCAAAATAAGTGTTGTAGGAAAATCACGTAGGTTTAATTTTTGAAAAGCTATTAAGTTTCAAATTAAATGGAAGATTAAAATAAAAATGAGCTTTAGCTGTAAGTGGAGGCTAAATTTGGTCAATTTTTGTTGTTTATCTGTGCATAAAGTCCTTGCATTTACCATTTGACAAATCCTCTAATAAAATACTTGCTGCAATCAGGTGAAGTAGGTTATTAATGGTTCTAAAAAAGATATACAGGATTGCCTCATCCTGAGGCAATTAAGTCTGTGAAGTAAGTGTGTTTAATATCTCTGGGGGCCTGACTGGAATGAAACAGGTGATCTTTCTACAATTGCCATTGTTTCATTTAGCATTCCTTTAATTTTGTTTGTTTTTAACTGAAGAGCGGCTCCTTTCTTTGTATCCCTTTTGTTAAGCCTCCAGGTTGGGGACTTTCAAAGGCGGCACACGCCACATCAGAAGCAGAGTGGAAAATTTTCACCACTGCTGATAAGCAAGGTGATGTTTCACGTGAAGCCCTGGTATCCCACGCGGGAGAGGTCAGTCCGTATTTACTCCGAGTCTCTCGACTGGGGCTTTGCAGAGGCGCTGCCAGCTCCCACGTTAGGTCAGGGCAGTCCAGAGCTCCTAGCCTTGAGTCAGCTCCTCAACAAAGCCCTTTGCTCACACCACCCGCTAGCTGCCTCCCTGGCTCTTCATCTGCCATCCTCCCCCAAGGGGCCTGGGGACCGCCGGATGCAGGGACAGGGAGTTGAGTCACCACACAGCCTTCCTACTCAGCTCTGACACATCTTCCTTTCAAAGAAATGCTGACTTAAATACAGACCTCGGCTCTCGCTTACGGATCCCCAGATTCAGACACTCCAGCTTGGAAAACAAATTCTTTACCACTGTATGTTTTCTGAGGGATACGTTGTGTATACATCAGGGTGCTGTTTGGCCCTTTGCTATAAAATCTTGTATTTTTCATTTCTCTTCTTTTTCCTCTGCTGTGTTCTTTTTTCCCTGGATTTATTAGTGGGGATGGTTTGTGGAGGTATGGTTAATTACTAGAGCTTATGGCCTGCTGTGATTGAAAGCTGATCTCACCAGTTTGGGGTCTGCGTTATATTTATTCTGTATGTAATTAAATCTGAATACCATAACTATGCATAATGTTGGAAAATAATGAGAAACTTTTTTTTTTTAGTGAAAGCACATCTGAAAGGTATTTTCTTCCTGCAGTACTGAATTTCTACAAAACACTCTGCACTTTACACACACACAAACAACCAAACAGCCAAAAGGCCAAAAGAGGCATTCTGGTCTATGATTTAGATGAAAACAAATGTTTGTTTATCAGATCTATGTGATCCATTAAAAATAAAGAAGGAATTCAAGCAAACTGTGATAAAGGCTATCCATATATCTTGGGGTATTCGTAACATCACAGACATACTAAAGGCGTGCAGAGAAGTGCCAGCACAGCAGGGTGAACATGAACAGCACATCCTGGAAGCAGCAGCATCCAATTGAACACAGGAGATTTGGCTGCGGACTCCCTCAAATAAAACAAGTTGTGGGAGGCCAGGCCACTGCTCTGACTATAGACATCAAAAATCCTCCCCATTTCCCTACCCAAGGAGCAGGCACCAGATAGATATGGGAGAGGAGACCGGAGACTGTTTACATTGAGGTAAATCAAGCAGAACACTGCACAGCTCACTGTACCGTACCAGAATTAGGCCAGACATATCATAACTAGAGCCTCAGTTTTGGTTTTTTCTCCACTACACATAAATCCAAAGTCTGCCAAGGTCCTTGCTGTTCACCAGTGTGACAGCGATCTGAAATTAGAGGCCTCTAGAATATCAGAAATCTTTGGTCCGGAAATTTATCTCATTGCCTCTACATATAGCTGATGTTCAGGGAAAAAAAAAAGAGTTTGGTATATGATCTAATGTGATGATACAGTCAGCAAGACTCCAAAAAAGCATGTGCAAGCCAAAGCAAAAATAACTAGAGCAAATCCACAGTCTTTCACCACAGAAAAGCAAGCTGATCCTAGGGCACACCAAGCAAGACAAGGGTGTCAATGCAACCAGGAGATTACCTTTAAGGTTAACAGTTCTTCTTGTCCATTGTGAAACCTGTGTTAGAATAAAGAAAAATTTCCAATCCACAAAGACAGTACAACAGAACTGAGCACCTCGGCATGCGCTGCATTCCTAGAGCACCTGGTGTACTTCAGAAGACTATTCTATACAATTTATGGAAAAAGTTATTTTTACAAAAATAAATATTTTTCTATTGACAAAGAACACAACAAATATTTCTTTAAGGTTTGAGAAAAGTAACTGTATGCAAATAAAAAATTAGAAAAAAATTAAAAGACATCTTTTCCTAATGAATAAGGGCATGGGCCCTCCTCCCAAAAGGACTGAATGCAGCGCAAGGTCAAGTAAAAATTCATGTCTGTGAAGGGAACTCCTAGTGGAACCCCTTCAGAAGGACCTTGCTGTCTAGCAAAGACCTTTTGCCTTGTCCTCCGGCGCTAACAGTGAGGAGCAGACCTGCCAGCCTGAGCTACAGACAACACCACAAATCATTCAAATGCCCAGGCAGTATGTCACGAACAACCTGGTATTTCTGAAGCGAAGCCACGGTGTCCAGTGCCATGGCCGCTAAAGGAACCCTCTTCCAGGAAGTGCTCACCAGCCTCGTGTTTCTGAGCACACAGCACACAACCATTTTCCCTCCTCGCCAAGCAGCGGGCACTTCACTGCCTGTCAGTACTTCAATAATCTCAGTCTGTGGATCAAAAAGCCAAGCAAGGCAGCCCGCGTGGGACAGGATTAAATGTGCAGGTGTCAGCAAGGCTGTTTGCACCAGCCGTCACCAGCGCTTTAACGGAAACAGATGTACCAGCTACTACTTGTTTCCAACAACTTTAGCTTCATGCAACACGGAAGCAAACGACAGCTCAAAAAAAAACACAAGCATCCCTACAAACGCACCTCACCACAAGATTCTGCAGCAATCGCATACTGGGTTTTGAGATGGTTACTTTTAGCTAGATCTGTGGTGTGTATGGACCCAAGACAATAATTATCAAAATTAGAAGTTCTTTGACGAACTCCTACAACTCGACTTTTTTCCCCCTTCATAAGTTGTTTAAAAGTAGATGACCCAGGAATTCTGCTCTTTTTTTGCCACAGTGCTCTCCAGAGCTGTTGGTCCTTGACCACTAGCTTTTGAACTATACTGATTTATGATGATTTGTCAAAAGAGGTTACCTGCTCTTTACCAAACTGGTTATCAGCCTTGGAGTCAGGAGAAAAGCTTGGAAAGGACAAACTGGTCTTGCAGCCTGTGGAACTCAGGAGCATGCCTCATAGGTTGGATATATGCTACTGCTCCTGTATGAACTCATGGCTCAAAGGACGTAAGAATCACTGGCCACAGTTACTGCTTCTATTACACGAGGTCAGAGAACTCAGGTTTGGGCCACCACCAACCATTCCATCTAGCCACAGCTTTTGCCCCAGCTGCTTGCAGCACCTCAGGGCGATGCTGCTCTCTACTAGAAGAGTATTTGCTGCACAGTTTTTCTTTCTCGTGAGAGTTCTCTACAATTTGAAGATCGAACACGGAAAGGAAGTTCACCCTTTTTATATCTTCAGATTCCCACAATTATTATTTTATTAGATTCAGATAATCTCATTAAATAACTTGTTATAGGTGGTAGTAGAGAAGCTGAGGTATCCCACTCCCTGCTACAAAGTACCATCCTGTATCATGTTTTAATCTGCCATTTTTTGCACAAGTAGTAGTACACCAAGGTTTTCTGCTTTATTGTTACATAAGAGTACTTATTTACCAAAAAAAAATAAAAGCCCTTTCCTGTGGGTGTCTGTACAGGCAAAATCCAAATCGCAAGACTATTTCCTAGACAGAAAGCTGTGAGATTTCATAAAATCAACAAGAGAACAAATACATTCTCAGTATATGAAAGCAAAAATGTCAGTCTCCATCCTCCATAATAATAGTAATTTCATAAATTGTAGGGTTTATATGTGCGTTATACAGACAATTAATACATTTCTGAAAAATTTTAGCCAGAGGAAGAAAAAAAATTAAGAGAAAAATCACAAATATGCCAGAAGTCCCTCAACACCACCACTACCTTGTATGCAATAATTATGTTGTCATTTGTACTCAGGGAGAACAAACAAGAAAAAGACACACATCCCTGACTCCTCCAAAGAAAATGTTTGCTCAAGAAACACCAAGTAGAAAACATTTTCACAAATCTTATTGTGCCCAAGAGAAGCTGTAAGCGGCACAGCAGACATTTACACTTGCCAGAACTCCATTCTAAATGACCTATTCAATACAAATGACTGTCTGGCATCATAATTGCTGCACTGCTCGTGTGCTTGTGTTTATCTTACTAAAACATATGCATTGCAAACTTTTCAAAATTAAATTATCACAGGTAAAGTTTGTTCTTTCTGTCATGTAGTTAGAGTCCTGGATACTTTGATGGAGCACATGAGACTGAAACCCTGAAATTCTAAGGCATTTTGTTAAAAAAGCTGGGTGTTTCCTGATAGCTTAGGGTAAATGACAGATTTTGAAGCCTTAGTATAATTCAATGTGAAAAGAAACAACATGCTGATGAGTCATGCATGTGGTATTTATTTTATACAGCATTCCTCCCAATCTATTTGTTACTTCTGAATTAGCAATCTGTTAAAATACAGAGTTGCTCATACCTACAGCTTATTTCAGCTTCCCTCAAACCCGAAATGGCAATAACGCATTGGTTTAGGTTTGCGGGTTATTTTTTACATAGTAACCTCTGCAACTGAGGTTGCTAGACTCAACTTCTGTTATTTCTTTTAAATGAAAAGTGAAAAGTTAATACACAATTGTGCAACAAGCAGGAGGGAAATGCTGTAGCAAAATCCATACCCACCAACCCGTGAAATACATGAAGCTTTCTTCACATCCACTGTTTAGGCAGAACCCCCACAATGACTTCATTTAAGAGGCTGCATAAGAACAAATGGCACAATATCTCAAACTTTAAAAGATACAATATGTTTGCAAATTATTTCCATAAGCATGTTAGTAAATGAAAAAAAAAAAGCTTAAATCAAAGCAGAGGAAAGAGTGGGAGTTCTTCACCAAACAGCTTGTCTCCCAGTAGAAAGAATGTTTTCAGGTTCACATAAGCAAAAAATCATTTTAAATTCTAAAGCTGTAGCCAGTGCTACCAGGTGGATATATCTGGAATGTTATTGCTCATGGGAAACACTTGGATGACAACTAAATTCCAGGGAAGAGCACTATAGAGTTGTGTTCTGCTTTCCATTAGAAATAGCTCGCTCCATATTTCTCACCACCCCTTGCGCACTTCCTCCAATACATTGAGAAATCAAGCTTCAAGATAACATAATTTTTTTCCTTGGCCCCCAGTTAAAAAAAAAAATTATTTCAGAGGTGTAAAACCAGTTGAACTTTCAGCGTTTGGGCATGTGATGAATCTTGTTCCTAGTGGTCTCATGGGTTGAAGAGTTAAAATTAAGAGGACCGACATTCACAGCTGTTAACACCCATGCTGATTTCAAAACTTAGATCCTTACTTGTTTTGGGAAAGTGGTCACCTGCGGAGTAAAAGGGACTCTTAAGTTAGGAATGTCCCTGCACATCAGGACAAGGTCTAAAACAACCTCAGGGATGCACATGCTAGTTGGGGACCTCACAACTCCTAATTGTAGTTGCAATACCCAGCTCTCCCACCTTGCGAAGGTCACCCTTTCACTTGGCTTGTCCTTTATTGCTTAATATGGTAAGTACATAATTAAATACTTAAAATACTCCCTCTGCTGCCATAGCCTGCCTTAGTACCCTTAAAGCCAGTCCCACTTGCTGGGACCATTGTCAGAGGAACCATACACAGTCTGAACTCTTGCTCCTTGAGCATACTGATCCTACAAGATTGAGTTATTTCACTTTTTTATTTAGTGCCAAACACGACATTTCCCTTACCTAAAATATGTCTGATATAGATAGAGAGATTGAAGAATTAGCCTTCTGCCTCAAGGCAAGATCCCCATACTCGCATCATCCCTAGCAGAGGCTTGTCTGCCATGGATGGAGACCCCGAGAAGCTCCCTAGGTCAGTTCCAGCACTTTGCTCTCCTTGCACCTGGAGACCTCAATCTGCCTCTACCCCCAAATCCTCTTTCCTGCAATTTAAGCCCATTCTCTTCTGCTGTCTACTTGTAGAGAAAGAAAGTGTTCGGTCCTTTTCATTACCAATAACTTTTCTATATTCAGAGGTTCTTCTAAGATTTGTCTTCTCTAAACTAAATCTTTGGCTTTTTTTACTCTCTTCCCTCACAAATCATGCCCTAGAGTTGCGGTCAAACTAGCAGATTTCTTATACAATTTCCAGATTTTCCTTCACGTAGAGCCCCGGTCTAAACCACCTACCAGTAATCTTCCAGCTCTCCTCTCTCACTGAGCACGAGCACCCAAAAGGAAGGAGAGGTGCTCTCTCATCTCTATATAGCCATGGGCCAGACCAACAGGTGACGTAAATTGGCCAGACCAGCAGGTGATGTGAATGGTCACAGGTCTGTACCTAATTAAAGAGTTATGTAAATATAGGGGAGGTGAAGTAGTTTGCTTTATTGTCGCTTTAGGAGAGATGCGGTAGAAAGAATAGGTCCCTGGTTTTATTTATTTCAGTATGAGCAATTTAGGGGGCTCAGTTTGTTAAGGGGGGGGGGGGGGGAGGACGGACACACGATTATTTAGGAGATTTTCCATGTTGTTAAATTAAAGACTCCCTAAGAGGCACTCCTGGGTTTGTCAGAGGGCAACTTAATATGATCTTCCTGCTCCGATGAAGTTTCTCAAAAGTAAAACAGCCAGCACCAGGTTACATCCCCCTGGAAAAGGGGCCGTTTTCCCACGCGAAGAACTAGTTCTTTACTGCAAGTCCGAGGGCTGACGGGGGGGCTGCCCCCGCCGGTCGCTGCCCTGTAACGTCTCGGAGCCAGAGGGTCGCTTGTTGCGGGGCGGGGGG